>JAVIAB010000101.1:32718308-33038308 GCA_032433765.1 Megaustenia siamemsis
GTCTGGGGTGCCTGTCCACATGTACAAGTAGTTTGTGCCGATCTTGAATTTTGTATACATGTGACTATGGAGTCGATTGTGTCCTGTTCTGAGGCATATAATGATAACTTGTTCATATCTATTCAGTAGGAACTGCTAAAATGCAAAATGTGACTGGAGGACATGGCCATGAAGAGATAAATGACAAGGGGATAGATTGGGCAAAGACACAAATGATTATAGTTAACATTTTTTAAACCGCTTGGTTGCCCATTGATTCCTTCCCTTTTGTTCCCCTCTTGGTAAAACAAGTTTATTTCCATAGCAACTACTATAAAAACTTAGGCTATTCAAATCAAATGTACTATCAACCCTTACGTATGCGTGTGAAAGCTGGAAAACAACAAGAGATATAGAAACAAAGTTGAACGCATTCGAAAATAAATGTCTAAGGAAAATACTTGGTATAGAATGGAACGAATTCAAAACAAACGAGGAAATTAGAGAAATCGCCAATCAACCACTAATATCTTCAGTAATAAAGAAAAGACGATGGTCATACGTTGGACATGTGATGAGAAGAGATAATAATCGAATAGCAAAGCAAGCCCTCATATGGGAAACAACAGGTAAAAGAAAAAGAGGAAGACCCAGGGAGACACTGAGAAGAACATTGATGAGAGAGGCAAGAGCAGCAGGAATCGGCTCCCTCAATGAGATAGAACTGCTTGCACAGAACAGAGACAGATGGCGAGATTTGATAAAATATCTTTAAAAGAAAACTGCTAGAACAAAAATTCATATAGGAGAAGGTGTATCTTGGTCTACGCCCTATGGGCCGGTTACGGCTCGAAAGGTCAATAGAACTACTATAAGAAAGTGAAGTATGATCTTCATCAGCTGATCTTTGTTGATTCTATTGAATATAGTCAACTACAAACTGCCAACCAGGTTCAGACCAATTGTTGTCTCAGTCTGTCACCTTGGTTCCATAACATAGTGTGTATTAAATGCTCCTTATAGAATTAGTTAATAAGTTATACAACCTATCATAGATTTTCCTGATGCTCGGAGTAGCTTATTGCTGCTACAGAAATTGATTTCTACATTCATATATATATATAACCTAAGTGACTGTATAAGAATGACATTCCTATACAAAATTAGGTGAGTAAATATAACTTAAAACTGCAGTAAATTTTGTTCTTCTATTTCACAGCACCCTTCGTCTTCAGAAGCGTCTTGCATCCAAGGTGCTGAAGTGTGGGAAAAACAAAATCTGGCTGGACCCTAATGAAACAAATGAAATTGCAAATGCTAATTCCCGTAAGTAATGGCTTCCTTTATTATCCAAATGCCTGATTATTAGCAGTCTTTGATGTAGCTCGTTTATTTTATTATTTGTTGTTGATTTAATATTTAGGATAGAGATCTGCTAAGCAATTAATATATTGTGCTGAAGTTTTCCTGTGTAATTGAGAGTGCTTGTTATTTATTTAATATTTGTGACAGATTGCTGCTGAGGAATTAACACTGTGCTGAAAGTTGTTTGTGTAATCAGGAGTAGCATAATGGTAGTGTGCTAACCTGGCAATAAAGTCTAAAGTGTATTTGATCACACTCACAGCAGGATGCTTTCCAGTTGACCAGTGGTGAAAAAAAAAAAATGGGCTTGCTTTGTGATCTTTTTTTTTTAACAGCGGAAATAAGTTTCTGCTTTTTTTGCTGTAGGTCAAAACATCAGGAAGTTGGTAAAGGATGGCCTCATTATTCGTAAGCCAGTCAAGGTTCACTCTCGTGCTCGTGTTCGCAAGAATGCAGAGGCTCGACGCAAGGGGCGACACATGGGTCATGGAAAGAGGAAAGGTAATAGCCTGTTGTTTTTAAAATGTTATCACTATTCTTATATTGTTTGCAAATTCTGGACTCTAAATTCATAATTAGAAAGAAAAATACAAGTTGTGTTAGGTGGTTTTTTTTATCCTCCTTATCTCATATAGAGATCACACATAGAGACCACATAATAGTATGGCCTTTTTCGTCTTGTCTGACGGTCTAGTGGAAGCTATTGTGTATTATTTTTAGGTTTTGTTTTTGTCGAACAGCTTCTCTCGTGGCTAATTCTACCAATGTTTGACAAACACATACGGCCACAATGAACAAGTCAGGCCCACTGATCCACAGGATTTTTCCATAATTTTTCATGAGTCTTTTCTCTTCTAAGTTTTGCCTTAGCACAGTCTCAAATTATGTTATACCATTCCTTGTACATGCTCCCATGATGTGCGATCACTAGCCAGATGTTCCCAGTCATTTTCACAGATGGAGGAGTCATTCAGCGATGATTTACAGATATCTCTATATTGTAGTTTAGGTTTGCTGATTTGTCTTTTTCCGTGTATTAGTTCAACCTATAGTGTTTGCTTGGAGATAATAAGCTAGAAAGATAAAATGGTTATCACTAGTAATGGACGCCCACATGTAGAGTTTCTTACATTATAAAGACAATGCTATAAAAAAAAAAAGTAATTTGCCCCCATCACGCCAAGTGGCGTATAGGAAATATGGTGTTCTATTGTCCTTTCGAGCCGAAGACGGCACATAGGGCAGAACCACAATCTCAAAAACAGAAACCTTGCATGCCAAAATGGCATATATTGCAGAGATCACTGCTTCTAAAATATATGGCGCTGTTTCCATAACAATACTTTTTACAATGACAGCTTGTCGAGCAATCGATTAACCTCCTTAGTCGCCTCTTACGACATGCCTGGAAGGTCACAGTGTCACTATTCTTTACTTCCCTCATAATGAGGCCCCGGTAACACACAGGAAAATATGGTGTTAGTGACCATAAATTTTACAGACCTTCAGGACATGATTTTTGGGGTAATGTGGTCGGTATTATGCCCGTGCCGTTTTACTTTCCCAGAAAAAAATCTGGCACCGATTTAAGGCTGGGTGAACCTGGAAGCCGTTGGTTGGGATCAAACCCTACCCCTTGTTCTTTGTAGTCCAGTTCACTAGCCACTGAGCTATCCCAAGACAATGCTATACATAGCTGAAATGTTTTGCATTTCTAAGCACATTCTCTTGTCATCCTGTTGAGGGCAGGAGAGTGACAATGTGACCATGTCTGAGATGTCTTCTAAGCTGTCTCCTATTGAGGCATGTCCTAAAAACTGCACAAACCTGGCTTGATATTGTTGCTTCTTGTAGTTTGTTGCAAGTATAATCTTTACCATCATCATTCAGAGATTCTAGGCTGGACAAAACAAAATAGGACATACAAAACAGAGTTGACAACTTCTTCATACCCTTGAGAAAGGAACTTGTGGCTGTATGGCTGAAATATTATACTACTTTTGTCATTAGTCATCAGCAGTTTTATCCACCAAGCCAAATGATTTTGTAGACAAACACCAGACATACCAAGAGTTGTCAGCCCACTACTGCCCATACCAGAATAGACTCTTTGGACAGAGAATCCGGATTGTCAATATAAATACAGACAGAAGTTAAAGGAATACTTGATGAGGATCAGAATAGTCTGGTGTATAGCAATCACTCTCAGTTTCTTGGATGGAGAATACTAAAAAGATCTATGGGTTAGTGTGTACACGGATCAGCATAGAATGCGGTAAAGAATGGGGGAGCAGAAGCATGCATAAAGTACCCAAATAACACTAGAATAAAATGGCAACAGGGAAATGTCACAATTGCAATGCAGAAATCCAAGCAATAAAGTTGGCAGTAGAAAAACTGCTGAACAATATACAGTGGAAGACCCACAGCCTGTAGTGTTTTTGACAGATGCAAGATCAGCACACCAGGCACTACAGCCCAGAAAATTTCACATCAACAGACCTTATTGACTGAATTCTGCAAGCACCACAGGGTTGCTTTGCAGTGAATCTCATTTCACTGAAATACCAGGAAACGTGAGAGAACAAATCAGCTGGCAAAAGAAGGTGCAACATGCACACAACCAGATGCACCAGTTACATACCATCTTAAGAAACAGATAACTGAATCAATCAGAGGACCACAAGCACCAAATCAGGATGTATTTCATAATTAATCATTATACGCCTCAGAACAGGACACAATTGACTTCACAGCCACATATATGCAAATTTCAAGATTGGCACCTCAACTGCATGTATATGTGGACATGCGCACCAGACTGCTGAACACAAACTTCAAAACTGTATTGGATATATTAGACTGAGGAAAATCCATTGGCCCATAGATACAACACTAGAGACAAATCAGAATGGACCACTGCAAGAAGTACAAAAGACAGTAACATTTTTACAGGAAACAAATTTGTAGATATAGGCAATACTGCAAGCGAACAATAGATTGATAGGTAGATTACTGCCATCTCTACTTCCTGCTACTATACTTTGTACAGATCAGTTTTCTTGTAAAAATTAAATACACAATGATAATTAAATCTCTATCCATATGCCAGGTACTGCCAATGCACGTATGCCAACAAAGATTCTCTGGATCAGACGTATGAGAGTTCTGCGCCGCCTGTTGAGAAAGTACAGGGAAGCCAAGAAGATTGATAAACATTTGTAAGTTACAACATATTTTTTTTTCTCTTACAAAGTATATTATTTTTTTGTGTGTTTCCATCTGTAATTACTTAGTCTGGTAGAATCAGTGACACAAAAAAAAAAAAAAAACACACCAGTGGAAAAGCTCAAATTTTACATAAATTAAAAAAAAAAAAAAGTAAAAAAATTTAAAAGCAGTTAAAAAAAAAAGAAAAAAAAAAGACAAATTACAGGAATGTATATTTTCTTATAGTTCAATGTCTCACGTAACAATTATCCCATTTCTGTTTGACACATCAAGAATAGTGTTTTAAAATACTGACTATATTTTCTGCAGCTTATACTCACCCATTGTGAAATTAACACAAATGAAGACATTTGTTACAAAGGAGTTTAACACACTTTTTTCATATTTTTTTTTAATATTTGAAACAACGATGAGAAAATAAATATGAAATGATCTAAAACATGGATTTTGTTATGACAGTTTGCAATTTGTTCACAAAGTAGGAAAAGTAGTTACTAAAAGAATTATATAGCTTTAGCAAAAATAATTGCAAAAGTGCAGATAATTAAAAGCCTTTGCGCTCACTGCACTGTATTATGCAGTTTATGGTACGGAATGTGTTAAGCAATACTGTCTGTCCATAAAAAGTTAGGTTGTGATTCTATCTATCTATCTATCTACTGATCTTTTGAGCCGTACCTGGCCTATAGGGCGTAGACCAAGATACTCCTTCTCTTATCAAAATTTTTATTCTAGCAATTTTCAATTCTTTTAAAGATATTTAAAAGGCTGTGATTAGTTACATATAAAAAAATATAAAACCATGCTTCTCAACATGATTGACTGATATTGTTACACTAAGAGTTGAGAAATAGATGATAATGGTTTTTGTCATTCTTGTGTCAATCTTTCTGATTGACAGATACCATGAGCTGTACATGAAGTGCAAGGGTAATGGCTTCAAGAACAAGAGAGTTCTCATGGAGTTCATCCACAAGAGGAAGGCAGAGAAGAGCAGGTCTAAAGTTCTCAGGTTAGTGGTTGTAGCTGACAACATTCATAGCTGTTTTCGGCTGTATCTTAGTTTGCTGTTTTCTTAGTCTTTCTCTATGTGTACCAGATCTGGGGTTTTAGAGGGTTAAAACAGTGCACTAGAAGAGTGGGAGTGCTAGAGTTAACAAAGATAAATGTTTGAGTTGCAATTAAGTCACTTAGCCATCTATCTATCTATCTATTGTCCTTTCGAGCCGTAACCGGCCCATAGGGCGTAGACCAAGATACACCTTCTCCTATATGAATTTTTGTTCTAGCAGTTTTCTTTTAAAGATATTTTATCAAATCTCGCCATCTGTCTCTGTTCTGTGCAAGCAGTTCTATCTCATTGATGGAGCCGATTCCTGCTGCTCTTGCCTCTCTCATCAATGTTCTTCTCAGTGTCTCCCTGGGTCTTCCTCTTTTTCTTTTACCTGTTGTTTCCCATATGAGGGCTTGCTTTGCTATTCGATTATTATCTCTTCTCATCACATGTCCAACGTATGACCATCGTCTTTTCTTTATTACTGAAGATATTAGTGGTTGATTGGCGATTTCTCTAATTTCCTCGTTTGTTTTGAATTCGTTCCATTCTATACCAAGTATTTTCCTTAGACATTTATTTTCGAATGCGTTCAACTTTGTTTCTATATCTCTTGTTGTTTTCCAGCTTTCACACGCATACGTAAGGGTTGATAGTACATTTGATTTGAATAGCCTAAGTTTTGTGTTTGTGCTAATGAGTTTTGATTTCCACAACTTTTCAAGGCTTCTGAAAGACATTGCTGCTTTAGCCAGTCTGATTCTAATTTCTTTGCTCGTATCCCCTTCTCGATCATCATAAGATCACTTAGCCATGCTTACTGTTTAATTTGAAGGTTATCCCATAAATTGTATTATTGTGGTCACATGACCAAACTAGGTGGGCAGGTGAGATAGCTGATTTAATTCAGTTCTCATTGGTATGGCGAACAATTAATATAGGCTAGACCTGGAACAGCAAAAGATGGACAAATCAGCCTATGACAACCTTCACCATCTAAGCTAGAGATGAGCAGAATGGCGCTCCACGGTAGCCAACTTTTGATGCGGAGACGATAATCAATGATGAGACCTGTGAAGACACCAATGCGACAGGATACCATCTGGAAAGCTTTGTCTAGTTATGTGAGGTAGTTAGAAATAGATAATTAGAAATGAAATAGAGAGATCAGCCAACTAGTTCAACATGAAGTTAGTCAGAGATAGATTGACACAGAAGTTGGCCCACACTGGGTGGGAAACTAGTTAATTTGGGTTAGTCTTCAAGAGAATGCAACATAAGATCACTTTTTTGGGGGTGGGGGGGGGGCAGTGAGCCAGGAACCAGAGCTGACTGTTTGGATCAGTGAACAGCTTAGCTGATCCAGACCTCCCATCGGTGCTCCATGAAACAGACTACCTGATCTGCTTTAAAAATGCTATACATCTGACATATTGGGCTGAAAGGCTGCAAATCACAGCACAATATATCTTTGCTCACTGTAACCCTTTTACGGGCAGACAATGGAGAGGTGTATTCGTCAATGCTAGAAAGTCAAAAATAAAATATTGTATGCAAGGAAACATAAGAGGAGCTGGTAAACACAGAATCAAACCATAATAATTTTGCTTAGTGTGTTCTTATACAAAACAGATAGTTAGGTGTTCCTAACATTTGATGCTGTTGTAGAGGTTCCTTGATTTTGTCTTAGTCCATGTCAGAATCTTATGATGCTTCACCTCTGCTTATGTGCCCTTGTGTATGTTTATATGTACCCTGAGTAATGTGAAATCAGATACCCTGCTTGTGGACTGTTTTCTCCAAAGGTAGCCTGAAGAATTTGATTAATAAATGGTGTGAAATGACTAAACACTTTCTTCGGGTGAACACACTTTTCTATTTATTTTCTATGCATGTAGTCATGTCAAAGACAGATGTTTTGGGCTCAAATGTGCAGATATCATGGCTTTGTTGTAAGCTAGCGACACTCATGCCTACTTAATGTGTGATTGTTGAGTTATTTATTTAGTTCAAGATTAGTTATTTCTTTTTGTTTACTTGCGGTTAACTTTATACCTAGCAAAGTCTTCAGGGACTGAATATTGTGTGGATATCAGTTTTCCCCTTTCTTTCATACTAGCAGCCATATACTATTGATGTCCTTCGCCATACATGCAAATGTTCTTCAACTACAGAGGTACTCTAATTGTTTATTGTAAAGAGTTTTGGCATTTTAGGAACATTTTTTCCCCATCAATTTTGTTTTGGTATTGGCCACTTTCAGCTTCCTCATTTCTATTTCCAAGTGTCAATGGTTATCTTAATATGTGCACAGTGCATGTGGGACCTCCTATTGTTCACTGTTGTCCAAGAGAGCAAGACTTAGATCTCACAACCCAGAGGCCAGGGCAGAGTAAAGCCACAAAGGAACCACTGATTCAAAGAACAAATTCCTACCGCCTTTTGTGGAATTTGACCCTGGAACCTTATCCATGGGTCAATGTCTTGCCTGTAGATCATCCAGCACACCATTCATTTTTCACTGTTTTCATTCCTGTCTTATGCTTACTCCAGCTACTTTTGTCCTGTTGTGTGCGACCACTTTGAACCCTAGTGGCATAAGATGGGGATGTAACACTTTGTATGAGATAGTAACTATATCCATTATCTCTCATTTTACACTCAATTTTATTTTGTAAGAAGTTTTTACTAACTTAATACTTTTATCACACTTTACATTTTACAGCGACCAGGCTGAAGCTCGCAGACAGAAGGTTAAGGAAGCCCGTCGTAGACGAGAAGAGCGCATAGCCCAAAAGAAGGAAGAGCTGTTGAAGAATATTGAAGAGCCCAAGAAATAATATAAATGTTCCCATTTGGTTTCAATATTAAAGAATTTAGTTTGTGTAAACACCTCCATGTGTTTGGTGTTTCTTTCTAATCTGTGAATAGTGTTGGTGTTGTGTGTTTATAGTGAGATGGATGTATGATCATTCATCATGTCTATGAACATTGGCAAATAATAGTAGCAAGAATTCTCATTGGGAGATGAATTTGGGACAACCTAAGCACAGCGGTTTGTCACTCAGATTTTAGTTGTCTTGCTTACTAGCTCATTTCAGAACTATAACCTGCATCTGGTTCTTCTAGGGCACATTTGATTTAATTAGAAATAATAACTTTTAATCTTTGTTGTTGAAAATTGCATATTTCACATCAGAAGCTGCCCATTATGTGATTCTTTGAAAGATTTCTTCTTGTGCACATTCCCTGGGGATGTTCCACTCCTAGACTTTATCAATCTTCTCCATCGCTCTCTAGTCATTCTTTTAGACACAGCAAAGTTATCTAATTTAATATTAATTGAAGTCAACGGTCACAACATAAATAATTTACAATATGCGGATGACACAGTCTTAATAGCAGAGAATGAGGTACATGAAATGATAGATATAATAGTAAAAGAATGCAACAAGAAAGGTCTCAGTCTGAATAGTATGAAAACAGAAGTATTGGTTATATCGAAGAAACAATCTTCACCATCATGCAGCATACAAGACAAATCTGAAACATGTGCAACGTTTGAAATACTTGGGAACAGTGATAACATCAGATGGAAGATGCAACACAGAAATAAAAAGCAGAATAGCTCAGGCCAAAATAGCATTTCTGAAAATGAAAAATATCTTATAACAAATGAAAAGATGATTAAGAGGCCACAGAGATGGAATTTCTCAGAAGAATGTTGAAAGTTAAAGCCCTGGACAGCTGAAAAGACCAATGAGAATGTTATCAAAGAGGCCAACACAAAAAGGGAGCTCTTAAAAAACATCAGAAAGAAGCAATCAACATTTTTTGGGTACATCATGAGAAGAGGAAAGTTGGAATACTTGGTTACAACTGGCAAAATAAAAGGAAAGAGAGATAACGGACGACAAAGAGAGAAAATACTGGATAACTTGGTGTCATGGCATGGAAAACGGTCAACAACAGAACTCATACAATGCACTGTAGATAGAAGATTGTGGGATGGCATGATGAAAGTTATCTATTCTTTCTTTGTTTTCTTCCTACTTTCTCTGCCTACCTCCTTGTCATCTTCACAGTTCCTTGCAGAGTGGTGTCTGTGGGGCCAAACGATTGATAAATGTATTCAAACCATTTTCTATTTCTTTGCAATGGTCAAAAGATCATTATGTACAGCGATTGCTTGTTATATCCTTTTGCAAACTTTCTCATTTGTGATATATGTAAGGGATGCTTGTATTTTTTTCTTTAGCTCTGCAGCAAGCGTCCATGTTTCACAAGTGTATAAACTGATATAATAGGGTACACGCCAGCCTGAATTTTAGAGCCAAGAATAATGTTATCATAAAAGAAACTACTAGTATTATATTAACCTATTGGGAGTGAGTGTCAAATCATCGGACATTTATCATCACTATTGTCCAACAAGGAAATAACTCTGGAGGCAAAACGAGCACTGTACAATATAATCTTCATACCAACGTTGTGCTACCAATGCCAGACCTGGATCCTAGATGCAAGAACAATAAGAAAAATAACCTCTACAGAGATGAAATGTGTTAGATGAATGACAGGAAACAGTCTGAGAGATAAGATCAGAAATGAAGAACTGGGTAAGAAAATCTATATGGGGCAATCGATTCGCTCAAACAGACAGCTGACTTCATGAGAGTCTGGAATCCTACTCTGGTTGAGTTTTGATCGCAGAGAGAGTGATACACCCTATAAAATAGTATAGTGTAGTGTAGTGAAGTATTTTACTATTTAGAATAAGAATACTTTAGCCTGAAGAAAAACAAGATCTGCTTCCACCACAGCTATCTATAACAATAAAGCAACACAACAGGGACATAACACCAACTTAAATAAACTTGCAACTTCTGAAGACAGACATCGCTGACAAAGAGTTGATAGCTCTCAGCACGGCACCCGATTAATAGACAAGAACGGACAGAACAGGATCTGCTGTCAGCCAGGCATTTCAAACCACACAAAAAAATGGATCCAATTTGTATTCGAATACCTGCACTGATGATATAATTATAGCTAATTTAGCATGTTTTCCTAATTCTAAGAAGCTATTTATTTGAATAATAGCTTTCTAAATTATACGATATATCAATTTAAAAAGTTTTAAATTCTAATAACTTTATATATGTCTCTAAATATAATATCGTTTTGAAACATCTTTTTCCAAAACCATAGATATCGAACTCGCCATATACTTGTGAAGGCAAGGACGCCGAAAAAAAGAAACTTATGAAACTCGAAGGGAGTGGTTTTAAATATTAAATTATTACTTGATTTTAAAATAAAATAAGTAGTTTAAAATCTGCTTTATTTATAGGCGGCCAACCAGAATATGATTAATTATTTGAAATGAGATATATAATGACGTGAACAAGTCAGATTTATTAATATTAATTTGCGAATAGAAAATCAAATGGCATCGTCGTCTGGGCCTGGGTCGCCAGTGTCAGGCAGCAGGGGTTACCCCATGGAGCCAAGTCAAGTCAGTTTAATAAGAACACCTAAAGGATCTACCTACACGTTTAGCCAAGACGACACTAAAATAAGTTTCTCTTGTGGAAATGGAACGCTTTATCTCAAGATGTCATCCGTACTGCTTGTTTTAAGTTTCATTTTGCAGGTAAGTCAGTGTGAGTGTACTGTAAGTAGCTGCTGTAGCATTTTAGTTAGGCATGATATCAGAAACAAGATGGAAGGAAAGTGGATACATATAATATAATCATATATATAAAACGATAAATGTACATTTATATTATATATTCAGGTAAAACAACAGAACATCAAAGAGGGGGTTATCATCATCAAGTACCGGGCCTACTGGCGTAGGTGATCATGTCTCTCCACAACTTTAGATTTCGGCAGCTATTTATCATCTCTGTTGTTGACCTTCTGCCAAGCCATTCTCTTAAGCTGTCTGTTATTTTTTCTCTTTGCTTCCCGCTATCTCTTCATCCCTCAATTTTTCCAGTTGTTACATTATATTCCAGTTGTTCTCTTCTCATTACATGGCCAAAAAATGATGATTGTTTCTTCCTAATATTGGAAATTAGCTCTCTTTTTACTTTTTGCTTTGACCGTGACCTCTCTCAGAACATCTTCATTACTCTTCTTAGCTGTACGTACATGGTATTCTCAACATTCTTCTGTAAAACGACATTTCTACAGACTCCAGTTATTTTCTTGTCTGTTATCCTATTGTCCATGATTTGCATCCATATGTTAAGACTGGCTCTACATAACATTTAAGAACTCTTTTTCTTGTTTCTATTGTCAAAAATGGATTGCATAGTTATAGTATCTTCCTCATTTTTTGGAAAGCTGCTTTTGCCTGAGCCATTCTGCATCTCACCTCTGTTGTACATCTTCCGTCTGAGGTTAACAAAGTTCCCAAATATTTAAATTCATTTACCTGTTTTAATATTGTTCCACTTGTCTTTATTTTGCACTGATGTGATGTCTTTTTCTTTGTTGTTACCATTACCTCTGTCTTTTTGCTATTAAGGCTGAGTCCTTTATTTTTGCTTTCTTTCACTATAATGAATGTCCAACATTTCTTGTAACTCATTTTCACTCTTAGCGATTAATACTCATACTGTATCATCAGCATACCTTAGATTATTTTTATTATGACCTCCGATTGTTATTCCAGGCATGTCCCTTATGGATCCTAAAATAATCTCACTATAAATATTAAACAAATCTGGTGACAGCACACAACCTTGTCTAACACCCTGTTTTATTATTTGTTGAAACATTCCCAATTGGTTTCCAGTTCTTATGGCCGCTTTCTGTTGCCAGTACATGTTCTTTATTATTCTTAGATCTTTGCTGTCTACATTTATGCTTTCTACAATTTTTATTATTTCTTGGTGCTTTACTTTGTCAAATGCCTTGGTGTAATCTATGAAACATAGGTATAGATCTGTTTTCACCTCTATGGCTCTTTCTACTAAAGATCTTATGATATAAATGGCATTGCTTGTTCTTTTATCTCTAATAAAACCACACTGTTCATCACTAATTTTTGGACTGAATTTGTTTCGCACTCTTTGCATGATGATTCTTAGTAATATCTTAGTCAAATGACTCATAAGGCTTATTGTGCGATGATCATCGCATTCATTCGCACCCGATTTCTTTGGTAGGGCTGTGAATATTGATTTGAGCAAGTCGTCTGGTATATGTCCGCTGTTGTAGATATCATTAAATATTTTTTTTATTATTTCTATTCCAAAATCACCCATGGCTTCAATCTCTTCTTTAGTTATATTATCTTGTCCAGGAGCTTTGCCTGCTTTCATATTGCGCAAGGCATCTTCCACTTCTTCTCTAAGTATTTCTGGTCCTTCTCCATTATCCTTAATATTTACTTCCGTTCGTTCATCATTATGAAGATCTTGAATGTATTCTGTCCATCGTTCCCTTATGTTTTCTTGATCAATCAACAGTTCTCCTTCCTTTGATCTTAGACATCAATTTTTTTATTGCGTTTTTCTTCCTGTTAATTCCTCAATTTGTTTGTATTTTAGCATTTCCTTTTTGTTATATTTCAATCTCTTTGCATCTCTCTTTTAGCCATGCTTCTTTTGCTTCATTGCATTTTACTACAATTTCTTTATTTAATCTCTTATACTCATCATTATTTTCTTTATTTCTTCTTCTTATATCCATTAGCTGCAAAATGTCGTCTGTCATCCATTTCTTTCTTGAATTTTTCCTCACTGGTGGTATGAACTCTTTTGATGTTTGTTGCATTGATTCTTTTAGCATTTCCCACTGTTCATCAATTCTTTGTATCTTCTCTATTGCATTGTACCATTTCTGAATTGTGATTTTATATTTGTCTTGCAGCTTCTTGTCTGATTTTAGTAAATCTAAATTTAACTTGATGTTAACTGAGGCTTGTTTTGTTGTTTTTAATTTTACTCTAAGCTTTCCCACAACTGGTACATGATCACTATTGCAATCTGCCCCTGGTCTAGTTTTCACACACACCAGACTGTTTCTAAATCTATTGCTTATCATTATATAATCAATTTGATTACGTGCGTTGTCCCCTGGGCTTTTCCATGTCCACAGACACTTGGATGTTGCTTAAACCAGGTGTTTCCTATCATCATGTTGTGTGTTCTTGCCCAGTCAATAAGTTTCTCACCTCTTTCATTCCTCTCGCCTAAGCCATTATCAAGAATAAGTATGGAAAAAAATAATTTCAATACCATGAAAAATATACTAACAACAAAACAAATAACAGCAGGGCTAAAACTAAGAATAGCAAAATGTTACATCTTCTCAATATTCCTGTATGGTGCAGAATCATGGACATTAGACAAGAAAACAGAACAGAAAATTGAAGCCTTTGAAATGTGGATTTATAGAAGAATAGGTAGAATTGGATGGAAAGAAAAGAAAACAAACTAAGTTTTAAAACAACTAAAAATAAAAAGAGAACTACTAAATACAATTAAGACAAGACAAACAAAATTTTTGGGGCACGTTAAAAAACACAACAGCCTACTAAAAGTAATATTGGAAGGGAAAATACAAAGTAATAGAGGCAGCGGCAGACCAAGACTAACATGGACGAGTAACATCAAAAGATGGACAAGTCAATCAATGACAACCTGCACCATCAAAGCAAGAAACAGTGGAATGACGATCCATGGTAGCCAACCTTCGTTGCGGAGATGGCACTCGATGATGAGTAATATTACTATTATTTATATTTAATTTTTAAAATTGTAATATTAAATAGCAAGTCAGGTCAGTATCAGTTATTGTACTTTTTGTTTTTATTTTTTGACCAACAATGCAAATTGATGATTGATAACAGTGATACAATCTCTTCTTTGTAGTGCAATGATTACAATGCCATTGCACTCTGTACTAGTCTCTGCGGTACAGCAATTATTTTCTCTTTTTGTTAATGTCACTATCAATCATCACAATGGTGACAAAGCAATGAGGGACTCATGAAAATTAGTGAAAACACTGGTGTAGGACCCTCGGTAATTATTGAAAAGTTAGTTAAAGAGTAGTAGTGTGTCATTTTGACTGACCATTCTACATGATAGTCATATTAATAAAAGTAAGTAAAGTAAAGTACCCCATTATGCCAAGTGGCATATTGGAATACGGTGTTAGTGCCCATAATTTTTTATGATTTTTGGGGTAATGTGATCGGTTTTACACCCGTGCCGTTTTACTTTGCCAGAAAAAAATCCAGTACCCATTTAAGGCTGGGTGAACCCGGAAGCCATAGATCAGAATCGAACAAACCTCTTATCCTTATGTAGTCCAGTTCACTAACTATTGAGCTCTCATGGCTACCTCATCATCATCATCATCGGGTGCCGTCTCCACAATGAAGGTTGGCTACCATGGATCGCCATTCCACTTTGTTTCTTGCTTTGATGGTGCAGGTTGTCATAGATTGACTTGTCCATCTTTTGATGTTACTCGTCCATTTTAGTCTTATACTGCCTTTGCCTCTGCCTCTTTTACCTTTCTCTCCATGGCTTTTTTTAGAGTGTTACGTGATGAGGCTCCAATCTCTTTCACGGTGGTCTGCCATATTCATCTTTTGTGTTCTGAATATGCCTCATGTGTACCACACACTTTGCTGTTTTCACTTTCTGGGCCGTTGATAATTTCTGATTCTTCCGCTTCATCCACCGTCCCAGACTTTTCACATTCAGTTATACTCGTGGCTACCATGTCATATTAATGCATAGATTAAAAAAAAATATATTTAGATTTTAGTTTTTGCAAGTAAAAAAAAAAGTAAAGTACCCCCCGTCACGCCAAGTGGCGTATAGGGAAATATGGTGTTAGTGACCCTATATTTTACAGACCTTCAGCACATGATTTTTTGGGGTAATGTGGTCGGTATTACGCCCGTGCTGCTTTTACTTTCCCAGAAAAAATCCGGTACCCATTTAAAGGCTGGGTGAACCCGGAGCCGTCGGTTGGGATCGAACCCTACCCCTTGTCCGTAGTAGTCCAGTTCACTAACCACTGAGCTATCGCGGCTCCTACTAATTTTTAGGGAATTAGTAAAACCCAGGTGTCCTCGCCAGGATTACGAACCCCGGCTGTTGCCGTGGTAAGCCAACCGAGTTTTTGCAAGTACACTCAATTAATTTTTTTCTATACACTTGCTTCAGCCAAGACATCATAAATATTTTATTATATATTTATAAATTACGTGTATGAGGCGTGTCAAATTAAACCAGTTCCAGTGCATTTATTACAAACATGTGTAATGTACATCAACAGCTGTAAGTAAAAAGTAATCAGCCCTATCACCCCAAGTGGTATAGAGGGAATATGGTGTTTGCGACCATAATTTTGATAAGTCATCGGCACGATTTTTGGGGTAATGTGGTCGGTATTATGCCTGTGCTGCTTTACTTTCCCAGAAAAAAATCAGGTACCCTTTTACGGCTGGGTGAACCCGGAAACCATAGATCAGAGTCGAACCTGGCCTCTTGTCCAATTCATTAACTAATGAGCTATCACGGCTCCACTTTGCCAGCTGTGGCAGAATAAAATAATGCATTTGTTATGAAGCAAGTACTTTCTAGGGTTCTTTAGAAAAAGTCACCATAGGAATTTAAACATGCATCCCACTGCTTAAGTAGACAGGGATGTTGTCAGAAAAAAATGACTTTGGTTTCTCATCGAACCATTTTGTCACTGAGGAAATGATATCTTAGTGGGAGTCAAATTGTTTTCCCTTTAGATATTTTTTAAAGGATGCAAACAAATGAAAGTCTCATGGTGATGGATGGAACATTTTCGGTAGATTCTTCCTATTAATTTTGGCCGGGCAGCTGACATTTTTTGGCCTACTCTTTTCAATTTTCAACTGCCAAGTGTTCCTTAACGTGCGCAGAATCAACACTGGACCTTCTGTTTTTCATTGTTTTCCGAGAGGGCTAAATATAGGATCTCACTACCGAGAGACCAATGGAGGGTAAAGCCAATAATTTAATTTTTATTTTTTATTCTTTCACTGCTTGTGGTGGGAATCAAACCAGGAATCTTCTTGTCTAGAAGTTGATGTCTTACCTCTAGACCACTTAGACACCCGCTCAAGGTCTGACAGTTGATAACAAAGATTTTTGGACACAAGAGTCTAGAATTTCTGCTTTATGTCTTTTGGCTTGAAAGGATAATAGATAGAATAGATATATCATGATAGATAGATTATATATCAAAATTTATAGAACTGAATTAACTTTTTAGACAAAACTATTCACAGGCATATTTTTGCAACAAAAGTGCAAAAATTATATTATATAAACCTAGTGAAGAGTTTCTTCTGTACAGAAGAGTGTTGAGATTACCATGGACAGCTAAGAAGAGTAATGAAATGTTCTGAAAGAGGCCAAGGCAAAAAGAGAGCTAATTTCCAATATTAGGAAGAAACATTATTTTTTGGCCATGTAATGGAAGGGAACAGCTGGAATATTTTGTAACAACTGGGAAAATTGAGGAATGCAAAGAGAAAAGATACCAGACAGGTTAAGAGAATGGCTTAGCAGAAGGCCAACAACAGAAAGGATAAATAACTGTCGAGATCGAAAGTTGTGGAGAGACATGATCACCTACGCCAGCAGGCATGGTTCTTGATGATGATGCTGATGGTGGTGGTGTAAATAAATAAAAATGATATCTGAAATAACAGAAAACAACGCTAACTTTTATCAAACTTGGATACACAAAGTAATAAACAGTAATCATCATCAAGTACCGGGCCTTACCTATCTTACGGTAGAAGCAGAGCGATTAAACATAGATATTTTAGGCATATCAGAAACAAGATGGAAGGAAAGTGGATACATATATATAAAACGATAAATGTACATTTATATTATACGAGGGCTGATCAAAAAGTATCGGAACTTTTGCAATAAAAAAAAAACTACACAACTTACAGTTTTGAAATTTAATCTCCTTCGAAATAGTCCCCTTCTGAGGCCACACATTTAATCCAACGTTGTTTCCATTGTCGGAAGCATTCCTGGAACTCATCTTCTGAGATGGTGTGAAGCTGCCTCGTCGCATTTTCTTTTATCTCCTCCACATCTTGAAATCTTCTTCCTTTCAAGTGGGATTTGAGTTTGGGAAATAGGAAAAAGTCACAGGGAGCTAGATCTGGAGAATAAGGTGGCTGTCTGACCTGGGGAATGTTGTGTTTGGCCAAAAACTGCTGTACAAGCTGCGCTGAATGGGCGGGTGCGTTGTCGTGGTGGAGCTGCCATTGACCGGACGCATGCAAATCTGGTCTTCTTCGACGAATAGCATCTCTCAAACGCCTCAGAACTTCAATGTAATACTCCTTGTTTACTGTCTGACCAGAAGGGGCATACTCGTGATGAACAATGCCCTTGTAATCGAAGAAAACGATCAAAAGGGTCTTCACCTTGCTGCGACTCATCCTAGCTTTTTTCGGTCTCGGGGAGTTTGCGGTCTTCCACTGCGAAGACTGAACCTTTGTTTCTGGATCATAACCATAGACCCACGATTCATCACCTATACTTTGTATAACTTTTCATAAGTTTCTGTGAAAGTATCACCAAGCTTTTGGCAAAAATTAATGCAAATTCTCTGCGCAATTTTTTCCGTCATTTTCCGCCATTGAAAATCCGACGACCACGTGGTACATGGCTAACGTCACGGCGCTGCCGTGATTAATCCACACGTGCTACAACGACACAACTTGCACAGAGTGTTACACATATATCAAGGTCAATATGTGTACAGTTTGAATACAATCTGTTCGCTGGTTCCGAACCTATTAAGAAAGTACCGATACTTTTTGATCAGCCCTCGTATATTCAGGTAACACAACAGAATATCAAAGAGGGGATTATCATCATCAAGTACCGGGCCTACTGGCGTAGGTGATCATGTCTCTCTACAACTTTAGATTTCGGCAGCTATTTATCATCTCTGTTGTTGACCATCTGCCAAGCCATTCTCTTAAGCTGTCTGTTATTTTGTCTCTTTGCTTCCCTCTTTTATCTTCATCCCTCAATTTTTCCAGTTGTTACAATATATTCCAGTTGTTCTCTTCTCATTACATGGCCAAAAAATGATGATTGTTTCTTCCTAATATTGGAAATTAGCTCTCTTTTTGCTTTGACCTCTCTCAGAACATCTTCATTTCTCTTCTTAGCTGTCCATGGTACTCTTAACATTCTTCTGTAAAACCCCATTTCTACAGACTCCAGTTATTTTCTTGTCTGTTATCCTATTGTCCATGATTCACATCCATATGTTTATTAACAGTAATAAACAAATTTATTTAGCATTTCATTGATTTATTTTTAATGGCAGGTTATCTCAGTTGGTGCCCCCTATTGGGCAGCTGGATGGAGGAGAGACAAAATGTCATGGCATGAAGGGGTGTGGATGACATGCTACCGGAAAGAACTAGATAACAAATGGATATGTGGAGCTTATGATTACAGCAGCAATCAGCCTGGGGTACCAAGTAAGACTATACATATCAGCTTTACAAATCGTAACATCCTGATAATTTAGAACATTATTGTGACACTAAATGGAAAGACGATTAGAGGCCACAGAGATGGGATTTCTCAGAAGAATGTTGAAAGTTCCCTGGATAGCTGGAAAGACCAATGAAGAAATTCTCAAATAGGCCAACACAAAAAGGGAACTCCTAGAAAACATCAGAAAGAAACAATCAACATTTTTTGGGCACATCATGAGAAGAGGAAAGTTGGAAAACTTGGTTACAACTGGCAAAATAAAAGGAAAGAGAGATCGCGGACGACGAAGAAAGAAAATACTGGATAGCTTGGTGTCATGACATGGAAAACAGTCAACAACAGAACTGATATGATGTACTGTAGATAGAAGATTGTGGAAGGACATGATCACCTACGCCATCCAGTATGGCACATGATGATGATTGTGACACACTTCAGGTGTCAAAATTCTTACAGCTATCTTTTAAAAGTTCTAAAGATCTGTTTTATTGTTCTTGCCATCAGTAAAAGCTCTTAGTCATTTCTGCCCTTTGCTGCCTCTTCTAGCTTCTATCCTTCCCCAGGTGTAATTTTTTTTTGATCTCTGTCTTAACCCTACCAGACCTGAGGCCCTGAACCTAACTGTCCCCTATACCTGGGCTCCTGAGCATTAAAGAGAAAAAAAACATGATATAGAAAAATGTTAGTTACATGCAAACAAGTGGTTAGAATAAGATGGAACAAAATGTTAGTTACATGCAAACAAGTGGTTAGAATAAGATGGAACAAAATGTTAGTTACATGCAAACAAGTGGTTAGAATAAGATGGAACAAAATGTTAGTTACATGCAAACAAGTGGTTAGAATAAGATGGAACAAAATGTTAGTTACATGCAAACAAGTGGTTAGAATAAGATGGAACAAAATGTTAGTTACATGCAAACAGGTGGTTAGAATAAGATGGAACAAAATATTAGTTACATGCAAACAAGTGGTTAGAATAAGATGGAACAAAATGTTAGTTACATGCAAACAAGTGGTTAGAATAAGATGGAACAAAATGTTAGTTACATGCAAACAGGTGGTTAGAATAAGATGGAACAAAATGTTAGTTACATGCAAACAAGTGGTTAGAATAAGATGGAACAAAATGTTAGTTACATGCAAACAAGTGGTTAGAATAAGACAGAACTTGGAGACATTGTAGAAAATAGGTCTACCTTTCATCTAGCACCAATATTCCACCTTTGTGTGTCAATCCACCCAGCAGGATGAGCCTTGTTTTACACAGAGGTACCCCTATCAGCTATTTGAGGGACATGCCCCCCCATCTCTAACTATCGATCAAGCTATAGATCTATAAAGTTCAAGATTCTCCTATCACTTGATCTCTCACCATCTGTCACTTGAACTGGAAACATATTTTTAATGAAAATCTGACTCCTCAAAGTCTGAATCAACCAAAGTATTGATCTACTGAATGTGAAAAGCCTAGACTGACTTCGCTTTCCTGTTGAAGTGCTTGGTTCAGCAGCCGCTCGTTTCATTGTGAATTTTAATAATTTTTTCACGTCAAACCACACAAAGCCAATTCATACAAAGGGGGCAGCCACTTGCAATGGCTAACTATGAGGTTTGACAATGATTGGTTGGTTATTTTTAGTTCGTGACGCATTTTTTCACGTACTAGGCAAAGTACAGAAAACTAGGGACAGCGGCATAACGACAGATTTGGAAGTTACAGGAAACTAGGGACAGTGGGTTAAGACTTTTGTATCGATGTGCTTTTTGGTCTCCCCTGTTTTCTCTTTCCCCTTTAGTTGCAGGTGAAGAATTGTATGGTAATACTTGTAGCTGAAGATCATGGCAGTAACCATGGTCTGGTCTAATGCAAAGGTCTGGCTAGAAAGACAACATTTTACTCAATTGTGCTTTCTGAGCGCCTCATTGAGAATGCTTAGGAAAATTAAAGGCGGTAGTTGTTGGTATCACTAAAGAAAAACTCAGGACTGTTTGGGATCTTTTTCACCTTCCTTCCTTGGCATTCCGGTGTGAAAGGAAATGAAGAGCTGACAGCTTGGCTGGAACAGCTGCAGTGGATGTCAGACAAGCTATGGACCTGTCTGACATTCTGGGTGCCCCCAGGGAGGCAAGGCTAGCTGGTGACTCAAGAAATGATTCTGAATCTGCAATCAAGTTCAGACTGTATGTACATCAGATGTGGATGCTAGAAAGGAGTGCCACACAGGGAAACAGAAGAATAACAAATTAATACAAAACTGGAGTCATCAGTCACCACACACTGAGGGATTTACAGTGGAGGAGGTTTGAGCATTTATGGATTTGTTTGATGTGCAATGAGGATGATCCGTTGACTAAGCTAAACTAAACTTTCATGTAGCTGGCTTTTGAAATGTTTAACCAGTCTATATTCATGCAGGTTTATCTATCAAAGAGCATTACACTCTTCACTCTCTCCCCAAAACAGAAAGCATGAGCCATGTACAAAAATAATGAGTCAGTGATAGAAGACATACAAGCTACTTATCTCAGAGTTACATTTGACAACTAACTATCTTGGAAACAGAAGATAAATAAGGCAACCCAAAAAGGAAGGAAGAAGTTAGCTATTCTAAGAAGGCTGCGTAGGACCATGTGGGGTGTGAGTGGGAAAATACTCAGTAGAGTTTACCAACAAAGTATACACCCACATCTATAATGTTGATCATCAGCATGGTGCTCAGTATCAAATACCATGCTGCAAGAGCTGGATAAAGTACAAAACAAGGCACTTGTGGTCATGGGAGCAATGAAATCAACACCAATAATTGGAGAGAGAAATTGTGGAGGATACCAGCACTGAAAGAATGGACACAAAGGTACTGATACAGGCAGAAACATTTTTATGCAAGCCAAGACATCCATTGAAAGGACCAATTCCAAAATCTTGCATTGGGACGACTTAAAAGAAGCATTCTTATCCACCAAGCCAAGCGTATTAGTAGACAAACACCAGACATGCCAAGAGTTTGTCAGCCTCCTACTCCCCATACCAGAACAGACTCCCTGGACAGAGGAATCTGGATTGTCAATACAAATAGGGACAGAGGTGAAAGGAATACTTGACAATGAGGATCAGAGTAGTCTACAGTGTGTAACAATCACTCTCAGTTTCATGGATGAAGAATACTAACAAGATCTATGGGTTAGTGTGTACACAGATGGATCAGCACAGAATGCAGTAAAGAATGCAGGAACGGTGGCATACTTACAGTACCCAAATAACTCTAGGGATATGAACAAAAAAGCAAGAGGGAAATATTGTCACAATTACGATGCAGAAATCCAAGCAATGCAACTGGCAATAGAAAAACTGCTGAACAGTAGTCATAACCCACAATCTGTAATGTTTTTGACAGATGCAAGATCAGCACACCAGGCACTACAAATAAGAAAATTGCAAATCTGCAGACCTTATTGACTAAACTCTGCAAGCACCACAAGGTCGCCTTGCAGTGGATCCCATCTCACTGGAATACCAGGAAACCAGAGAGCAGATCTGCTGGCAAAGGAAGACACTACAGGCACACAACCAGATGCACCAGTTACATACCATCAGAAGAAACAGATAATCAAATCGATCAGAAGATCACACTCCCCAAATCAGGATGCCTTTCATAATATGAATAGATGGGAACAAGTTAATATACGCCTTAGAACAGGGCACATCAATGCCCTCTGAGATGTGGGAAGAGCCCAGGACTTCGACAAACACAGATTCACGTCACTTTTTTAGATGATGGAAATGGGAGTTAAGATGGGCACAGCCAGAAATGAGAAACTTAGTGGCCATGTAAGAAGACTTATCAACCAACAGAGAACTGGAGTCGTCAGTCGCTGGATACTGCGGGACTTGCTGAGGAGGGGATCTGAGCACCTATGGAAATGTTCGGAGTGCAATGATGATGACCTGCAAATAATTCAATGTATACAAAATTCAAGATACATGTACATGTAGACAGGTGCCCCAGACTGCTGAACACATACTCCAAGACTGTACAGAATATAGTAGACTGAGGAAAATCCATTGGCCCATAGATACAACACTATAGACAAAACTATATAGGCCACTGCAAGAATTTCAAAAGACAGCAAAATTTATATAGGACGTGACATTGCAGATATAGACAATACTTCAGATGAACGAAATATAGATAGATAGATTTAAACTGTCTTTACTTTTTTCTTTTATGAACATTTTAATTTTTTTTTATTAGCAATGAACTCTTTTTTAAATGCAGTCTTTTATTTGCAACTTTACAATCATTTACTAGTAAACTTAGTCTTTTGCTCTTCAGTAAACAATTTTCACATCTTCTATAAATAATCTTGCAATCTACTATTAACAACTTTCAGTTATTCTGGCAATCACCTTCTTCTCTTTTGTAAATAATTTTTAGTCCTTTCATCATCGTGTGCCTTCTCCGCAACAAAGGTTGGCTACCATGGATCGCCATTCTACTCTGTTTCTTGCTTTGATGGTGCAGGCTGTCATAGATTGACTTGACCATCTTTTGATGTTACTCGTCCATGTTAGTCTTGGTCTGCCTCTGCTTCTTTTACCTTGTATTTTTCCTTCAAATATTACTTTTAGTAGGCTTTTGTGTCTTTTAACATGCCCCAAAAATGTCATTTGTCTTGTCTTAATTGTATTTAGTAGTTCTCTTGTTATTTTCAGTTGTTTTAAAACTTTATCGTTTGTTATCTTTTATTTCCATCCAATTCTACCTATTCTTCTATAAATCCACATTTCAAAGGCTTCAATAAGTCCTTTACTTCTACAAATACTATCTTTCATTCCACTGTAAATATTGTTCATACTTCTATAAGTAATGCTGCACTCCATTATAACAAATTTTCTTTCTTTTATAACAAGTTTTCAGTTGTTCTATAAATATTTTCCCATTCCAATATATGCAATTTTCTATTTCAATCATTGAGTGTCTTCTCAGAATCAAAGGTTGGCTACCATGGAGCGCCATTTCACTCTGTCTCTTGCTTTGATGTTGCAGGTTGTCATAGCATGACTTGTCCATCTTTTGATGTTACTCGTCCATATTAATCTTGGTCCGAATATGCCTCTTTTACCTTGTATTTTCCCTTCCAAGATTACTTTTAGTAGGCTGCTGTGTCTTTTAACATGCCCCAAAAATCTCATTTATTTTGTTTGAATTGTATTTAGTAGTTCTCTTTTCAGCATTAGTTGTTTCAAGACTTCATAATTTAATTTGTATACTTCTATAAATAATTTTCAATATTTCTCAAACAAACTGGAGGTAAAATGAGCACTATACAATAGAATCTTCATCCCAACGTTGAGCTACCAATGCCAGATCTGGACCCTAGATGCAAGAATAATAAGGAAAATAACCTCTACAGAGATGAAATGTGTTAGACGAATGACAGGAATCAGTCTGAGAGATAAGATCAGAAATGAAGAACTGAGAAAAAAGCTAGGAATAGCCCCCGCCATAGAATATATAAGGAAACAACAGATAAAATGGTTTCGCCACGTGACAAGGCAGAAAGATCACAACGCAATGAACCTTCAGCAAATGTTGTGAGAACACCAGACCCAAGGGTCGACCTCGAAAAAAATGGATCGATGGAATATTAGAAGCACTAGGAAACATAACAGCAGCAGAGACAAACAGAAGAGCAAAAGATCGCAAATTATATCTCCCCTCGAAGCTGAAAGGTAGATGAGGAAGGAAAGAAGAAGAAGAAGACAAACATAACTTCTATAAACAATCATCCACTTTTCTTCCACAGTGTGGTACTCAGCAGTTCAGGCCATGGGATTGATGTCCCTGGTTGTCTTTCTTCCTGGGCTTGTCATAAGCTTTTTCTACACCATGCACCCTAAGGGTTCCATGTTTAAGGGCATGATGTGGTTCAACTTTATTTTGACATTTATCAGCGGTATGGGTTGCTTGTTTGATGTGTTACCATATTTGTTTTTAACCCTAGATTATGATACCATCGTAAAAATGTCTGCATCAAAACACAAATTCTTCAAAATTTGACAGTTTGCCATCGTCAAACATTTCCTTTTTCCCCTGTATCTTCCTATGGGAGCCGCGACAGCTCAGTGGTTAGTGAACTGGACTACCACGGACAAGGGGTAGGGTTCGATCCCAACCGACGGCTTCCGGGTTCAGCCAGCCTTAAATGGGTACCGGATTTTTTTCTGCGAAAGTAAAGCAGCACGGGCATAATACTGACCACATTACCCCAAAAATCATGTGCTGAAGGTCTGTAAAATATAGGGTCACTAACACCATATTTCCCTATACGCCACTTGGCGTGACGGGGGTACTTTACTTTTTTACTCTGTACCTTCCTAATTACTACTTCCGGTAATCCCTGAGTGTTGGATTTGTTTCTATTGTAGGAATTTTTTTCCCCCTCATTTCGTGAGATACAATCTGGTATAATGCCAAAAAAAAAAAAATTTGAAGAAATTGTTTTCCATTTTTTTACTTTGACCAGAGAAATTTCCTCGTTTGTCACTCACATAAAAAAAAATCCTTTCTAACTCAGGAAACACAGTGAATAACGCTCTGAGATAGCAAAACATACCAATGGACCTACTGTAACCATACCGAAAGACATTGTAACATGTCTGGCCCATGAGGCCAAACTCGGGTCATAAATCAACATGAGCCAGGAATTCCAAGACCCTGAATCTCACCTAGTGTGAATGCACTGCTGTGTGTAAACATTTGAGAGAAAATACTATTTTTAGAGTACCTAATGTTTAAATGTAAAGTGGCTTGACAAACTGTCATTGTAAAAAGTGTTGTTATGGAAACAGCGCCATATATTTTATTCTGCACCACAGAAATAAAAAGCAGAATAGCTCAGGCCAAAATGGCATTTCAGAAAATGAAAAATATCTTATGCAACAAATCTATGTCAATAAAAATGAGAAAGAGAGTTCATCGGTGCTATATAGAACCAATTCTGACCTATGGAAGCGAATCATGGACAGTAGACAAACAAATGAAAAGACGATTAGATGCCACAGAGATGGGATTTCTCAGAAGAATGTTGAAAGTTCCCTGGATAGCTAAAAAGACCAATGAGGAAGTTCTCAAAGAGGCCAACACAAAAAGGGAGCTCTTAAAAAACATCAGAAAGAAGCAATCAACATTTTTCAGGCACATCATGAGAAGAGGAAAGTTGGAATACTTGGTTCTCTATTGTCCTTTCGAGCCGAAGACGGCACATAGGGCAGAACTACAATCTCAAAAACAGAAACCCCTGCGTGCCGAAGTGGCACATATTGCAGAGATCACTGCTTCTAAAATCTATGGTTCTGTTTCCATAACAATGATAGCTTGTCAAGCCATCGATCAACCTCCTTAGTCACCTCTTACGACATGCCTGGAAGGTCACAGTGTCACTATTCTTTACTTCCCACATAATGAGGCCCCGGTAACACACGGTAGAATACTTGCTTACAACTGGCAAAATAAAAGGAAAGAAAGATCGCGGACGACAAAGAGAGAAAATACTGGATAGCTTGGTGTCATGGCATGGGAAACAGTCAACAACAGAACTGATACGATGCACTGTAGATAGAAGATTGTGGAGGGACATGATCACCTACGCCAACCGGTATGGCACATGATGATGATGATGATCTCTGCAATATGTGCCACTTTGGCACGCAAGGTTTCTATTTTTGAAATTGTGGTTCTGCCGTATGTGCCGTCTTCGGCTCGAAAGGACAATAGATAGATAGAATGTTTAAATGTACCATTTAAGTGGTAGTAATTTTCACAGTATTGTAAACACATCGGCCACAAATAGGTATTGTAATTAATGGTTAACATTCAGTTATTTGATGTCAACTGGACTGTCAATGCTCTTGATGACTTTAGCATGTATTGTTAAGGCCCTCCAGATCTTGATCTGTCATCCATGTGTGGAGAGTCAAAAAGATACCTCATCACTACTACACAGGATGTGTCCCTCGTGCATCCCAAGATAATGTGCATAGTTTCATTCTGTATTTTCTTAAACCTGTCAATTTACGTCGTACTGACAAGAATTGCTAGGGCATACTCGATTGGTGTGAGAACTAGTCCTTGGAACAGAAAGGTAAGTATCCTCTGCTCGATGTTGGCAGCTGCCATGACCTTCAAGGCATCTAATTCTTTGTGAAATTTTTTTATCACATGGTTGACATGTTCCCTAAAACACAGGCTGTGATCAAAATTAACTCCAAGGTATGTCTTTAACCTGTCTTGGTCACATCATCAGCTCAATTCGTACCACAGGTGTTTCCATGTTAATGATATGATTCTATCTATCTCTTTCATTAACCTGAAGTATTGTCTATATCTGCAATGTCGTTTCCTGTATAAATTTTACTGTCTTTTGTAATTCTTGCAGTGGCCCATATAGTTTTGTCTGTAGTGTTGTATCTATGGGCCAATGGATTTTCCTCTGTCTACTATATTCAGTAGGGAGCCGCGATAGCTCAGTGGTTAGTGAACTGGACTACAAAGGATAAGGGGTAGGGTTCGATCCCAACCGATGGCTTCCGGTTTACCCAGCCTCAAATGGGTACCAAATTTTTTTTCTGGGAAAGTAAAGCAGCACGGGCGTAATACCGACCACATTACCCCAAAAATCATGTGCTGAAGGTCTGTAAAATATAGTGTCACTAACACCATATTTCCCTATACGCCACTTGGCGTGACAGGGGCTTTACTTTTTTACACTATATTCAGTGCAGTCTTGAAGTAAGTGTTTAGCAGCCTGGGGTGCCTGTCCACCTGGTTATGTAGTTGAGGTGCCGATCTTGAATTTTGTATACATGTGACTGTGTGACATGAAGCTGACCAGAAGAAGTGTGTACATATGTTTGTAATACAGTCACTGGGACAGTTTTCATTTAAACACACTTCATATATCAGTCCAGGTGACTGGTCGGTCTCGAGGCAAGACACCGGTCTCAAGACAGAGATGTTGTGTGTTCAAATCCTGGCTACACTGGTTGGGATTTTTATTTATGATTTCTCTCTGTGGCAACCACCCCTGGTCTCCCCAGCTTGAAACGTCAATTACTAATCGACGGAAAAAATGAGTACCTCCGAAGACGGAGTTATCTGCCTGTGCCGCGAGGGACCCCTGTGCACACGGCTGCCAGGGAAAAATAGATTAACACGCAAAATTCAGTTCCAACCTCTAGGGACTTCATCAGAGGTAAAAGCTGGTGAATGAAAAAAAAAAAGATCCACTTCTTGGCATGTTTTTCGGTATGAAGCACATCTGCCACACACTAGCAAAAGTGCTAAAGGTGGCATGAGCTCTGATGCATGAGCTCTGTAGCACTGGCAAAAATCTAGACTCCAACCTTCTTAGTTGTCTGAAAGAATTCATGGCAAGGGACAGTTGCTCTACTCTTTTCTTCCTGTCCATGGTCAATGAGTAATGATCGAGAGGGGAAGCAATCTAGTACCCAGAAATGCCATTACTGAAAACAAATATGTTGGGTTGAGAGGTGCAGATATACTCACAGCACTTTGTTTTCTTTATAGCGATGACTACTTTAGTTCTGCCTTCAAGGATAACTCTGCGAGCACTTTGTGATACAAATTATTGTGCGCAGCTTCTCAAAATGTAATAAACAACATCAAAATTCCCTGTTACTATTACATGTTTTTGTAAGAAAAAACTACCTGGCCTAATAATTTAATATATTGTTCTGTGATGATCACAGATGACAATTCGTGCTGAAGTCGGATGTGTTGGGCCGAAAGGCGCAAATATCACAGTTATACTGCAAACCACAGCACAATGCAGACACGCTCAATTAACGTCCTTTTAAGGGCAGATGATGAAGAGGTGGGTGCCTCTAGTCGTCAGGCGAACGTAAGCACAGATGACAATGCTCATTACGAAACTTTTTTACGAAAAAAAAGTTTTAAATTAGTCACCATCGACCATGACCAGTGCCGGTAAAAAGTCAGAGTGACCTACATATTTAAACATGATTATGAGAAAACTACTTGTTGCATAGAGATTAAAAAATAACATCCATAATAACTATGCAGGTTACAATTCATTAATATTTAAATGGTGTCTCTATGATGCCTAGTTTTTTTTTTTTTTTAAAGCACTGATTCTTTTCTCCAACAACACAGTAGAAATATTATATATTTCTACTGTCCTTTCGAGCCGAAGACAGCACATAGGGCAGAACAACAGTCAAAAACAGAAACTTTGCATGCCAAAATGGCACATATTGCAGAAATCACTGCTTCTAAAATCTATGGCTCTGTTTCCATAACAATACTTTTTACAATGACAGCTTGTCAAGCCATCGATCAACCTCCTTAGTCACCTTTTACGACATGCCTGGAAGGTCACAGCATTACTATTCTTTTACATAGGGCGTTCGCCTGACTACACGGTACGGATTAGATATTTCTCTATCTATCTATTGTCCTTTCGAGCCGAAGACGGCACATAGGGCAGAACCACAATCTCAAAAACAGAAACCTTGCGTGCCAAAATGGCACATATTGCAGAGATCACTGATCTAAAATCTATGGCGCTGTTTCCATAACAATACTTTTTACAATGACAGCTTGTCAAGCCATCGATCAACCTCCTTAGTCGCCTCTTACGACATGCCTGGAAGGTCACAGTGTCACTATTCTTTACCTCCCTCATAATGGGGCCCCGGTAACACACGGGAATTAGATATTTAAATCAAGTTAATTGTGCACATGAAATAAAACAACAATATAAATTATTACTAATTTATTTTATGTTCTACAAAAGAGAATATTTAAAGGAATAACATAAAATTGTAAAATTGATATAATTAAATTCTATTTTAAGTGTTTGCAAAAGATGTATTTTAAAAAAACATTTAGGAACTATATTTTACAGAGCCATAACAATGATGTAATTGTATTTTAATCATCTGTACACTGTCTTAAAGGCACTAAAACAAGGAACACAAATGAACATTTGGTAACAAGGCCCCATATGCTGCCAACCATGGCACTATGTTTCTACGCAAACTTATGCATTCTTGTTGTTGAGTGCAACAGAGCTGGAGTTACCAGTGACTTATAGCAGATGTTTGGTGTCTGAGCTACTGAGTTTATTCCTCTGTGCTCACCGTGGGCTGTGTTTTTAATCCAGGTTGTGTTTCTATATTCTGATTGCTTACGATGAATGATGATATTATATGACAAAGGACAGTTCAGCTGCGTTCACTTTCAGTGCCGTTTGGTCTAATATCTTTTAGCATGTGCTGTAGCTGCTATGATGGGGACTGCAGCTGCATTTCTTTATTTGGATCATTCAGTGAGATGAGTTTTAATTTGGATGATTCCCCTGGCACGGGCGGTTGAACAATTATGGATTTTAATTTGTCTGCTGTTATACCAGGGCCTTTGAATAACGATAACCATAGCAGATGGTTTGTGCCAGGATTGGTGAACAAGAAATATCCAGACCCTACACCACTTCTTCGTGGTGCTTCTTGTAACAGACTAACCTGTCTAGTCTGGCCAAGTGAGTAGGGATCGAGATGAAAAGGAAACCGGCACTCAAAATGCCATGCAGCAGATGGATGTGAAAGATGAATTCTTCACAGTTTTTATAACAAACAGCAACACAGTGCATTTATGTTCACTTTAAATGGCGGATGATGAAGAGGGATAACCTGTGTTCCTCCAATGACTAAAGGAATGCACCTCTTCATCATCCGCCCGTAAAAAGACAAGTGGGCGTGTCTGTGTTGTGTTGTGGTTTGGAGTATAACTGTGATATTAGCGCCTTTCTGCCCAACACAACCAACTTCACCATATACATAGCTTGCATAGGAAACGGTTAACCAGAACTATTCAGATCAACAATTCATTTAGTCATCAGATGAACACAAGCAAGCAAGCTATATTTTATATTTTAAAGGAGCAGGAGATGAAGAGGTGCAGTTGCTGGGTCAATGTGAAATAAGAAGAGGTAAAGGCATCAAGATGCATAGAGATGCGAAGCTGCTGTAAAGCTGATGATAATAGCAATACTCAAAAAAAAGAAGAAAAAGGTGGTATGGTGACAGCTTTACGTGGTAATGGACGAAACAAAAGTCAACGTAAGAAGGCCTACTTGGCCGAAACATTGACTTTTGTTTCGTCCATTACCACATAAAGCTGTCACCATACCACTTTTTTCTTCTTTTTTTTAGTATTGCTGAAATAAGAAGAGTGCTGCCTTTATCTGACTGTGCCTTACCTCTGTTGCAAAACTGCCGTTTGAATTAATTATTATTCCTAGGTACTTGAATTCATTAATCTGTTTTTTTTTTTTCACTCATGCCTTATTTTGTAGGCTATATTAGTGGGCTTTTGATGAATAAAATTCCCTCTCTACAGGTGTTCTTCCTCTGATCATGGTCATTGTATTTGCTGCAGGACATCCTCGAAGGGACAGATTCCCCATCCCATACATGGATCAGGACTACGATGACACCCCGTTCGAGTTTCACTTTTGTTTTATTTTCGAGATTTTGGCTGCAGCAGTGTCATTTGGTGCATTTGTTCTAGAGATTGTTGACTACATGAAAAATGGTTATTGATTTTTGTTTGCTAGTCATGGGTTCGTTAAATTTACAGATATTTTGATGCTCAAACCATTTAAATTTTCTGACATTCTAATTTGGTATATACAATCTTCCTAATTTGTTTACCTGACCTGCATTTATCTGACATTTATTTAAACATTAATTTATGATAATTTCAGACCTTCCTGACTTTGATATATATTATATCTGACTCTTCTAATGTAATTTCTTTATCTGACTAATTTCTCAAGCATATTTTTTTTAAAGAGTTACATTTTAATTTTCTATGATTGTTAATTTTCCAAACAATTTGATTTTTTACATTTCTTTGTCATTATAATTGTTTGACTTTAATTTCCATGATTATTTGATTTCCTGCTGTAATACGTGAAAGGGCGTAAGAGGAAGTGATGAAGAAATTTTCTAATATTTTTAAACATTTTTAATTTCCTCATTGTCATTTTCCCTATATTTTGACATTTGTACTGTCACTTCCTAGTATTTTGATTTCCTTGCTAATATTTTTCCTGACATTCATATTTTTTTACTTTTCCTTTAGTTTTTGGTTTTATTATTTTTATGCAACATGGTTATGATTCTCTTACTTTTAAGCTCAATTTTTATTTTCCTTACATTTGTTTTTCTATGATTTTGATTTATAGACCTCTTTCTTATTATCAGCCTCTGATATTTTTTATTTCCTGTCTTTAACTTCCATTATAATTTCATTTTTTGGGGTACTTTTTTGTACTTCACATAAACAATATTCTAGATTCTAATCTTGGGTGGAAGAGAATCCACCTGCGCAACATTCCAGAGTAGTCAGCTCCTTGTGATTTATCTTTATGATACTTTTGATTACCTCTTTTTCTTCTCCGTTCCACATAAATGGCAAACTCCACATCTCAGAAAAAAATAATTGGTGCTATGTTATTTATTACATTTTTTATTTGCAATTTACTTTGTCCTGTGTTCCTGGCTAAAAGTTTTTTTAAACAGGAAAATAGGAAATCATCATATAGTTTGTCTTCATTATAAAACTCTAAGCCGTTAGTATTTATTTTTGTCTTCCTCCAATTATTTGTGAAAATGATAAGACACTATTACATGGCACGGGGTCACAGGCCCATAAGCTCAATGTTTTTGTGAATAATAGTCTAATAGTGTTCAACATATTCAGTTGTTCATTAACTGGGGACAGGTTGGTCTTGGGGCAAGATGGTGACCTCGAGACAGAGAGGCTGTGGGTTCAAATCCTGGCTGCACCAGTTTGGATTTTTATTTATGATTTCTCTCTGCCGCAACCACCCTTGGTCTCAGCAGCGAGGCCTGGCTTGAAACGTCAGTTACTCATAGATGGAAAAAATATGAGTACCTTCGAAGCTAGAGTTATCTGCCTGTGCGTCGAGGGACCCCTGTGCACACGGTTGCCAGGGAAAAACAGATTAACATGCAAAATTCAGTTCCTAGTCTCTAGGGACTTCGTTAGAGGTAAAAGCTGGCGAACGAAAAAAAAAAAACTTGGGGACTGAGTGGTCTAAAGGTTAGATGTTTGACCATGACTGAATATATCAAATTGGGATGAATTTGTGTTTTAAAATAATAATTTTTACGACGGATCATAATTTGGGGTTAAGGGCAGTTAGAGACAAGTTTTCAAAGAGAGAAAATGGTATGGAAGAATAACCCTCATAGCATGTGAATAGGCATTCAACTGGTTAGAATCACAAGACTACACTCACGCCTGTACACTGAGTGATTCGATGAGCATGATAAAAAAAGTGGAGGTGGGCTCTGTACGCATGCAATGGTTAGAGTCATTGCAGAAGTAAAAAAAAATACATAAGGTCACCTTTGTCTATGTCCCTGGACATGCGGGAGTACGGGGAAATGAAAGAGCGGACAGGTTGGCTAGCTGCGCTGTCGTTGAGGACGGTCAACCAATGGATCGGGCGGACATCATCAATGCCCTCCGAGATGTGGGAAGAGCACAGGACTTCGACCACCACAAATTCACGTCACTTCTTTGGATGATAGAGATGGGAGTTAAGATGGGCACGGCCATAAATGAGAAACTTAGTGGCCGTGTAAGAAGACTTATCAACCAACACAGAACTGGAGTCGTCAGTCGCTGGACACTGAGGGAATTGCTGAGGAGGGGATCTGAGCACCTATGGACATGTTCAGAGCACAATGATGATGACCCACAAATAACTCAATAACCATCATAGGATGTAAGATTCTAAGAGGAGTATGCTCACGTATAAAAGAAAGATGTGATATATGGAGCAGGTATGAGGATATTCTAGCTGCAGTGATACTACTTAATGGAATGAACAGACAGCCTGCTCCAGTGGTCTTCTGAGGACATTCTCATCCATCTATGATCTTCTGTACAATCCCAGTAGTGTCCTGTTATTGTGTTATTTAAGTCTCTTCTGATCAGAGTTTGCCACAGATACTTTATGCTTCTTCTATTATACATTCAAAGTGATTTAAAAAAGCTGTGTTAACAAATTGGAAACTTGTTTAAGTTAAGAAATTGAAAATTTACCCCATAAAACAGGGGGTCTGAAGTGTCCTCTTGGCGCTTAAAAACAAACGAGGAAAGAAGAAGAAGAAGATCCCCTGAAACTTTTGGATTTGCAAATATATATTTTTTTTTAACGAGCATTAACTACTAAAGTATTTATACGTAAATATTTATTTACTCAAAGAGGCCAACACAAAAAGGGAGCTCTTAAAAAACATCCAAAAGAAGCAATCAACATTTTTGGGGCACATGAGAAGAGGAAAGTTGGAATACTTGGTTACAACTTGCAAAATAAAAGGAAAGAGAGATCGCAGACGACATAGAGAGAAAATACTGGATAGCTTGGTGTCATGGCATGGAAAACAGTCAACAACAGAACTGATACAATGCACTGTAGATAGAAGATTGTGGAGGGACATGATCACCTACGCCAACCGGTAAGGCACATGATCATGATGATTCGTGGGTTATGTTTTCATGATACTGTCATAAAAATAACAACCACTTTAATGTCACATTTGAAATGCCTAAAATAGTAATTTCTTAGAACTTTTATTACACAGTTGTGTGTTTACCCAAGCAGACATACAGGAATCAGATGCTATCATCATTTCCTGGGTTACATTAGATTTATGGCCTGAAATTGGAATGTACCATGCCTTGGCTACCGGCAGAGTTGCCAGATGAAAACTTTGATTATAAGCCAAACAGTGTTTTTAAAAGGCAGAAAAAAAGCCAAACTACTTTAATATGGCAGAAAAAAAGCCAAGCATTTTTTGACATAATCACATCATATTTAATGCTCTAAATCCAGTTTAACACAAATAACAAGTAATTTTGAAGGAACTTATTGCATACCGTAAAAATAAACTTTATCAACATCTTTTATCATTGTTCGTTTGCATGATATAGTCTGTACTGTGAATACATGACTTATGTAAGTTTGTGATAGATTTCATGCGGATCAGGGTCTGTTGAAAAAAAGGCTGTTCATCCTTTCAAACTCCTGAACTATGGGTGTTGCAAACACAAAGAAAAAGTTATTTTTGTAGTAAACACCATTTCCTTTGGGAGCCACTGTAGCTCAGTGGTTAGTGAACTGGACTACAAAGGACAAGAGGTAGGGTTCGATTCCAACTGACGGCTTCCGTTTCACCCAGCCTTTAATGGGTCCCGGATTTTTTTCTGGGAAGATAAAGTGGCATGGGCATAATACCCTACCAACCACATTACCCCAAAAATCATGTGCCGAAGGTCTGTAAAATGTATGGTCACTAACACCATATTCCCTATACGCCACTTGGCATGACAGGGGTACTTTACTTTTTTTGTTACCATTTTCTTTAGCAATCTTTCTTTAAATTTTCTGTCTAATTTTGTGGTATCTCTGAGGCACATCTTAGCTATTGTATACATCTTTGTCATAATCAAATGATATGAAATCTTCCACATCTAGTTCATCGCTTTGATTTTCAGTGAAAGAAGTTGAAGCCAAGACATAAACCTTGTCAGCTGTAAATTCTTGTTACATATTTGCAGGTGGCATGAAGTTATTACAAAATTTGTGTTACATTTTGACCTTTTTTCATATTTCCATGAAATGACGTGGAAAAGTCACAGTCTTATATACTAACCCAAGTATATTAACTTTGACCATAGTTCATCATCATCATGTACCATATCGTTTGGCGTAGGCGATCGTGTCCTTTCACAATCTTTTATCCAAGTACATCGTATCAGTTCTATTGTTGACTTTTTTTTACATACCATGACACCAAATTATCTAGCATTTTCTCTCTTTGTCATTCACGATATCTCTTTTCTTGTATTTTGCTAGTTGCAACCAAGTTTTCCATCTTTCCTCTTCTCATATGTCAGAAAAATGTTTATTGTTTGTAGTGTTTTTTTAGGAGCTCCCCGTTTGTGTTGACATCTTTGAGAATGTCTTCATGGCTCTTTTTTTCTGTCCATGGCTCTTTCAACATTCTTATGAGAAATCCCATCTCTATGGCATCTAATCGCATTTTTATTTGTTTGTCTACTGTCAATGATTCGCTTCCATCTGTCATAATTGGCTATATATATATATATATATATATATATATATAATATATATATATAATAAAAATAAAAAAATGGCACAGCAACTTTCGATGCAGTGCTGATATCAAATTCAGAAGACAAATGGCGCAGGAGAATGGAGACGAGACCAGGCACTACGAATACATCTTGTTTGTTCCGTGGCCCGCTCTGTCTGTCCAATATTGGCAGATTCAGCCATGAGAGAAGCTGATCAGCAAAACAGCATCCAGCAAAAGACACTACAATTTTTACCAAACTACTGACTTATACAGTGATTGTTTGCCACCAACCGTCCATCAAGACACCAAAAGCCATATATATATATATATATATATATATATAATGTATTTCATCATTTTTCAACATTTTTCAGGCACATTGTGGGAGGGGGAAAGTTGGAATACTTGGTTCTTCTTCTACCTTTTAGCTCCCAGTAGAGCATAGGTCTTCAACAAACACTTTCCAAGTCGTTCTGTTTTTTGCAATTCTTTTAAGATCATTACATGTCTTCCCCATCATCTTCATCTCTGCTTCGATCTGTCTTCTCCAAGAATTCCTTGGTCTTCCTCTTTGTCTTTTCCCCTGGGGATTCCAAAAAAGGGGAATACTTGGTTACAGCTGGCAAAATAAAAGGAAAGAGAGATCGCGGACGACAAAGAGAGAGAATGCTGGGTGGCTTGGTGTCGTAGCATGGAGAGCAGTCAACAACAGAACTGATACAATGCACTGTAGATGAAGGATTGTGGTGCCGGTATGGCACATGATGATTTCATCGCGATCATGCCATAACAAATTTCTTTCACTACGATCTACGACTACGATCAGAACATTAAAATATGAAGCCAACACTTACAAAATTAAATGATTGACCAACATTCGTCGGGCCTGTCTAGAGGCTCCAAAACCTCACCTTCAATTATGTGAACTGTACATAAAACTAAGGACCTAATTCAGATCCAAAGATAAACAAATGCAGACAGCTAGAGGTATTTGTGATGTAGGCCTATTATGCAGATCTTGGAATCTGTGCACTGCATAAAAAGAGGAATTAAAGCAAGTATTTCCAGAAACCAAGGACAAGAGGTCGAGTTCGATCCTGATCAACAACTTCTAGGTTCACTCAGCCTTTAGTAGGTACTGGATTTGTTTTGTTGGTTAGAAAAAATATACTGGCGAAATACCAACCACATTACCGCAAAAATCATGTGCCGAAGGTCTGTAAAAATGATGGTCACTATAACACCATATTCCCTATATGCCACATGGTGTGACAGGGTTCTTTACTTCACTTACTTTTCTAGGAATCATCACATTTTTTGTCTAAATAGATTTATTTGATAGTTTGGTATTTCTTCTACCTCACAAACAACACAAAATGGGCATTGCACTGTTAGTATAGGGCATTTGTTACATCACTGACCATCAATTGTTATATATATGTTATTTCTGGAGATATTTATTAAAACTTATTCTTGCCATTGGTAAAACATACTAAAGCTTAAAATGATAAAATTTCAGACATATTTACAATGCAAACGACACTTCATTTAAAACGAGACCTGAGTATGAACGATTAACAGAAGAAATTATAATTAAGTAAATTCAAAGTTGCTCCTAATTGCACTGAAACTGTGAAGTATACATTTGTTTCCTCAATGGATTTTTCTGATGTGATGCATGATATATTCTAATGACTGGATCTGGTGACATGTAAAAGAATCAAAAAGAGGGTAAATTGATGTCAACAGATGTTCAAACAGTTTTAGAAAAAGAAAATGTTGGCAGCCATGAAGACAGTAGATGGGTCTTTGGTTCACCATTATGATTCCAAACCACAGATTGCACTTTCCCTCCATGGTAGGCTCACCTTGTTGTGGCTGGAGGGCTGTGCGCCTCCGGGATCCAAGGAGCTATGCCAGCGGAAGCTTAGCTCCTGGCAGGATCACCCAAGCTGGGCAGGTCCTTGGTGAGGGGCCAGACAAAGAAGTCAGGAGTAGATGGAATCCTTTAAGTGAAGATGCAGAATCCACCGGCGAGTGCTACACGCTCTGGTCTGGACTAATCCATCCCCACTTCATGGGTTAAATGCTTCTCTCTTTTCTCCTCTTTCTGTCCTCTATCAAACAGCCTACCAGCTAAGGGCAGAATCCCCCTACAGAAAAGACAATCTGCTGCCTTGCAGGAAGATTGGGGACAATCAAAGGCTAAGGAAAGCAAACCTGAATAAAATGCTGGTAGAAATCGGAGCATTGGGCCATTGGCGCAGAACATAGTGCAACGTTCTAACATGTACTTAATCTAAGAGGATCTAACGGACTTTACTTATGGTGCTTTGTCTGTGGAGTCCCCCCAGGCAGGTGGAGTGCCGGGTTCCCATGCCTCAAAGGGGTCAACCCCAAGCTACTGGTGGTCACCCTGACCCATTTTGGAGAGCCAGCAAATGGGACCAGAGGGAAACTACTACTGGTCGGAAAAGCTTCAAGAAATACCTGAAAATAATACACTGGGATGCGGAGGGCATATACAACAAAAAACAAGCCCTAGCAGAGGAGGAGATAGACGTTGCCTGCATCCAATAAACTCACCTTAATCCTCAGCATAGATTTATGATTAGGGGCTGCCAAACATTTAGACAGGACAGAGAAGGCAACAAGGGTGGAGTCCCATACTTATTAAAAATACCATCCCAGCAAAACAGATAGAACTAGTCACGAGAGGCATAAATCATTGGCACAGACCTATACATCAACTAGCACAAGGATTTCTAACATATACTGTCCTAATGACAAATTGCTCAAGCTGGAGTCAATGGAAATAACACCATCACAGTGTCTGGTAGTAGGAGACTTTAACAGCCACTCTGAAAGATGGAGATACAAGGAATCCAATGCTCAAGGTGAAGAAGTGGAAGAATGGGAAATAGACAACAACCTATTCCTCATAAACTCTAGAGGATGAGTCTGATGGAAAACAACATCAACTCCCAACCTAGCATTCGCATCAGGAGACATATCCAACATAATAGCCAGAATAGTGCTGAACCAACTTGGCGACAGTGACCATAGACCAGTCAAACTTTCAGTGTATCTTGCTCTCAAATAGGAGTTGCAAATACCACTTCCACGCTGGAACTACAAGACAGCAGACTGGGAAAAGTTTACAAGGCTCACAGATGCCTACACTGCGCCTATCAACACCCATGAAAAGAAAGTCAATAATATGGTAGAGGAGTTAACAAAGGGAATCCTGAGAGCTGCTAAAGAATCAATTCCTAGAGGAGCAAGAAGAAACTACAAGCCATACTGGAGCAAGGAAATACAAAGACTAGAAGGGGAGCTGAACTTTGCCAGAGAACTAGCTGAAACATCACAAAGCACAGAGAGCAACATAGCCTATAAAGCAGCCTCTGCCAAATACAGAAGAGAGGTCAAGATATCAGCAAGATAGAACTGGAAAGACAAAACAGAGAGCCTCAATCTAGACAAAAATGGACACAAACTCTGGAAACCTGCAAAAGCTCTGAGCGATGAAAACAACCGCCGATCTTCAATAACATCAGCACACAATCAATTTTATGAGAAAATTACCAGGACATTTTTAGTTGGTCTATTTTTTTAAAACTTAAATGAAAATTCCAGTATATTTCTAGCTGGTTTCTTTTGAGAATATTTCCCAATGCAATTCTACCTAGGATAAAATAACCAACTTAACTGTCCTACAACGTGCTAAGACCCCAACAATCATGCCGATGCTCAGATGTCGAAGACTAAGATGGCTGGGGCGCGTCCAGCGAATGTAAGAAAAGCGCATCCCCAGACAAATACTATATGGCTAACTAATACACGGAAAAAGACAAATCGGCAGATCTAAACTACGATATAGAGATATCTGTAAATCATCTCTGAATGACTTATCCATATGTGAATATGACTGGGAACATCTGGCAAGTGATCGCACATCACGGAGAGCATGTATAAGAAATGGTATAACATCATTCGAGACTGTGCTAAGGCAAAACTTAGAAGTGAAAAGACTCATGAAAAGGGATGGAAAACCATGTGGACCAGACTTGTTCATTCTGTGACCGCGTGTGTTTGTCAAACATTGGTAGAATTGGCCACGAGAGAAGCTGTTCGACAAAAACAAAACCTCAAAAAAATACACAATAGCCCCCACTACACAGTATGAGAAGACGAAAAGGGCCATATAATTTCTACCTAGTCTCTTTAAGAAATATTTTCAGCATAATTCCAACATCATCATTGGGCGCCTTCTCCGCATCGAAGGTTGGCTACCATGGAGCACCATTCCACTCTGTCTCTTGCTTTGATGGTGCAGATTGTCATAGGCTGACTTGTCCATCTTTTGATGTTACTTGTCCATGTTAGTCTTGGTCTGCCTCTACCTCTTTTACCTTGTATTTTTCCCTCTAATTTTACTTTTATTAGACTGTTGTGTCTTTTAACATGACCCAAAAATGTCATTTGTCTTGCTCTAATTGTGTTTAGTTGTTCTTTTTTCACCCTTAGTCGTCCTAAAACGTCCTCGTTTGTTTTCTTTTCTTTCCATCCAATTCTACCTATTATTCTGTAAATCCACATTTAAAAGGCCTCAATTTTCTGCTCTATTTTCTGATCTAATGTCCATGTTTCTGCACCACACAGGAATATTGAGAAGATGTAACATTTTGCTATTCTTAGTTTTAGCCCTGTTGTTATTTGTTTTGATGTTAGTATGTTCTTCATGACATTGAAAATACTTTTTGCCATACCTATTCTTTTATTTATTTCAGTTGTACATTTTCCATCACTGGTTATAGTATGTCCCAGGTAGTTGTAGTTGTGAACTGTCTCTAGATGTATTCCTTCAAATTTGATATTTAATTGTAGGTCTTGAGAATTTCCTTTGTTTATGATCATAGTTTTAGTCTTTTTGATATTCATATCTAGTCCATATTTTTTGCTTGTCATGTTTATCACATTAAGCAATTGTATATCTTTAGGATTTTCCGCTAGTAGTGCTGTATCATCAGCATATCTTAGGTTATTGATTATCTTCTCATTAATGTTTAGACCTGGCATCTCAGTGATGTTTTTAAAGATTTGCTCAGTGTATAGATTGAACAAGCTTGGTGATAGGATAATTCCAACATAACCATGTAAAAAGTCTCCTTTGATGATATTCTTAGATCAACTTATGACATCATCCTGTCATTATGGTCTCCTTTGAGGACTAAGTTCAATTCTAGCTGTTTTTTTTGTTTTGGGGAGGGGGGGGGGGAGTGTTACTGGTATTGCTTTGAGGACATTCACAGTACACTGCCTAGAAGTATTTTTCTGTTGAATTAGTAAAAATGCAATTTTTGGATATTTGTAATAATGTTTTTAAAAATTCAGCCACGAGAGAATTGGTTCAGTAAAGCAACACCCAGTATGAGACATTAATGCTTTACCAAAACTACTGACTTATCATGATTGCTTGCTACCAACCGTCTGTCAAGATGCCAAAGGCCATACATACATACACAATAATGTGTTTATGAGTTACTGATTTTTGTCCTTTTTCATCCTCGTAAAACACTTCACAGTTGACATAAAATTACTTTCATAATGTGTAACCTTCACATTTTGAATAAATTATGTTTTTTGTTACATCTTTGTTTTTTTGTATGTGCACACTTTATTTAATGTGTACTTAAAAGTGCAATGCTTAATATCTGCACTTAAAAATTTATGTTAAATTAAAAACAAGGAAGGTATTTTTTACATCAAGGGAGAGCACCTTTGTCTTTGAACATAATCATATAGGACAGACTAATGTCCATTAGTACTCCATCTTTGTTTTTGAACCATCATCAATAGACCAGGGGAGGACAACATTTTATTTTCTGATGACCACATACCATCACCTAATGAAGCCATTATATAAATTACGTAATTTGCATTCACAAGCGAATGCAATGTAAAAATCTTATTGATAAAGAGTGGAAGACAGACAAGCGAGCGGAATGAAAGAGAGAAAATTCATTCAGAGAAATAAAACATTAAATTATAAATAGAGCTTACCAGTTTGGGCACATATGTTACTTTTTATTGTCTATTTTTAGCTCGGGGAATGGAGTGTATTGTAATTTTTAAATCAAACATGATCATCTAGTACCATGCCTGCTGGCGTAGGTGATCTTGCCTCTCCATAACTTTCGATCTCGACAGTTATTTATCATGTCTGCTGTTGACCTTCTGCCAAGCCATTCTCTTAAGCTGTTTGGTATCTTTTCTCTTTGTTTCCACTCTATCTCTACATTCCTCAATTTTCCCAGTTGTTACAATATATTCCAGCTGTTCCCTTCTCGTTACATGACTAAAAAAATGATTGTTTCTTCCTAATATTGGAAATAAGCTCTCTTTTTGCTTTGGCCTCTTTCAGAACATTTTCATTATTCTTCTTAGCTGTCCTTGGTATTCTCAACATTCTTCTGTAAAACATTTCTACAGCCTCCAGTGATTTTCTTGTCTGTTGTCCATGATTCACATCCATGTGTGTATCTTCCTAATTTTTTTGGAAAGCTGCTTTTGCCTGAGCCATTCTGCATCTCACCTCTGATGTATATATACCATCTGAGGTTAACAGTCAAACAAGGGCCAGTCAAGTGTTTAGCCCCCTCTGATAAAAAACAGTATTCTTGTCAGTTAAAAGTAAACAAAATCTGAGATTACTATGCATTTCTAGCTATGCAGAAGAATGTTTAGGGCTGAAAGACACATAAACAAGTTTTAAAATATTGTCTCCCCCCCCCCCCCCCAATATTGTTTATTCTCTCATTGGGTAAGCACAAGTGGCTGTGACCTGCTGTCACATAGATGGGCTGACAGCTGAACAAGACCTTGCCTTGAGTTCAAGTTGGTCTACCCTGGAAACAGCATGCATCAAAATGGGTTGGCTAACAGGCCAGGATTGCCATAGTTGTTGCAGTCTACTGATATAGAAGACCTACTATTACATTATGACAGAACAAATTCAAATTTCTCCAGAATCCAGGAATTCAAGAAAACAGCTGCAGCCCAACCAATTTTCTTCTGTGATCACGGCTCATTCAGACTAGGATTCCGGACTCTTTTATGATGGCAGTTGTCTGTTTACGTGTCCCAACCAATTTCACCATCTTTATAAGGCAAAGAAAGAGCACTTTGTGACAGTAGAAAAACTCTCATTGTCAAATTTAGTTTGCATATTTTTTTAATGCAACTATTCTATTAGCTATTCTACACTTAAATATACTATAGTGTATAATTTTGCATTTTCTATTTTATTTTTACAATTGTGACTCAATAGTCAATACATTAACAGTATAAAAACTGACCACTTTGTAGACACAGAAAAGAAATGTGACATGAAGGCAAGTTTTGTTTCCATATATATAATTTATTAGACAATCTTCAAATAATTCAGACAGGAACATGCAAATATAAAATTAAATTATATTAACTCCATCAATATAAAAATTGATCAATCCAATTCCATGAAGTATACAAATAATCATTTTCCCAAAAAATAACAAACTATCAAAATTGTGTACATGAGTTGATTAAAAACTTACATTTGGGATAGGACAGGTTGTAGACAATTTTAAAAACATTTGTGGGGGATTTATGAAATTGAACTTCATGAAAACCAAATTTGTATTTATAATGCAATGGTTATGGCCTTCTCCTTAGCAGTGTTTCATAAAATACAAATAAATAATTCCCACATTAAAATAAATAAAAGGAAAGACCAATACTGATGTATGGCAGAAATATATATTTAAAATGTAACTAGGAAAATAATCTTACCTAAATAAGTGCTTGTGTGCAAGAATGTGATACTATGATAAAACCAGTAATAAGGAATAAAGAGAAACAATAAAACAGCAGTGAGAAAATCATAGATTTTTATATGATGGATAGAACATACATTAATAGCATAAAAGTATTACAACAAGGCCTTTGTGTTGGAATTTACAGTGAAAGAGGAAGATAAAACTTGGAAAACATGAAGCAGAGAGATGCAGAGTAACAAAAACACAACAAGCCCTCAATAAACATGAGAATATCAGACCCAAGGGTTGACCACGAAAAAGATGGATTGATGGAATATTAGAAACACTAGGAAATATAACAGCAACAGAGTCCAACAGAAGAGCAAAAGACCGCAAATTATATCTCCCTACGACCCTGAACGACAAATGAGGAAGGAAAGAAAATAGTGTTAAACAGATTAGCAGAAGACAAGTAAAGGTTTGTTGAAGATCAGTGAGAAAGGAAACAGAAGAGGCAGGCAAATATTTCCTTTGTGTTTCACAGAAAGAACCATCTTGTACTGTTCTGAGTTAGTTTTCTGGCTTCATATTTTAACTATATCTGCACTCAGTTCTCTCACTAGTGGAGTTTAGTTGGTAAAATTGGACAAAATGAAAATAAATATTCTCAAAATAATTATGATGTACTGACACATGAATTTAGAAGGAGAAAAGAGAGACAGAGAGAAAAAGAAAGAAAAGAACATAGCATAGCATTTAAATTACAAGATAGGATATAGGTTTTGTGTGTGATGGAAAAGAATTTGAAATATTAAAATTGTTTTAAAATACTTAAAATATAATTCAAATATGATGGAACGTTGTTTATAATAATATAGTTAATGTGTAAAGTAGACACAAAGATTAAGTGAGAGAGAATAGTGTGAGAGACAAAATATAAGAAAAGAAGAATCACAGATGTTATAAAAGAAAAAAAAGAAAAATTAAAAAATAAAGTATTTTAAATTGGAGAAATGAAGGATGGAGAGAGAAAATTAATTAAAAATATTTTGTAAACTTAAAATAGTTCAACAGTGAGTTGAAATATAAGACTGAATACAAGAACATTTTAACCAAATAGGTGTAATCAGAGAGAGAGATAGAATTATAACTGTTTGCAACAATATGGCTTCTGTACCAGTGGTTAATGAAGAAATCACAGATCAAGTTAATAATCAAGGAGAAAGAAAAGTTGATATGTGATGGTCTGTTATGAAACAATCATGTGTCACTTTTACCATGAATTGAAGACTAGAAGTTGAGTTCTGGTTGTTTGGCAGTGGTCATGAGCTGGACATTTGAGTTATGATTGTTTTTAAAATGTCAACAGCTAAAAATTACAATTAGGAATTAAGATAAAGATAATTGTTCTAAATAAAATAATACTTTATAAATGTAATTCAAAGATGTGCATCGTTAAATTATTGTTGATCCAGACACTGTGTGGTTATAACCGTAGCCCTTTGAGGGAGCAGTTTGAAGATCACTAAAATAGAGATCATTTCATGTTATGATGCTTTTTGGCACTGTTCACATAAAACCACGCTGTGTGCTGCCACTAGTACATATGTCTGTTCTAGAATGCTTGGTTAATGGCAGAGCAGTTATGTCACATATAGATATGTAGAACCACAAAAATATGTTACAACCGCCTGAGATTCTTTTTACTTTTACGGGTGCCAGCCACGTCACCTTTAGAAGGAGCCTTGCAAAGTGGCTTGCACTGTCGAGGATGATGGAAGGAAGCGAAACAAAGGGTGCAGAAGTCGTAGGAGCACTTTTCGCTCGTGCAGGTGGCTCTGTCCTGACGATGTTGTATCATTGCAGGACCTTGGCAGCGAGGACAAATTCGGAGCATATCATCAGATAATAAGGTGTCTTGTAACTGTGAAAGCAAGTGTTCAGTGAAATTAAACGAAGGAAAAACAAACTATCTAATGTAAACAATTTATTATTATGATTCTTTGTGTGCTCGCCAGCTTTCATCTCTGGCGAAGTCACTAGAGACTAGGAAGTGAATTTTGCATGTTCATCCGTTTATCCCTGGCAGCCGTGTGCACTAGGGTCCCTCGCCACACAGGCAGATAACTCCGTCTTCGGAGGCACCCATATTTTTTTCCATCGATGGGTAATTTTAAGCCTCGCTGCTGAGACCAGGGGTGGTTGCTGCAGAGAGAAATCACAAATAAAAACTAAGGTTATCATAAACCAGACAGGACACTTATTCCACTATTAGTTTACAGTAAGGTATTTTTTTTAGATAGCCGAGTTGGCAGTGTGCTCTAGCATTTGGTTTTTTGTGGCAAGGCGCTACGCCAAGCAGTGTGGGTTCAATCCTGCTTTGGACCATCTGAAGGTCAACAACAGAAATAAATAACTGTTGAGATCGAAAGTTGTGGAGAGGCTTGATCACCTACGCCAGCAGGCCCGGTACTTGATGATGATGATGTTCTGCATCAGTTCTCTCTTGATATCGCATTTATTAAAATGTTCTCTAAGATTTAAATATAAGAACAAAAGGACACTTACTGCAGGAATAACAGGTGGTTCCAGGACAACCTTTCTTGTAGCCTGGGATTGTATTGATGATAAGAGACCCCTAGGTTCTGTAAGGGATTGCTCTGATTGAACATCAAATGGTTTCTCTCCACAGTTTTCCTTGATAAAAAGGGGATAAATACCAAGATTATTAAAAATATTATTCCCACTAATAGCACAATAAAAATGTAAAGAAAAGTTTAGATGCAGAAGAGGTCATAATAGATTGAAGTATCATCATGTCAACATTCTAAGGATTAAAGGTAGAGTACGAAATTTGACTCAGCATCTTAGCATGTGAGTTTTCACTCATATGTGCTCAACAGCATATCCAGGAGACTTCTGGATAGTGTCACTTCAAGCATCGAAACTCATGATGCAAGGCAGTGCTCCTCGCCTTCCCAGAGTACTACCCTGCTATCCATTTCTGTCAGCGGCTAGGTCGACAGCGGGGGGTATACGGATAAAAACATCTGAAGAATGTGACTGTGGCATATGCAAAATGACTGCCAAGCACCTGCTACTTCTTCTTCTTGTCTCTGTTCACTGATACCTAAAAGGTGTCGTGGTTTATATCATTTGTCATTCTTGAGCTGCTCAAACTGTCTGAATTAGTGATTTTCCTTTGTTGTTACATGTTTCTGTCACTGCATCTATCCATCTTTTTGTGGGTATTCCTCTTGGTCTTTTTCCATGCATTCTCGAGAAGAATGCCGTTGATGGTGATTGGTGCAGATTCATTCTGACCATGTGGCCAAACCATTTAAGTTGTTCTATATATTCTTGGCAGGGTTTTGTTCCTACCATTTTTCTTATGGTTTCATTTGGTATTCTATCTCTTCTTGTGTTTGTTTGTTACTTTTCTCAAGCATCGCATCTCACATGTATTGATTTTTCTTAATTGCAATTTAGAAAGGGTCCATGTTTAACTTTCATAGCACAAAGTTGGTATAAACTATCTTTATGACACATAGTACCATTGCTGGTGTATGTCGGGGCGACGTGTGCGGCTCAGGATTTTTATTTCACCCCCGATAGAAAAAATCCCTTCTGTCTACCACGGGCTTCGAACACCGTACGCCAGCTTTTCAGCTAGCGGAACAGTGGTTTTAGCCGCACGGCCACGCGCACCTCCCCACAAAGTTGGTATGAAGATACTATTTATCATTTGTTGTTTAGCTGGCATAGAAATGTTTGGATGTCTTAGCGATGGTGAAAGCCGGTATAGAAAGCACCTGCTACAAAGATAACAAATGATGGACAGAGATGGATTATTAGGGCATCACCTCTATCACGCTGTTTTCATATAAAAGTGGTATTTTAGCTATAATCTCATAAATGTTGCAGTATTTTTGGCTGTAAATGTCCAGAGTCAAGTATGTTCCACTCATTCGTAAAAGTGATATTTTATTGAAGTGGTTTCTATTTGTGGTACTACACGCCAAACATATTTAATCTGAATGAAATATGTACGTGTGAATGATATATTACACTGATACCTAAAGGCATATGCAAACATATATACAGGGTGTTCGTAAAGTCGCAGTGCAGTGAATATTTCTAATATTCAGTAAATGACGTAATCATCATCTACGTACCACAATTTTGTAAACCACATTTATGAACAAACCGCTGCTTCCTTTAAGGTTTTATTTACGTAAAGGACGGGCACTACGCTACTTTCACTGACTCATTGCTTGAAGGAAATGGTGTTGACGATTGAAAACAGGGTATTTCTGGTTGAGCATGTCTTTCGTAATGGCGGTAAATATACGGATGAGGTCATTAGACAATTCGTGAGGAAATTTCCAGACTCACAAGTCCCTCACCGAAATTCTGTTACAAAATTGATCAAAAAGTTTTGTGAAACCGGTAGTGTGGTAGATGCATACCGTCTGGAAGACCTTCAATTTCACAAGACCAAATTATGGAACTCCAAGACAGAATTACAATGAGTCCAAATGCATCTTTAAACCACTTGTCTCAACAGGTGCAAATATCTAAGAGTTCTGTTCACAAGGTTTTAAGAAGTGAACTACACTATCGTCCATACAAATTAATTGAAGTGTCTCAACTCCAAGAAAGAGATTATGAATCCCATTTAAACTACTGCATGTGGTTTCAGAATTTTATTTATGAACATGGCGCTACCATCCTTGGCGTCACTTTTTTCACTGATGAGGCCTGGTTTCATTTATCCGGTTATGTGAACAGTCAGAACAATTGGCTGTGGAGCAGTGAAAACCCCCATGAATTTCATCAAGTGCCGCTTTACGATCAAAAAGTCGGAGTGTGGTGCGCTATAAGTCGTATGCGGATAATAGGACCTATATTTTTTAATGAAACAATAAATGCAGAACGTTACCGTACTTTAATTCTGGAACCGTTCATAGCACACCTTACAGAACGGAAAATTATGGAATCCTGGTTTCAGCAGGATGGGGCAACAGCACACACAGCCACAACAACACTCAATTATTTAGAAAGCATATTTGCAAATCGCATTATTTCACGTGGAATCTGGCCTGCTCGTTCACCAGATCTAACACCCCCAGATTATTATCTGTGGGGGGCATTGAAGGGGAAAGTTTATGAAAATAATCCGCAGACAATTAATTAATGACCTAAAGACTGAAATAGTAGACAAAATTAAACAAATATCACCAGACATTATTCTGAAGGTTTTCGCAAATATGGAAAGACGAATCACGACATGTCTTGAGGCCCGTGGTGGACATTTTCAACATATGCTTTAGGCACAACTTTATTGTGTTAATACCAACATTACCCATTATAAGCTCGCCGATAGCAGTCAAGTATATTTGAATAATACCATTTATTTTACAATTTGTGTGACGCATTAGTTAACCGCATTTCTGGTGACGTTTTTCTTCCGAGAGTAGAAATTCACTGCACTGCAACTTTAAAAACACCCTGTATATATAAACATAGAAAAATTAAATTTATTAAAAACTGATAGGCAAGCTCACCTTTCCAATACTATTCTGTACATTGTTCTTAGAAAGACTTCTCTTGTGTTGCCTGTATCTGTTGTATGCCTTTTTGTCACTGTACAAGGCCTGTTTCCAGACAGTGCTTACATTGATAATACTGTGAAAGACCAAATAAATGTTATTCCTAAGCACTTTGATGAAGTTTTAGAACAACTGAAAATAAAAAGAGAACTACTAAATACAATTAAGAAAAGACAAATGAAATTTTTGGGGCATGTTAAAAGACACAACAGCCTACTAAAAGTAATGTTGGAAGGAAAAATACACGGTAAAAGAGGCAGAGGCAGACCAAGACTAACATGGATGAGTAACATCAAAAGATGGACAAGTCAATCTATGTCAGCCTGCGCTTATCAAAGCAAGAAACAGAGTAGAATGGCGATCCATGGTAGCCAACCTTCGTTGCGGAGAAGGCACACGATGATGATGATGACTTTGATGAAGGAAAAAAAATTAATTACTTCTCTGGGGGAGGAAATTAAAAGAAAAATAACTTTTAAAGCTTCAACATATGTACTGTTTGTCTTTAAAAAATACTTTGCATTGTGGTTTACAACAGGAATGTTTTATCATTTTGTTTGACATGATGAGAGTTTTAGCTCCAGTTGTGTTCTCAATCCAGTTCTACCTTACAGAGGTCTTCGGTAACCTAGTTGGAAAAACCACCAGACTGAACTATGTTCGAACAATCTGTGTTCAATTTTCACTGGAAGCAGTGTGAATTGTGCTCGTGGCTGGGGAAAAAAATATACCCCCCATTGGCCAATCCAGCCGCTGGCAGAAATACCAGGGTAGTACTCTAGGAAGGTGAGGAATGCGCCTCGCATCGTGAGTTTCGATGCTTGAAGTGACACTATCCAGAAGTCTACAAACACATCTGGATAGGTGGCCGAGCTCATATGGGGGAAAACTTGCATGCTAAGATGCCAATTCAAGTCTCGGACTTTACCTCTCTACCTTACAGGAGCAAATTCAAATGGAATGCTATTAACCTTAATGAGCCAGCACTGACGGCCCCTGCAATGACTAATCAGACCTGACATCATACTACATTGTTGCTAGTGTTCACCAGCTTTATACCTCTGGTGTAGTCCCAAGGGACTGAATTTTTGAGTGGATATAACTTTTCCCTATTTATCCACACAGACAGCAGGCGGTGCTTTAAGCCAAGAGCACCCCCCCCCCCCCCCCATACAGACAAATATTGTCAGATTTCAGAGGTACTCTCATATTTTTTTTTATTGTTAAGTATTAATTTTTTAATGCCATATTTCACCTCACTCTTTTTTTTTACCTCCAACTGCCAAGAACTCATCAGCGTATGCAGAAAGCACATGGGATCTCCAGTTTTTTTTTTCAGAGATGGCCAGACAGAATCACTCTATCCAGGGTCTAAACAGCAGCAGCGGATTCAATAATAAAAAAAAAAATCTCTAGTGCTTTAACCTATAATCCACACATGGTAAAATTCTGTTCTGTCTCTTTTGCCTTACAGTGTCTAGAGTTAATTGGAGTGTACTTGACAAAACTCTGCTCCGTGTGTAGTAATTTTTGTTGCACTGTTAACTATCATTATGTACATAATTTGGGAGGGCCTCCTCTTTTGTTGCTACAAAACATCTATCTATCGTCCTTTCGAGCCGAAGATGACACATAGGGCAGAACCACAATCTCAAAAACAGAAACCTTGCGTGCCAAAGTGGCACATATTGCAGAGATCACTGCTCTAAAATTTATGGCGCTGTTTCCATAACAATACTTTTTACAATGACAGCTTGTCAAGCCATCAATCAACCTCCTTAGTCGCCCCTTACAACATGCCTGGAAGGTCACAGTGTCACTATTCTTTACTTCCCTCATAATGAGGCCCCGGTAACACACAGTCACAATGTATGACTCATCTTTATTAGCCAAAAATAAAACAATCACGAAGAAAAATCCCACAAAGCTACCTCATACGATCAAGATCAGCAACAATATTATAATAATAGCTAACCCTTTAATATGGATATTTAGGTATAGGTCATCATCATCATTGAGCACCATCCTGTGTCTTGCTTTGATGGTGCAGGTTGTCATAGGCTGATATGTCCATCTTTTGATGTTACCCGTCCATGTTAGTCTTGGTCTGCCTCTTTTATTTGTATTTTTTAATTATTACTTTTAGTAGGCTGTTGTCTTTCAACATGGCCCAAAAATTGCTTTTGTCTGTTTGAACTGTGTTTAGTAGTTCTCTTTTCATTTTAGTTGTTTTAAGACTTCATCGTTTGTTTTCTTTTCCTTCCATCCAATTCTTCTATAAATCCACATTTCAAAAGCTTCAACTCTCTGTTCTGTTTTCTTGTCAAATGTCCATGTTTCTGCACCATATAGGAATGTTGAGAAGTTATAACATTTTGCTATTCTTAGTTTCAGCCCTGGTGTTATCTGTTTTGGTGTTAGTATATTTTTAATGACATTAAAATTACTTTTTGTCATTCCTATTCTTTCGTTTATTTTCCAATATAGGTAGTAATAATAAATGAGATATATTTTGTACTCTTATTGTTGAAAGATTCACACCTCGCTTTAGCCATTGTATCTTTTATTTTACTGTAAAAGTGCATTTGATTACTTTGAAAATTACAAGAAGAGATGAATTAAGACAAACAGCCAAAGAAATTTGCCCCGTCATAGGAAGAAAAAAATTTTGCGAAAATTCGCCAAAGTTTTTACGACACCGTCATAATTAAACAAAGCGCACGTTATTCAGAAAAAAAAATCCAATATAAAAAGAAACAAATCCAACATTCAGGATTTGTCACCGGAAGCAATAATTCTAAAAGTACAGGGAAGGGTGATATGTTTGCCTGTGAGCAAACTGTTGAACTCGAAGAATTTGTATTTGACATTATTTTGAAGGTGCTGTAATCTATCAATCTATTGTCCTTTCAAGCCGAAGACGGCAGAACCATAATCTCAAAAACAGAAACCTTGCGTGCCAAAATGGCACATATTGCGAAGATCACTGCTCTAAAATATATGGTGCTGTTTCCATAACAATACTTTTTACAAAGACAGCTTGTCAAGCCATTGATCAACCTCCTTAGTCGCCTCTTACGACATGCCTGGAAGGTCATAGTGTCACTATTCTTTACTTCCCTCATAATGAGGCCCCGGTAACACACATTGTAATCTAGAGTTAAACAATTAACATTTAAATAAAGCATATCTTACTAACTTTATAAATCTAACATCTATAGTTACCTGATAAAATCTGCACTTGTAAGGTATAGAAATATCCTTTCTAGTCCTGGTTGAATATTTTTGGAGAAAAGCTCTTGCACAATATCCACTTTTCCAGCGCCAATATTTCTGCCAATTAGCCGTGACGGCTCGGGAGGAGAGAATTTCTTAATTATTCTTTGTAACAAACTTTCCCTGATATTTAATGTATTGTGTATTGGTGTGGTTTTTGTATATGCAATATCACTGATGTTTCCACAATGTAGATGTGGTGCAAAATCTGTGTTCTCAACCACTTTAGAGTTTAAAATATCTGATTCCAACTCAGTTGTCTTGGCGGATGTCAAAGCTGGTAGATGAGGACTGGAACAACAATGCTGTGCCTGATTAAATCTCAGAATCTCGTCACTCAAAGTTGTCAAACTTTCTCCTTCTTTATTTAATATAATTGATGCACATTTTTTAGAACTGCTCTCTAATGCTGCTTTTTCATTATCTATAAATAATTGATAATTAAAATCAGTTTTTCTGATTTTGTTTGGGCTAAAGAGCCAACAGCTGTCTTTATCACATTTGCTAGACCGTTTAGTTTGACTTTTATGAAGGTTATGCAGAGTTAGGGTTATGGCGAGTTTGTTGCTGTTATTGTTGTTTATAACAGCAAGATCATGTTGGTAACATGTAGCTGGAGGTGACATCTTATTAAAGCAATGAGAGCAGGTTTCACTGCTAAAAATGGAGTTGTCAATTTCTGGGGCAATGTCACTGTCTTTGAATGTTTCATGAGCTTCATTAGTGGAGTGTACAGTAGTACTGTGTGTCTGTATCTGGGATTCCCTGGGAACAGTTAAAGATGGTTCAACACAGCATCTAGTCTCTGTTCTGTGATGTGTCTCAATGTGGAATGAGGGACTAACCATACTTTGGGAAGAGTATAAAGAATCATAAGTTCTAGTTTGACCAGCATGTGGCTGACACTTAATTTTAACCAATTTGTGAGAGCTGGTGCCTGCTTGATCTTTATGTTGTCTAAATTTAGAAATTGTTTTCCCGTCTCCGTCTGATAAATCTGACGGTGTTTGTCTTCCTGTCATTCTACGATTATGCCTGCAACTGTCACAGAACTTATCAGGAATTGGTTTAGTTTCAGTTAATGATGGTGGTAGCTCATCAATGGCCATTTCCTGAAGACTAACTTTCAGATCATCCGCATTAACAGAATGTAGGGATCTGGATGTTTTCTCACAACTACATAAACTGGTAGATTGATCTGTGAGTGAGAAACTCTTGGTCTGCTCCGTGCACAAGCCATTTGTCTCCTCATATTCCCTTAAACATACAGCAGAGTCATTCAAACTCATCTCAGTTAATTCATACGGAGGTGGCTGTTGATTATAGATGTTAAATTTAAGCCTTCGTTTCTGTAAATTAGATAAAAATCCTCGATTTATTGGAGAAATTTCACTAACTTTCAATGTAAGCCTTCGATTGTTATCTTCTGAATCAGGCACAGACTTGGCAGAAAGACAAGGTGTGTCACTCATATTTGAGGTCCATGTAGAGTCTAACGTCGTGTCTGAAAAGCCGCTGTCAGCGCTATAAATGCTGCAGGCAGACAACGTGGCACTTTCCTGAGTGTGACCATTTCTCTGACTGACAAGAGGAGTGCTGCACAGAACTTTGTCATTACATAACATATCCATTGTCTGCTCAAGTGGGCTGATTTGACAGTTATTTGAATCACTTGTAACCACAGATTGATCAGCTGTCACTTTTTCATTTGTCACATTTGGTGGCTCCATCTGAATAACAACAAAATATTGCATTTTAAAACATACTTTAAAAAAAAAAAACTGTAGTTTAAAAATTAAAATAGTATCTTTTAAAAATAATAACCATGATAACAGCAGATTCTCTCTATCTTGAACATGAGGAGAAACTAAAGACCAGAATCTTCAAAACCTGAACAACTCATTGTGGATGAGATACCCACTCTGACAGATTAAAAAATTACCATGAACTCACAATGTACAATCACACACAAAAAGAATGCCCAAAACATGTCCTTCAAACTTTTGTACTACGCTTAATAAAAATTAATTTTAAGACTTAATTACATTTTTATGACTTCTATTCTACAAGAGTAGATTTGCTTAACAATTTTTGCATACATATACACACACACACACACACACATATATATATATATATATATATATATATATATATATATATACACACACACACACACGCATTTATATACATATATATATATATATTACTTTTGTCTGACCAGTTGGAAGCAAGCAATCAATATTTGTCTGTAGTTTGGTAATATATTAGTGTCTTATGCTGGATGCTGTTTAACTGAACAGCTTCTCTTGTGGCTAAATCTGCCAATACTGTATTGTAGACTTGACAGCAGGATGAACAAGAAGAATTTGTGGCACTTGGCCTCATCTCCTGTCTTTTGCACCTTTTGTCTTCTGATTATGACATCATAGTCTCCTTGAATGTTTTTTTTTTTTTTAAAATATATTCCATGTGCTAATATGATGACTTAGAGCGAGTGTGTGGCCGTGTGGTGAAATCTCGGTGACTTAAAAGCTGACATACTTTGAAACTTGCGGTAGACAGTAGGATTTTTTCTATCAGGGGCGAAATAAAAATCCTGAGTGTCACACATTGCGATGACTGCTTTGACCAAGCGACCAACCTTGTGAACAGAATTTACTGATGTTTCTTGGGAAATGTTACAAGTGGTACAGCGGATATGGGGAATGACTGAAATGAAACTAGTTCCGTGGATAGAACAGAATGCTTATTATAAATAATTATATTGGATTTATTACAATTTTTGTAATTTCAAGACCATCTTCTATGGGTTTTTTAATTTGCTGTTGCTTTTGCTATATTGCTTCTGATATCTTTTTATTTTTTTTGTTTCACCTTCTTTATACCAAGATATACATAGTATAGTGGTCTACTTTTTCCATCACCTGACACTTTAGATATATACTGCCCTATGGCATATTTTTAATTTTCATTATCTTTGTTTTATCTCTGTTGATTTGAAGTCCTATTCTTTACATCATGGGTGATAGCATATCTGTAATATTTTGCATCTTGTTACATTGTCACTTATGACCACTATGTCATGTACAAAATCAAGATCTTCCAGGTAATTCATGATGCCATTATTGCCCATGCAGCATTTATTCATTATGTAATCAATGGTAATTCCAAATAGCAGAGGTGATAATATACATACCTATTTTACTCCTATTTGAACCTGAGACCAATCACTCATTCCCTCCTTTGTGCCATGCCAACTGTACAAGTGTAGCCGTCATATATATATACATGTATATATATATATATAATGATGTCTAATTTTTGCTGGAATTCCATTTTCAAGATATTTCACAAGAACAATCTATATATGCTGTCAAATTATTATTTTAAAAAATAATAATTTAATTACAGATTAATGGTTATTTTTCAGTATGTTCTTCTAGTATAATTCTTTAGAGCGAATATTCGGCAAAGACAGCTTCTCTCCTTTCAGAAGCCTGCTTCTTCTTCATGTATAGAGTTTTATCTATAGCAGTGTGGCCCAACCTTTTGTTACCTGAGAACCAAACACAGTGACCTGCAAAAGGTTGCGAGCCATCGCACATATATATAAGTGTGTGTGCATAAAAAGACTAACATATAGGGAGGTAATAACAACATTTTACAAGCAGACAAGTAATTTTCTAGTACAAGATGAGAACATCAAATAATATAATTCACTGTGCTCCTCAATTCAATCTGCAGGCTCCAACTCAATTTTTGTTTCAAAACTGCGAGCTTGAAGACTATTTTATTATTTTAAAGACTGCATGACAACTGACATTAAATTTGCTTTTGTAAATCTTTTTTTCTGGTACCCCATCATCATCATCATGTACCGGGCCTGCTGACATAGGTGATCATGTCTCTCCATAACTTTCGATCATGACAGTTAGTTATCATGTCTGTTGTTGACCTTCCGCCAAGTCATTCTCTTAAGCTGTCCAGTATTTTTTCTCTTTGCTTCCCTCCATCACTTCATCCCTCAATTTTCCCAGTTGTTCTCTTCTCATTACGTGGCCAAAAAATGATGATTGTTTCTTCCTAATATTGGAAACTCCCCACACTCATGGATAAAACCTGATGGCGACTAGTCTTAATGGTCAAATATCTACACCTTCATATTACTCCCACTAATTTTTTCTTTGTTCTAACATTGAATTCTATCAAAAGCAGTCCTTTTCTCGTCATCTTTGAAGTAGTCAAGTTTCAACGGCCAGTGTGGCTGAGAGGTGAAATTCAGTTGTACCCACCCCTGATCAAGTACCCAATTGTCAGAAGATTGTTACACAATAACATTACTTCATGCTTTTCACCCTGATTTGGCAGTCATTCGTCGTAGTCTAAAATTAACACACCCATGAAAGTAGCAATAGTTAGACACATCTAAAACCAATTTTCTTGGAAGTGTTAGTAAAAGTATTTGAATCTCTAGCCTCATTGAAAGTATTATTACCTGTTATATTTCATGAAGCTGTGGCTAATTTGTTACACGAAAACAAGTGTTTTATTCTGTGGAAACCAAGGAACATGTGGAAAAGATTGACTTATATTCCCAATAACCAAAATTTGTTAATTAATTATGATATTGGTTAAATCTTCTATTAATAAAAACAATTGAAGAGGCCTGTAGGCCACCCAAAAAAGTCTCATGGGGTGGCCCATTCAGAATGATTCTTGGGAATATTTTGGAGGCAACTGATAAAAATTATTCCTCTCCAACTATAATTGAAATCTAAACTTTAAGATTGCCTTCTTCTTAGTGATTTGATAAGCATTCCTCTCTAAACTTTCTTCCTGATGCACTCTTATTCCCAAAGTCTATTTTAAACAACTTTTTAAATGTAAGTTTAATGAAATACCCAACAATAAACATTAACTGTATCAATAATTTTAAAAAATCCTTTAGTTTAAAATGTAAGTAAAGCTGAGGAGTCTCCAATCACATCACCCCACCACGGTCACCCAAAATCATTTACAAATGTATATCTTTTAACACATAAAGATTCTAATTCTTTATGTGTTTATTAGTTTATTTTTATTTCAATATTAATATTCACCCGCGTAATAAATATTATATATATATTATTCATTAATTTTGTTGAAAAATTTCCCATCCTATGAATCATCCCCACGATCACCAATCAATTCAATATGAAAATGGTAAAGTTAAAGCCTCAAGTTAAAGATAGCCTACTACGTACACTAAACCTAGTCTCCTCAGGACCTGGAGTGAGCTGCCGGAGCAGTGTCTCAAGTCTGTGATCATAATTTAAAATATTTTTGGCAGCCTGAAGGCTGATGTCTCAAAGTCAAAGGCTTTTAAATAAAGTAAAGCATTAAGTCTAAAAACACATTTATACAAATAAAATAAAGATTAACATTCTTTATACACTCATATATTATATCAATCAAATATAGAAATGAAGAGGTATTTAATTGATTAGAACTAAAAAAAAAAAAACAAGTGGAGCGAAAACTGTACCTACTACCTCGTCAACATCATGAGACGAGACGACCGGTTCTGTTTATTTAAAGAGCGCCAGTTACCGTTACGATAAATTGTAATATATTGTTTATTTGGTCACATACACAGCCGAAGATTGCTAAATATATTTAATTATGGGTTACAATATACAGACATTGTGTTTGGTGATTGATACAAACCTTTTTACGACGAATGTGAAAAGTTTTTTTTTGGATTTAGAAGGTGTAGGCTCTGGAGGTTTGAACGTTACGCCATAGAAGCAGACGGACCAATCAGATGAGAGGATTTGCGAGGAATGATGGGAAGTGACTGGGGTCGCTATAGCCTTACGTTAACTTACGTAGTTTTGTGGTATGTGTAGGTTAGTCGTAGTCGCCTCACTAACAACGTGTTTCAGGTTCAAATCCAATGAGAAATATTGTCAGGGGAATTTTTCCTATCATTCTTCATTCACCCGATAATTTATCCCTCATAACCGACTGAAACTGAGAATGGCAAAATGTAACATCTTCTCAATATTCATGTATGGTGCAGAAACATAGACGTTAGACAAGAAAACAGAACAGAAAATTGAAGCCTTTGAAATGAGGATTTATAGAAAATAGGTAGAATTCGATGGAAAGAAAAGATAACAAACGATGAAGTTTTAAAACAACTGAAAATAAAAAGAGAACTACTAAATACAATTAAGACAAGACAAATGAAATTTTTGGGACATGTTAAAAGACACAACAGCCCACTAAAAGTAATATTGGAAGGGAAAATACAAGGTAAAAGAGGCAGACGAAGACTAACATGGACGTGTAACATCAAAAGATGGACAAGTCAATCTATGACAGCCTGCACCATCAAAGCAAGAAACAGAGTAGAATGGCGATCCTTGTAGCCAACCTTCGTTGTGGAGAAGGCACTCGGTGATGATAACCGACAGTCTTTAAAATGACACTAAGTGGGTGTAGGTGCATTGTTGAGTGTATTGTCATGTCACAAAATTGTGGTTGACAGAAAGCTGTGATTATTGCACCATTCGACCTAATAAATCGACTTAAGCAGGACGTTTCTGGGTACCAGTTAACGATCTTCGATCCATATTTGCTTAGCTAGACTGGTTAGTCTGCTGCTATGTCAACCACGAGGAAGGCTGAAAAGGTTCTTGAGTCTTGATCTGTTATGGTTTCACTGATTCGGACTCCGATAGTCAGCTATAGTCTTTTATGTACGTGATCATGTCATCATCATCAAGTACCGGGCCTGCAGGCGTAGGTGATCATGTCTCTTCACAACTTTTGATCTCGGCAGCTATTTATTATTTCTGTTGTTGACCTTCTGCCAAGCTATTCTCTTAAGCTGTCTGTTATTTTTTTCTCTTTGCTTCCCTCTATCTCTTCGTCCCTCAATTTTTCCAGTTGTTACAATATATTCAAGTTGTTCTCTTCTCATTACATGACCAAAAAATTATGATTGTTTCTTCCTAATATTGGAAATTAGCTCTCTTTTTGCTTTGACCTCTCTGTGATCATGTGGCAAGCATTAAAAAATGTCTCAGTTTGAATAGTAAGAAAACAGAAGTAATGGTCATATCAAAGAAACAATTTTCACCATCAAGCAGCATAAAAATAAACAGGACAAATCTGAGACAATTGAAACGCGTCAAATACTTGGGCACAATAATAACATCAGATGGAAGATGCACCACAGAAATAAAAAGCTGGATAACAAGCCAAAATAACATTTTACAAAATGAAAAACGTCTTTACGCAACAAATCTATCAATAGAAGTGAGAAAGAAAGTTCATCGGTGCTATATAGAACCAATTCTGACCTATGGAAGTGAATCATGGACAGTAGACAAACAAATGAAAAGACGATTAAAGGCCACAGAGATGGGATTTCTCAGAGGTAAAAGCACCAAGATGCGTAGAGATTCGAAGCCGCTGTAAAGATTTCTTAAAGAAAGAGATGTGATTTCTCAGAGGTAAAAACACCAAGATGCGTAGAGATTCGAAGCCGCTGTAAAGATTTCTTAAAGAAAGAAATGTGATTTCTTAGAGGTAAAAGCACCAAGATGCGTAGAGATTCGAAGCCGCTGTAAAGATTTCTTAAAGAAAGAAATGTGATTTCTTAGAGGTAAAAGCACCAAGATGCGTAGAGATTCGAAGCCGCTGTAAAGATTTCTTAAAGAAAGAAATGTGATTTCTCAGAGGTAAAAACACCAAGATGCGTAGAGATTCGAAGCCGCTGTAAAGATTTCTTAAAGAAAGAAATGTGATTTCTCAGAGGTAAAAGCACCAAGATGCGTAGAGATTCGAAGCCGCTGTAAAGATTTCTTAAAGAAAGAAATGTGATTTCTCAGAGGTAAAAACACCAAGATGCGTAGAGATTCGAAGCCGCTGTAAAGATTTCTTAAAGAAAGAAATGTGATTTCTCAGAAGAATGTTGAAAGTTCTCTGGACATCTAAAAAGACCAACGAGGAAATTCTCAAAAGAGGCCAACACAAAAAGGTGTGTAGTGAGATCCGATGCTTCACCCTCTCAGAAAACGGCAAAGAAACAGGGAGTCCATGTGTGTTCGGGTCTCGAGTATGATAATGAACCCGTGGCCAGGTAAAAGTCGCAGAAAAATAATAATAAATAAACGAATATTATTATAGGGGAAAACTCCCGAGGCGACAATCTGCGAAACAATTCAGAGGAAGAGGTATGTTTACAGCACTCGTTGGCTTTTCGTGGCAATCGGCTTTGCCAAGGAGTACAAGTTCGACCGTGCTTAAAATCATATATAATTCTTTGTTTGTTTTTTCTGTTGTTGATTATTTGTAATTTTTTCCGAGTAAAAAAAAAAGTAAAGTACCCCCCTATCACGCCAAGTGGCGTATAGAGAATATGGTGTTAGTGACCCTATATTTTACAGACCTTCAGCACATGATTTTTGGGGTAATGTGGTCGGTATTACGCCCGTGCTGCTTTACTTTCCCAGAAAAAAGTCCGGTACCCATTTAAGGCTGGGTGAACCCGGAAGCCGTCGGTTGGGATCGAACCCTACCCCGTATCCTTTGTAGTCCAGTTCACTGACCACTAAGCTATCGCAGCTCCCAATTTTTTCCGAGTGCTGTAAACATATCTCTTCCTCTGATTTGATTCGCTAGAAGTCACAGAGTAGGCCAGAAATGACGTTTATCTTCGTGTGCCACACCGTTGACGTAGGCGATCATGTCCTTCCACAATTTTCTACCCACACTCATCATCATGTGCCACACCGGTTGACGTAGGCGATCATGTCCTTCCACAATTTTCTACCCACAATGCATCGTATAAAATCTGTTGTTGACTATTTCCAGAGCCATAACACCAAGCTGTATATAGTATCTTCTCTCCTTATTGTCCGCAATATCTTTTTCCCTGTATTTTGCCAGTTGTAACCAAGTTTTCCATCTTCCCTCTTCTCATGATGCGCCCGAAACATGTTGATTATTTCTTCTTGATGTTTTTTACGAGTCCCTTTTTTTTTTGTTGGCCTCTTTGAGAATAATGTCCTTGTTGGTCTTTTTTTTTAGCCGTGCAGGGAACTCTCAACACTCTTCCGAGAAATCTCATCTTTGTACCCTTTATTCATTTTTTCATTTGTTTGTCGACTGTCAATGATTCCCCACCATAGGACATAATTGGCTCTACATAGCACCAATGAACTCTCTTTCTCACTTCTATTTGCAAAGACTTGTTGCATAAGACGTTTTTAATTTTCTAACATTCTATAATGGCCTGAGCTATTCTGCTTTTTTATTTCTGTGGTGTATCTTCCATCTGATTTATCATCCATTATTATTATACTCAAATATTTGAAATAACTCTAGAGGCAAAACGAGCACTATACAACACAATCTTCATCCCAACGTTGTGCTACCAATGCCAGACCTGGACCCTAGATGCAAGAACAATAAGAAAAATAACATCTACTGAGTTGAAATGTGTTAGACGAATGACAGGAAACAGTCTGAGAGATAAGACCAGAAATGAAGAACTGAGAAAAAAGCTAGGAATTGACCCCGCCATAGAATATATAAGGAAACAACAGATAACATGGTTTGGCCACGTGACAAGGCAGAAAGAACAAAACACTACCCAACGAGCCTTCAACAAACGTTGTGAGAACACCAGACCCAAGGGTCGACCACGAAAAAGATGGGTCGATGGAATATTAGAAACACTAGGAAACATAACAGCAGCAGAAGCGAACAGAAGAGCAAAAGACCGCAAATTATGTCTCCCCTCGACGCTGAAAGGCAGATGAGGAAGGAAAGAAGAAGAAGAAGAATATTCGACGCGTTGCACTTGTTTCAGATTTGTCCTGTTTATTTTTATGCTGCATGATGGTTATGAATGTTTCTTCGATCTGACCATTACTTCTGTTTTCTTACTATTCAGACTGAGACCTTTCTTGTTGCTCTCTTTTATTATTATGTCTATCATTTCTTGTATTTCATTCTCTGTCTCTGATATTAAAACTGTGCCATCCGCATCTCGCGGGAGCCGCGATAGCTTAGTGGTTAGTGAACTGGACTACAAAGGACAAGGGTAGGGTTCGATCCCAACCGACGGCTTCCGGTTCACCCAGCCTTTAATGGGTACCGGATTTTTTTGGGGAAAGTTAAGCGGCATGGGCGTAATACCAACCATATTACCCCCAAAATCATGTGTCGAAGATCTGTAAAATTTATGGTCACTAACACCACATTCCCTAAATGCCACTTGGCGTGACGGGGGTACTTTACTTTTTTATTTATTTTGGTCCACATCTAGCAAATTGTTTATGTTGTGACGTTGACTTCAATTCCTTTTGTGTCTGCTATTGATCTCATAATATTCTCACTGTAAAGTAAGAACAAATCAGGCAACATAAAACAGCCTTGCTGGACTCAAGGAAAAATGTATTTATATATAAAACAATAAAGAAATCAAAAGTGTCTGCTGGCTAACGAAACAAATATTGTTCATGTTCTCGTCTTCTTTTGATCATCAGTTGGCTTTGAACGTCGAGGGAAGATTTAGTTTGTGGTCTTTTGCAATTCGGTGAGCCTCTGATGCTATCATGTTTCCTAGTGTTTCTAATATTCAGCCATTTTGCTTTTTCGTAGTCGGCTCTTGAGGCTGGTGTTCTCGCAACGTTTATTAAATGCTTGTTTCATTGTGTTTAGGACTTTCTATCTTTTCACGTGGTAAAACTATTGTATATGTTGTTTCTGTTTGTATTCTATGACGAGAATTATTCCTCACTTTTCATTTGTAATCTCTCAGGCTGTTTCTTGTCATTCGTCAACACATTTCATCTCGGTAGTAGTTACATTGTTATTCGAAACTTGTTGGCGAATCAAATACTGTTGAAATTTAAGTGAGTACCTATGTGACGAGTCAAATACTGTTGATGCTTAAATGAGCATCTATGTGACGAGTCAAATACTGTTGATGTTTAAATGAGGACCTATGTGACGAGTCAAATACTGTTGATGTTTAAATGAGAACTTGTGTGACGAGTAAAATATTGTTGATGCTTAAATGAGGACCTGTGTGACGAATCAAATATTGTTGATGCTTTAATGAGTACATATGTGACGAGTCAAATACTGTTGATGTTTAAATGTGAACCTGTGTGACGAGTCAAATATTGTTTATGCTTAAATGAGCACCTATGTGACGAGTAAAATATTATTGATGTTGAAATGAGGACCTGTGTGACGAGTCTAATATTGTTGATGTTTAAATGAGGACCTGTGTGACGAGTCAAATATTGTTGCTGTTTAAATGAGGACCTGTGTGACGAGTACAACATTGTTGATGTTTAAATGATCCCGTGTGTGACGAGTAAAATACTTTTGATGTTTAAATGAGCACCTGTGTTGACGAGTTAAATACTGTTGATGTTTAAATGAGCGCCTGTGTGACAAGTAAAATATTGTTGATGTTTAAATGAGGACCTGTGTTGACGAGTTAAATACTGTTGATATTTAAATGAGCACCTGTGTGACCAGTCAAATACTGTTGATGTTTAAATGAGCACCTGTGTTACGAGTCAAATACTGTTGATGTTTAAATGAGCACCTGTGTGACGAGTAAAATATTATTGATGTTGAAATGAGGACCTGTGTGACGAGTCTAATATTGTTGATGTTTAAATGAGCACCTGTGTGACGAGTCAAATATTGTTGATATATAAATGAGCACCTGTGAGACGAGTTAAATACTGTTGATGTTTAAATGAGCATCCTTGTGACGAGTGAACAAATATGCACTTTTGATATTCAAATGGTATCCATCTGGATACCTCCGACTGTAAAACAAAATATGCCGCAAAATACACCACAGACATTGATCAAAATTAAGAAGCAAAAGGCAAGAGTAGGTAACATATCGAATTCCAAAGAAATTAAGTTCAACACAAAAATAAGAATGTTCAACTCCAATATTAAATCAATAATATTTATATGGCAGTGAAACATGGAGAACAACAACAAAAAAGAAAAGCAATCACGAAGAAACAGTCCGCATTAAGGGATGTTTGCGCAGAATAAAAGGAAAGACAGATGGAAGCAGAGATGAAGAGGATGGAGAAGACAAAAAAACGATCTTTAAAAATAAAGAAATGACAAGAAATGGAACTGATAAGAAAATATTTCTTTGAAGACCTATGCACCACAAAGTAGCTGAAGGGAAATAAACAGGAAAGAATGAAGTATCCATGTCATATCTATATCGTAAAATAAGGGATTTGTGCCTTCCTTCTTGCATTGGTGAGGTATCAAAAGAAGACATAAATCCCTAGACCTAGCTGGTGCGACAATGATAGTTATCTTGGCGACTGTAGGAATGAATTTAAGTGTTGACTATTAAGCATGGCAGTGGCGTATTCTCTATGCTACCGCAGCTACCGTCGGTAGCCTGAACATATTAATGAAATACAAAAGGAAATGATAATTTATTATATTTTTCCATAATTATATTACCAATTTTAGAATATTCTATTACACATTTCGTATGCCAATATAATTTATTTGCTTTGATTTATTTGCATTTATTAAAGCAAGGTTTTCCTATTGCCTCTATAACGTTTGTGAATGAAACCGAAACTCAGATAGTGCATGAAACCGCTAATAAGCAGCGGTAGAATTCTCTTCTCTCCGACTTAGAATTAATGACCTTGACATTAAAACATTTCCGTCAAAATTATACGGCGAGAGCTACCTATACAAAATGCGGTTTCATGGGTTATTTTTTGCTGTAGCCAATCAGAATCGTCACAAAGTGAAAGTGAAACTTTGTCTGATTACCGGAACTTCCAAACCTATTTATAACTACGTTATGCGCTTCAGCATCTGTAGAAAGAACTTTTTCTGCTCTCAAGAGAATCAAATCTTATTGTCGCTCAACTCAGACACAAGAGCGCTTATCTGGTTTGGCAATAATGCCCATTGAGAAATCATTCCTTCAGAAACTTAGAAGCCAATCCAACAGTACTTTCATGACAAAGTCATCGAGGCATTTTCGTCCCAAATAAGAAGGATAGAGTTTACATATAAATAAGTAAGTAATTTAAAATGTAGTGATGTCAATAGCAAATATTACTTCATGTTAGCCTACTGAATATATTGTATGTCTTTATTTATTATGTCAGCGTTAGCCCAGACCCCCAAAACCAGTATACGCCACTGAAGCATGGTTGAAAATATTACCAATAAATAAAATATTTGTTTTCCAAATTGGTGCATCCTCTTCTGATGATCTGACAAATCCTAATGATTAGAAATTTCATCGAAAATTTACATCAATTTTGACGCTTTCTTATAATTATCAAAGATTATTAACCTAAACATTATAATACAGGGTGTTTATAAAGTCTCACTACACTTGGTATCTAGGTCAATTTGAAAAAAAAATGTTTATGACGTCATCACAATATGTGCTCCCACTGTCAATGAAACTTGTTGAATAAGTTTATTGCTACTGGAAATGTGGAAGATGCTCCACGATCTGGTAGGCCTGCTGTGAATGATGAAATATGTTTAGATATCCAAGACAGAATCCTTAAAAGTCCAGACAAGTCATTAAGAAAACTGTCGCAACAAGTGAACTTACCATTGAGCACATATTGTGATGACGTCATAAACATTTTTTTCAAATTGACCTAGATACCAAGTGTAGTGAGACTTTATAAACACCCTATAGTAAAGTTTATTCTCTAGAGTAAATATATAAATAAGTAAATATAGCCCCATATATCTAACTGGGAGCGCGATAGCTCAGTTGTTAGTGAACTGGACTACAAAGGACAAGAGATAGGGTTTGATCCCAACCGACGGGTTCTGGTTCACCCAGCCTTAAATGGGTACCGGATTTTTTGTTTCTGGGAAAGTAAAGCGGCAAGGGCGTAACACCGACCACATTACCCCAAAAATCATGTGCCGGAGGTCTGTAGAATGTATGGCCATTAACACCATATTCCCTATACGTCACTTGGCGCGACGGGGGTACTTTACTTTAAAAAACATATATCTAACTATATATATATATATATATATATATATATATATATATATATATATATATATATATATATATATATGAGCCACGATAGCTCTGTGGTTAGTGAACTGGACTACAAAGGACAAGGGGTAAGGTTCGATCCCAACCGACGGCTTCCGGGTTCACCCAGCCTTAAATTGGTACCGGATTTTTTCTGGGAAAGTAAAGCAACACGGGCGTAATACCGACCACATTACATAAAAAATCATGTGCTGAAGGTCTGTAAAATATAGGGTCACTAACACCATATTTCCCTATACGCCACTTGGCGTGACGGGGGTACTTTACTTTAATTTACTATATATATATAAACGTGTCTTAATTAACTTATACAAATATAATTACGAATTTTCCTAGATTTCACCTCTATAGTGAATGTATTGCTCAACAAGTGTCTGTGCAGGTTCAGGACGCAGATCTGTGAGGACAGGACTGAACACAGTACCGCCTTGACTCAGTCAACAGCAGCAACGTGAGGGGTCTTGCGACACTCGGGTTATCTAAAATGAGGTACGAATGTATTGGCAAGATCCATATCAAACTTTAACGTCAAACTACGTCAAACCAAGATTCAGCATGTCGGAAACGGAGTGTGTCAACCAAGGCGCAGATTTAGATGGTTTATACGAGTACAACCATGCGGTCAGGTCATTATATCTATCTTTCGTTCGCCTGAAGTTTTGTCTATATCTGCAATGTCGTTTCCTGTATAAATGTTACCGTCTTTTGTCATTCTTACAGTGGTGCATATAGTCTTGTCTGTAGTATTGTATTAATGGTATAAGTGGACTTTCATCAGTCTACTATATTCAGTGCATTCTTGAAATATGCGTCCCGCTGTCTGGGTCGCCTGTTCACATATACATGTAGTTGAGGAAACGATCTTGAATTTTGTAGACACGTGACTGTGGAGTCAATTGTGTCCTGTTCTAATGCGTATAATGATAACTTGTTCCCATCTATTCATATAATGAAAGGCATCCTGATTTGGAGCATTTGATCTTCTGATTGATATGATTATCTGTATCTTATGATGGTATGTAACCGGCGCATCTGGTTGTGTGCCTGTTACACCTTCTTTTGAAAGCTGATATGCTCTCTAGTTTCCTGGTAGTCCATAGTGAGATGGGATCCACTGCAGGGCATTCCTGTGGTGTTTGTAGAGTTCAGTCAATAAAGTTTGCAGATGTAGCAACGTTCTGGACTGCAGTGCCTGGAGCACTGATCTTGCAACTGTCAAAAACTCTACAGGCTGTGGGCTAAGATTACTGTTCAGCAGTTTTTCTATTACCAACTTTATTGCTTATTGCTTGCATTTCTGCATCGTAATTGTAACAATATTTCCCTGTTGATATTTTTTCCATATCCCTAATGTTATTTTTTGGGTACTCTATGTAGACCCCTGCTCCCCCTTTCTTTTCTATATATTGATCGAGTCACCGCACAGAGACATTATAAACACGCTATATAACACTTGTTACTACGAGTTTGATAAACTATTCAGGACTTGATTCTCAATTAAAAAATAAAAAAGAATGAATGTATCACTATTTTAATGCTTGAGATGTAATTGCCTATCGCTATTTTCATAACAGGATTTTAAGCTTCTTTCATTTTCATATTAGCATTTTTACCTGTTTCTTTCATAAAAGTAGGACTTTTTAATGTATGTCTATCCATACTAAGATTTTAAACTGCTTTTATCTTCACGCTAGTATTTTAAATTGTCTCTCTGGTCATTCTAGGATTTTCAAAAAGATAATTTTTGATGCTAGAAATATAAATTCTCTCACCTCTCTTAACATTTTAGCTCTATCTATTAATGCTAGAATTTTAAAATGTCTGTCTCTCCTTCTTCTATCTATGTCTTAATGTTTAACATATATAACTGCATCTCTCATTTTCCCTCTTTCTCTCTCTTAAAGTTAGGCTTTTAAACTGCCACTCTCCTTCTCCAGTGACATGAATTATGTGCAATTGTCTATCTCCAATTCTTCTCTCTTTTTCTACTACAATTTTGAAATCTCAACTGCATAGTATTTTTCTATTTTTTTTCCCTCTCTCTCTCCTTCTCTAACACTATCTCTTCCAGACTCTACAGTGAAGTGATGAGACGGCCTCAGCTAATTTTTGTAAATTAACTTCTTTGGACCTGTGATCTATAAAAATATTTAGAAACTTTCAACAGTTGATTATCAGCTAAGAAATATAATAATTCTTTGAAAAATATATATTTAATTGTTGCATAATATTTACAGGCATGGTTCGTTCTAACATATCAAACTAAAATGCAAAAAAGTGTTCTACCGTTGAATTGTTGATGAAAATGTTAATATAAACTTATATGCTTAATAAATTAAAAGTTATCTTGCTTTATTAAAAGGGAAGAAACTCCTGTTAAATTAATAGTTAATGATTCTTTATGCGTCGATATATTGTAATTGTAAATTGTCAAAAGTTTTATTCATATGCATATTGTTTCCCAGAAAATAATTTTCTCGTAAAATGTGCAAGCTCTTTGAAAACTTCTATACAAATTTGCAAATATTAAAGCATCAAATTAAAAGAAAGGTAACTTTCCTTCAATTGTGGTTTAAAATATTATGTTTTTATAATTTCTCTCAAAAATCAAAAGTTATCTTCCTTTGCTCACAAAACGTCAACATCTGTCTTAAATAAGAAAACGAGGGCTGTATAAAGTCCGGTGCAGAGGACATATTTTTGAAATTACGTGAAATTGTATATAAAATTTGTGTTATTCATCTAGATACTACTGATGTTGGCTAGCTCGTATTAAGTAAAGAAGCTGTTCACGCGATGAAGCTGTGTTTACAGCATGTGTTCAAAATATCCAACACAGGCCTCATGATATTCTGAGACTTGTCTCTTACTATTTTCGAAAATCTTCTGGATCTATATATCTATCTTTCGTTCGCCCGAAGTATTGTCTATATCTGCAATGTCGTTTCCTGTATAAATGTTTCCGTATTTTGTCATTCTTGCAGTGGTGCATACAGTCTTGTCTGTAGTATTGTATTAATGGTATAAGTGGACTTTCATCAGTCTACTATATTCAGTGCATTCTTGAAATATGCGTCCCGCTGTCTGGGGCGCCTGTCCACATGTACATGTAGTTGAGGTACCGATCTTGAATTTTGTAGACACGTGACTTTGGAGTCAATTGTGTCCTGTTTTAATGCCTATAATAATAACTTGTTCCCATCTATTCATATAATGAAAGGCAGCATCCTGATTTGGAGCATTTGATCTTCTGATTGATTTGATTGTCCGTATCTAATGATGGTATGTAACCGGCGCATCTCGTTGTGTGCCTGTTGCACCTTCTTTTGAAAGCTGATCTGCTCTCTAGTTTCCTGGTAGTCCATAGTGAGATGGGATCCACTGCAGGGCATTCCTGTGGTGTTTGTAGAGTTCAGTCAATAAAGTTTGCAGATGTAGCAACGTTCTGGACTGCAGTGCCTGGAGCACTGATCTTGCAACTGTCAAAAACTCTACAGGCTGTGGGCTAAGATTACTGTTCAGCAGTTTTTCTATTACCAACTTTATTGCTTATTGCTTGCATTTCTGCATCGTAATTGTAACAATATTTCCCTGTTGACATTTTTTCCATATCCCTAATGTTATTTTTTGGGTACTCTATGTAGACCCCTGCTCCCCCTTTCTTTTCTATATATTGATCGAGTCACCGCACAGAGACATTATAAACACGCTATATAACACTTGTTACTACGAGTTTGATAAACTATTCAGGACTTGATTCTCAATTAAAAAATAAAAAAGAATGAATGTATCACTATTTTAATGCTTGAGATGTAATTGCCTATCGCTATTTTCATAACAGGATTTTAAGCTTCTTTCATTTTCATATTAGCATTTTTACCTGTTTCTTTCATAAAAGTAGGACTTTTTAATGTATGTCTATCCATACTAAGATTTTAAACTGCTTTTATCTTCACGCTAGTATTTTAAATTGTCTCTCTGGTCATTCTAGGATTTTCAAAAAGATAATTTTTGATGCTAGAAATATAAATTCTCTCACCTCTCTTAACATTTTAGCTCTATCTATTAATGCTAGAATTTTAAAATGTCTGTCTCTCCTTCTTCTATCTATGTCTTAATGTTTAACATATATAACTGCATCTCTCATTTTCCCTCTTTCTCTCTCTTAAAGTTAGGCTTTTAAACTGCCACTCTCCTTCTCCAGTGACATGAATTATGTGCAATTGTCTATCTCCAATTCTTCTCTCTTTTTCTACTACAATTTTGAAATCTCAACTGCATAGTATTTTTCTATTTTTTTTCCCTCTCTCTCTCCTTCTCTAACACTATCTCTTCCAGACTCTACAGTGAAGTGATGAGACGGCCTCAGCTAATTTTTGTAAATTAACTTCTTTGGACCTGTGATCTATAAAAATATTTAGAAACTTTCAACAGTTGATTATCAGCTAAGAAATATAATAATTCTTTGAAAAATATATATTTAATTGTTGCATAATATTTACAGGCATGGTTCGTTCTAACATATCAAACTAAAATGCAAAAAAGTGTTCTACCGTTGAATTGTTGATGAAAATGTTAATATAAACTTATATGCTTAATAAATTAAAAGTTATCTTGCTTTATTAAAAGGGAAGAAACTCCTGTTAAATTAATAGTTAATGATTCTTTATGCGTCGATATATTGTAATTGTAAATTGTCAAAAGTTTTATTCATATGCATATTGTTTCCCAGAAAATAATTTTCTCGTAAAATGTGCAAGCTCTTTGAAAACTTCTATACAAATTTGCAAATATTAAAGCATCAAATTAAAAGAAAGGTAACTTTCCTTCAATTGTGGTTTAAAATATTATGTTTTTATAATTTCTCTCAAAAATCAAAAGTTATCTTCCTTTGCTCACAAAACGTCAACATCTGTCTTAAATAAGAAAACGAGGGCTGTATAAAGTCCGGTGCAGAGGACATATTTTTGAAATTACGTGAAATTGTATATAAAATTTGTGTTATTCATCTAGATACTACTGATGTTGGCTAGCTCGTATTAAGTAAAGAAGCTGTTCACGCGATGAAGCTGTGTTTACAGCATGTGTTCAAAATATCCAACACAGGCCTCATGATATTCTGAGACTTGTCTCTTACTATTTTCGAAAATCTTCTGGATCTATATATCTATCTTTCGTTCGCCCGAAGTATTGTCTATATCTGCAATGTCGTTTCCTGTATAAATGTTTCCGTATTTTGTCATTCTTGCAGTGGTGCATACAGTCTTGTCTGTAGTATTGTATTAATGGTATAAGTGGACTTTCATCAGTCTACTATATTCAGTGCATTCTTGAAATATGCGTCCCGCTGTCTGGGGCGCCTGTCCACATGTACATGTAGTTGAGGTACCGATCTTGAATTTTGTAGACACGTGACTTTGGAGTCAATTGTGTCCTGTTTTAATGCCTATAATAATAACTTGTTCCCATCTATTCATATAATGAAAGGCAGCATCCTGATTTGGAGCATTTGATCTTCTGATTGATTTGATTGTCCGTATCTAATGATGGTATGTAACCGGCGCATCTCGTTGTGTGCCTGTTGCACCTTCTTTTGAAAGCTGATCTGCTCTCTAGTTTCCTGGTAGTCCATAGTGAGATGGGATCCACTGCAGGGCATTCTTGTGGTGTTTGCAGAGTTCCGTCAAAATGGTCTGCAGATGTAGCAACTTTCTGGATTGCAGTGCTTGGAGTACTGATCTTGCATCTGTCAAAAAAAAAAAAAACACCAATGGTTGTGGTATAAGATTGCTGTTCTTCAGTTTATCTATTGCCAACTTTATTGCTTGGATTTCTGCATCGTAATTGTGACAATATTTCCCTGTTGCTTTTGTATTTATATCACTAGTGTTATTTGGGTACTTTATGTAGGCAACTGCTCTCCCATTCTTTACTGCATTCTGTGCTGACCCATCGGTGTACACACGAATCCATAGGTCGTGTGTGTATTCTTCATCCAAGAAACTGAAAGTGGTTGTTTTACGCTGTTGACTATTCTATTCCTGCTTGTCGAGTATTCCTTTCACTTCTGTACGTATTTGTATTGACAATCCAGATTCCTCTGTTAAGGGAGTCTGTTCCGGTATGGGCAATAGAATGTTAACAACGCTTGATATGTCTGTGTTTGTCTACAAAAACCTTCTGGATAATGACCGGTGATATTGTTGGCTCAGGGTGACGATTTCTACCTTTAAGTCATTATCTATCTTCAGAATATTTGATAAGCTATTTTTATCAGCTCATCCCACAGATAATAATTAGGTGGGGTTATTTTAAACTGTCTCTCTGAGCATTCTAGGTTTTTTAAAATGGATAACTTGTTATGCTAGAAATATAAACTATCTTAACTCTCATAACTCTTAAATTTTAATCTCTATCTATTACTGCTAAAAATTGAAACTGCCTCTTCCGGTGACATGAATTTCGTGCAGTTGTCTATCTCCAACTCCCCTCTCTTTTTCTACTACAAATTTGAAATTTCGACTGCATAGTATTTTCTTTGTGTTATTGATACATCTTTCTCTAACAAATTATCTCTTCTAGACTCTACAGTGAAGTGATTAGACAGCGTCGGTTACTTTTTGTAAATTAACTTCTTTTGCACCTGTAATGTATAAAAATGCTTAGAAACTTTAATCAGTTGATTATCAGATAAAAAAACAAATAATTCTTTGAAGAATATATATTCAAATGTTGCGTAATATTTACAGGATCGGTTCGTCCTAATATATCAAACTTAAATGCAAAAAATGTTCTACCGTTGAATTGTTAATGAAAATGTTAATATATTTCTTATCTGCTTTAGAAATTAAAAGTTGTCTTTTTTTTTATTAAAAGGAAAGCAACTCCTGTTAGATTAATACAAACAATTATTGATATATCAGCATATTGTAAATTGTCTAAAGTATTATTCATATACATATTGACTTCCCAAAAAAGAATTATTATTAAATGTGCACGTTCTTTTGTAAAAATCTATAAGAAAATTATAGTTTCTGAAGAACCAAACTAAAAGAAATGTATCTTCCTTTCATTTGTGGTGCAAATATCAATTATTTATAATTTCTTTAAAAAATTAAAAGTTATCTACCTTTAGTTACTGAAATGTCAACTAAGAAAACAAGACTATATAATGAAAGTTGTTCACACGATGGAGTTGTGTTTACAGCGTGTGTTCAAAATATCCACTGCAGGCGTCAAGATATTCTGTAACTCAACTCTTCATATTTTCTGAAACCTTCTGGTTCTATCTCTCGTTTGCCTGAAATATTGTTTATATCTGCAATGTCATTTCCTGCATAAATGTTACTGTATTTAGTAATTCTTGCAGTGGCCCATATAGATTTGACTGTGGTGTTGTTTTTATGGGCAAATGGGTTTTCCTCATTCTACTATATTCAATGCATTCTTAAAATATGCGTTCCGCAGACTGGGGCGACTGTTCACATGTACATGTAGTTGAGGTACCGATCTTGAATTTTGTATACACGTGAAGGTGGAGTCGATTGTGCCCTGTTTTAATGCGTATAATGATAACTTGTTCCCATCTATTCATATTAAGAAAAGTATCCTGATTTGGTGCATGTTGTCTCCTGATTAAATTGATTATCTGTTTCTTATGATGGTATGTAACCGGTGCGTCTGTTTCACCTTCCTTTGCCAACTGATCTGCTTTCTCATTTCCTGGTATTCCACAGTGAGATGGGATCCACTGCAGGGCAATCCTGTGGTGTTTGCAGAGTTCCGTCAAAAAGGTCTGAAGGTGTGGTAATTTTCTGGATTGCAGTGCTTGGAGTACTGATCTTGCATCTGTCAAAAACACTACAGGCTGTGAGCTAAGAATACTGTTCAGCAGTTTTTCTATTGCCAACTTTATTGCTTTGATTACTGCAGCGTATTTGTGACGATATTTCCCTGTTGCTATTTTATCCATATCACTAGTGTTATTTGGGTATTCTATGTATGCACCTGCTCACCCATTCTTTACTGTATTCTGTAGAAACCCATCTGTGTACACACGAATCCATAGGTCTTATGGGTATTCTTCATCCAAGAAACTGAGAGTTATTGTTTTACGCTGCAGGTTATTCTGTTCATCCTTTTCATGTATTCCTTTCACTTCTGTCTGTGTTTGTTTTGAAAATCCTTATTCCTCTGTTAAGGGAGTCTGTTCTGGTGTGGGCAGTAGGGGGTTAACAACTCGTTGTATGCCTGGTTTTTGTCAACAAAAACCTGCTGGATAATGACCGGTGATATTTGTTGTCTTTGGGTGACGATTTCTGCTATCTGTCTTCAGGATATTCGATAAACATTTCTTTTGGAACATCACCTCCACTGATAATAATTAGGCGGGGTTAGGTCTGGTGAACGAGCAGGCCAGATTACAAGTGAAATAATGCGATCTGCTAATACGCTTTCCTAATAAGTAAGTGATATTGTTGCGGCTGTGTGTGCTGTTGCCCCATCCTGCCGAAACCGAGCTTCTTTCATTTCCCGCTCTGTAAGGTGGGCTATGAATGATTCCAGCATTAAAGTACGGTCATGTTCAGCGTTGATTTTTGCATTGAAAAAAATGTTTCACAATTATCCGCTTACGACTTTCTGAACGTAAAGCGGTACTTGATGTAATTCATGCGGGTTTTTTTTTTACTGCTCTACATACGGTTGTTCTTACTTGTTGACGCAACCGGAGAGATGAAACCGTGCCTCATCAGTGAAGAATGTCACGTCAAGGGCTTCATCACCTTGTTCAGAGATAAGGTTCTGAACCCACATGCAGTAGTTCAATCTGGATGCACAATTTCTTGCATGTAATTAAGACGATTCAATTAATCTGTATGGACGATAGTGCAGCTTACACTTTAGAACCTTGTTCACGGTACTCATTGGAAAAATTTGCATGTTGAGGCAACCACCTTAAAGATTTGTTAGGGCTCATTGTAATTCTGGTCTGCATATCAAGTTCTGTGTCTTCTGAAGTTGAAAGCTCTCCAGATCGGTATACTATCCGTATACAACACTATCCGTAGCACGAAACTTGTCAATCAAAGTCATAGCCTCATTAGTAGTATATCAGGAAGGATTTGATTAGTATTTGACCCGTAAATTAACAAAGATATATAGTGTGGTGCGCAGCGCACCACATGTACATGAGAGACAGGGGGAGTTAACCATGACCGCTCGTGTCGGGGCGTTGACCGCTAGTCCAGGTGACCCCGGAAGGACCCTGTTTATGTCTGGTGTGGCCTGGCTTTGGAGCTCTTGGTGTACTTGAGCGATAGTGATAGGTTAGTAGATTATACAACATCAATGAAAAACGATCAATATAAAACAGAAGACAAAGATATATTTTATTCTTTTATTATCTTAATAGGCGCATAACATACAGTGGATATTATATAACATTACAAACATATTCAGTACAATGAGTAAATATATAGTACAAGGATAACATTTATTTATAGCTATGTAGTTGGTGTCTGCTTAGCTCTATGTCATAAATGAATCCTAAGGGGTGAAACTGTTAGAGATTCCTGGTTAGGCTAAGCTGGTAGTGTAAAGAGTTAAATATCTAGAGGCGTAGTCGAGACGTTATCATCAGCTACCTTTCTTTTTATATAGAAATAGGAAAGAGCATTTCTTGTTTGACTGTAGGAAAATATGGAATTATTTAAGACTTTGAAACCTACATTTTTCCCACCCTTGACCTTTTGCGTGGCGAGAACCTCTAAAAACATATCTTTATCTAATTTGTTGTGTTGCTTGCTTAGCCCTTTACAACTGATTTTATCGTAATCCCCACTACAATGGTACGTCTTACTACATAAGCTAACAAGAGCTGTCCCTTCGTACTCTAGTTTAAAAAGCCCGGGCGTTCGTTTTGTGTATGCTTTAACACCCTTACAGTTTATACAGTCTGTTTTACTAGTATGTTCATCGCAGCAATGGGTGTATGGAGGTCGCCTAGTGTGTAATAAGGGCTGTATAGGGGTCGGCTAGTATGTCGTGATGGGTGTACGGAGGTCGTCTAGTGTGTCATATTGGGTGTATAGAGGGCGTTTAGTGTGTCATGATGGTTGTATAGGGGTCGTCTAGTGTGTCATGATGGTTGTATAGGGGTCGTCTTGTGTGTCATGATGGTTGTATAGGGGTCGTCTAGTGTGCCGTGATGGGTGTACGGAGGTCGTCTAGTGTGTCATATTGGGTGTATAGAGGGCGTTTAGTGTGTCATGATGGTTGTATAGGGATCGTCTAGTGTGTCATGATGGTTGTATAGGGGTCGTCTAGTGTGCCGTGATGGGTCAATGGAGGTCGGCTAGTATGTCGTGATGGGTGTACGGAGGTCGTCTAGTGTGTCATATTGGGTGTATAGAGGGCGTTTAGTGTGTCATGATGGTTGTATAGGGATCGTCTAGTGTGTCATGATGGTTGTATAGGGGTCGTCTAGTGTGCCGTGATGGGTCAATGGAGGTCGGCTAGTATGTCGTGATGGGTGTACGGAGGTCGTCTAGTGTGTCATATTGGGTGTATAGAGGGCGTTTAGTGTGTCATGTTGGTTGTATAGGGGTCGTCTAGTGTGTCATGATGGTTGTATAGGGGTCGTCTAGTGTGCCATGATGGGTACATGGAGGTCGGCTAGTATGTCGTGATGGGTGTACGGAGGTCGTCTAGTGGGGTATGATGGTTGTATGGAGGTCGTCTAGTGTGTCATATTGGGTGTATAGAGGGCGTTTAGTGTGTCATGATGGTTGTATAGGGGTCGTTTAGTGTATCGTGAGGGGTGTATGGAGGTCGTCTACTGTGTCGTGAGGGGTGTATGGAGGTCATCTGCTGTGGTATGTAGGGTGTATGGAGGTCATCTAGTGTGATATAAGGCTGTATGCCGGGCGTCTAGTGTGACATGAGGGCTGTATACCGGGCGCCTAGTGTGGTATGTGTGGTGTATGGCGGTTGTCTGGTATATCATACTTTAATCAACCAATAAGAAAAATGAAGGAACATTACATTCAACATTACTTATCTTAACTACTTTACATCAATACAGTTGAATAACGTGTTATCGTTAAGTCTTACCATACTTTAAGAGAAAACATTCAACTTACAGCGTAAAATATAGTCTCAATCATCTACACCGAATATAACCTGTTATCGATAAGCCTTAACATACTTTAAGAGAAAACAAGCCAACTTACGGTGCAAAACTCCGCTAGTGTGAACAGTAACTTTCCTTGAATCAATCAAACTTATAACGCCGTCTAGTTTAAATATAACCTGGTAAGAAATGAATAAATTAGCCAATCAGCGAGTGAGTACGTCAACATCGCTTGATAGCGGGATTAACCAATCAGAAAAGAGTATTAACATAGGAGGCGGGGCGAAGAAATGGCTGACAGGTGGATTAACCAATCAGAAAAGCGCGTTAGCCCAAGCGTAGGTAGTGGCTGTCGGGTCAGCAGTGGGGGAAAAATGCGGGGTGGTGGGTTACTTGAACTCGTTTTGACCCCTGAGGCAATTCCAGAAGAGTTCTATGATCTCATTTTGACCGCTGAAGGCTTTAATACCAATGTTTCCCACTTCAACGAACGACATACATCATTAAAGGTGATTACTTCAGCTCTTAGACTTTGGAGTTCCATATCTTTATCACTTCAACGAATGACAGACAACAGTAAAGATGATCATTTCAGGTAAGAAAACTTAGTTCCAAACCCTAAAATTTTGGTTCATACTCACAAAGTTGAACACAAACTCTACAAATTTAGGCCCAAAGTTGTAATTGTTAGACACGAAAGTCGTAAATGTTATATGCAAAGTCCAAAAGTTTGTCAAAAAGATAACCTAAACTCAAAATAGTTAGACACAAAGCCCAACAATTTATATGCAAAGTCTAAAAAAGTTACTCTAAAAGACAACTAATGTAATACTTAACCCCAAAATTTCGTCACATAACCAAACAGTTGAACACGAACTCTACAAATTTAGTCCCAAAGTCGTAATTGTTAGACACGAAAGTCGTAAATGTTATATTCAAATCCAAAAGTTTGTTAAAAAGACAACCCAAACTCAAAATAGTTAGATGCAAAGCTCAAAAATGTATATGCAAAATCCAAAAAGTTACGCCAAAAGACAACTAATGTAACACTTAACCCCAAAATTTCGGCTCATATGCACAAAGTTGAACTCGAAAGCCTAAAAATTTAGTCCCAAAGTCGTAATTGTTAGACACGAAAGTCGTAAATGTTATATTCAAAGTCTAAAAGTTTGTCAAAAAGACAACCCAAACTCAGAATAGTTAGACACAAAACCCAACAATTTATAGGCAAAGTCCAAAAAGTTACTCCAAAAGACAACTAATGTAACACTTAACCCCAAAATTTCGTCTCATAACCAAACAGTTGAACTCAAAACCCTAAAAATTTAGTCCCAAAGTGATACTAGTTCGACACAAAAGTCGTAAATGTTATATACAAAGGCCAAAACTTTGTCAAAAAGACAACCCAAACTCAGAATAGTTAGACACGAAAGTCATAAATGTTATATGCAAAGTCCAAAATTTTATCAAAAAGACAACCCAAACTCAGAATATTTAGACACAAAAGACCAAATAGTTACATTCAAAGTCCAAAAGTTTGTCAAAAAGACAACCCAAACTCAAAAGTTTGTCAAAAAGACAACCCAAACTCAAAATAGTTAGACATGAAAGGTCAAAAAGGTATACTCAAAGTCCAAAATGTTACTTCAAAAGACAACTAATATAACAACAAGCCCCAAAACTTCGTCTCATAACCAAAAAGTTGAACTCAAAACCCTAAAAAGTGTCCACTTATCAACCAAAGTCTTTAATACAGCTGAGAAAACCCTAATAAATTATTACAATTTACTAAAAAGGTTGCCCTTGATGATAGTTGCGACTGTGTCTAAATCATTATTGAAAATATTCATAGAACTCTAGTAAAAACCAAACACACTAAAACACCACATTGAAAGAATGAACTTAAAGTTCACGCCCCTGTCACAACTCTGCTAAGAAAAGTACTGCAAAGCATGAAAGTTATGTCCCCTGCTATAACTCTACTAAACGAAAGTATTACCAAACACGTAGGTTACACTCCTACCATAACCCACTAAGAAAAACAAGATTTTGCTTAAAATACCACATTTATGATTGTTACGCCCCTTGTCCCTTTATGAGGGGACGCCCATGAAACTGTTAGAAATAGTAAATTTAACCTAGTGGCATACCCCAGATGTTATATTAGACACCCCCATAGCAAAAATTTACTTAAAACTCACTTTTATGGTGGTTACCCCCATACCCATTTTTGGCGGTTACGCCCATGAAACTGTTAAAAATAGTCAATTTAACATCTAGACATACCCCAAACTTTATATTAAGCATCCCCATATCAAGAATTTACATAAAAACAACTTTTGAAATTACTACCCCTGTACCCATTTTTGGCGGTTACGCCCATGAAACTGTTAAAAATTGTCAATTTAACATCTAGACATACTCCAAACTTTACATTAGACATCCCCATAGCAAAAATTTGCTTAAAAACAACTTTTGAAATTACTACCCCTGTACCCATTTTTGGCGGTTACGCCCATGAAACTGTTAAAAATTGTCAATTTAACATCTAGACATACTCCAAACTTCATTTTAGTCATCCCCATATCAAGAATTTACATAAAAACAACTTTTGAAATTACTACCCCTGTACCCATTTTTGGCGGTTACGCCCATGAAACTGTTAAAAATAGTAAATTTAACATATAGACATACCCCAAACTTCATTTTAGTCATCCCCGTATCAAGAATTTACATAAAAATCACTTTTGAAATTACTACCCCTGTACCCATTTTTGGCGGTTACGCCCATGAAATCGATAAAAAATTGAAATTTAACCTATTGGTATACCTCAAGCATAATATTTGACACGCCCATGTATCAAATTTGCCTGAAAAATCATCAAAAAATTAGTAGTATATATCTAGTGATAGGACCGTGGAAACTTCCGCCAGCGGCAGAATATTCCTTATATAAATAGTCTACCGGCAGATTTTTTCTGCCTCCAGGAATATTCCTTATATAAATAGTCTACCGGCAGGTTTGTTTTTTCTTATATGAGAGTCTACCCGGCCAATCACTGGATATATACTACTAATTTTTTGATGATTTTTCAGGCAAATTTGATACATGGGCGTGTCAAATATTATGTTTGAGGTATACCAATAGGTTAAATTTCAATTTTTTATCGATTTCATGGGCGTAACCGCCAAAAATGGGTACAGGGGTAGTAATTTCAAAAGTGATTTTTATGTAAATTCTTGATACGGGGATGACTAAAATGAAGTTTGGGGTATGTCTATATGTTAAATTTACTATTTTTAACAGTTTCATGGGCGTAACCGCCAAAAATGGGTACAGGGGTAGTAATTTCAAAAGTTGTTTTTATGTAAATTCTTGATATGGGGATGACTAAAATGAAGTTTGGAGTATGTCTAGATGTTAAATTGACAATTTTTAATAGTTTCATGGGCGTAACCGCCAAAAATGGGTACAGGGGTAGTAATTTCAAAAGTGATTTTTATGTAAATTCTTGATACGGGGATGACTAAAATGAAGTTTGGGGTATGTCTATATGTTAAATTTACTATTTTTAACAGTTTCATGGGCGTAACCGCCAAAAATGGGTACAGGGGTAGTAATTTCAAAAGTTGTTTTTAAGCAAATTTTTGCTATGGGGATGTCTAATGTAAAGTTTGGAGTATGTCTAGATGTTAAATTGACAATTTTTAACAGTTTCATGGGCGTAACCGCCAAAAATGGGTACAGGGGTAGTAATTTCAAAAGTTGTTTTTATGTAAATTCTTGATATGGGGATGCTTAATATAAAGTTTGGGGTATGTCTAGATGTTAAATTGACTATTTTTAACAGTTTCATGGGCGTAACCGCCAAAAATGGGTATGGGGGTAACCACCATAAAAGTGAGTTTTAAGTAAATTTTTGCTATGGGGGTGTCTAATATAACATCTGGGGTATGCCACTAGGTTAAATTTACTATTTCTAACAGTTTCATGGGCGTCCCCTCATAAAGGGACAAGGGGCGTAACAATCATAAATGTGGTATTTTAAGCAAAATCTTGTTTTTCTTAGTGGGTTATGGTAGGAGTGTAACCTACGTGTTTGGTAATACTTTCGTTTAGTAGAGTTATAGCAGGGGACATAACTTTCATGCTTTGCAGTACTTTTCTTAGCAGAGTTGTGACAGGGGCGTGAACTTTAAGTTCATTCTTTCAATGTGGTGTTTTAGTGTGCTTGGTTTTTACTAGAGTTCTATGAATATTTTCAATAATGATTTAGACACAGTCGCAACTATCATCAAGGGCAACCTTTTTAGTAAATTGTAATAATTTATTAGGGTTTTCTCAGCTGTATTAAAGACTTTGGTTGATAAGTGGACACTTTTTAGGGTTTTGAGTTCAACTTTTTGGTTATGAGACGAAGTTTTGGGGCTTGTTGTTATATTAGTTGTCTTTTGAAGTAACATTTTGGACTTTGAGTATACCTTTTTGACCTTTCATGTCTAACTATTTTGAGTTTGGGTTGTCTTTTTGACAAACTTTTGAGTTTGGGTTGTCTTTTTGACAAACTTTTGGACTTTGAATGTAACTATTTGGTCTTTTGTGTCTAAATATTCTGAGTTTGGGTTGTCTTTTTGATAAAATTTTGGACTTTGCATATAACATTTATGACTTTCGTGTCTAACTATTCTGAGTTTGGGTTGTCTTTTTGACAAAGTTTTGGCCTTTGTATATAACATTTACGACTTTTGTGTCGAACTAGTATCACTTTGGGACTAAATTTTTAGGGTTTTGAGTTCAACTGTTTGGTTATGAGACGAAATTTTGGGGTTAAGTGTTACATTAGTTGTCTTTTGGAGTAACTTTTTGGACTTTGCCTATAAATTGTTGGGTTTTGTGTCTAACTATTCTGAGTTTGGGTTGTCTTTTTGACAAACTTTTAGACTTTGTATATAATATTTACGACTTTTGTGTCGAACTAGTATCACTTTGGGACTAAATTTTTATGGTTTTGAGTTCAACTGTTTGGTTATGAGACGAAATTTTTGGGTTAAGTGTTACATTAGTTGTCTTTTGGAGTAACTTTTTTGGACTTTGCCTATAAATTGTTGGGTTTTGTGTCTAACTATTTTGAGTTTGGGTTGTCTTTTTAACAAACTTTTGGATTTGAATATAACATTTACGACTTTCGTGTCTAACAATTACGACTTTGGGACTAAATTTTTAGGCTTTCGAGTTCAACTTTGTGCATATGAGCCGAAATTTTGGGGTTAAGTGTTACATTAGTTGTCTTTTGGCGTAACTTTTTGGATTTTGCATATACATTTTTGAGCTTTGCATCTAACTATTTTGAGTTTGGGTTGTCTTTTTAACAAACTTTTGGATTTGAATATAACATTTACGACTTTCGTGTCTAACAATTACGACTTTGGGACTAAATTTGTAGAGTTCGTGTTCAACTGTTTGGTTATGTGACGAAATTTTGGGGTTAAGTATTACATTAGTTGTCTTTTAGAGTAACTTTTTTAGACTTTGCATATAAATTGTTGGGCTTTGTGTCTAACTATTTTGAGTTTAGGTTATCTTTTTGACAAACTTTTGGACTTTGCATATAACATTTACGACTTTCGTGTCTAACAATTACAACTTTGGGCCTAAATTTGTAGAGTTTGTGTTCAACTTTGTGAGTATGAACCAAAATTTTAGGGTTTGGAACTAAGTTTTCTTACCTGAAATGATCATCTTTACTGTTGTCTGTCATTCGTTGAAGTGATAAAGATATGGAACTCCAAAGTCTAAGAGCTGAAGTAATCACCTTTAATGATGTATGTCGTTCGTTGAAGTGGGAAACATTGGTACTAAAGCCTTCAGCGGTCAAAATGAGATCATAGAACTCTTCTGGAATTGCCTCAGGGGTCAAAACGAGTTCAAGTAACCCACCACCCCGCATTTTTCCCCCACTGCTGACCCGACAGCCACTACCTACGCTTGGGCTAACGCGCTTTTCTGATTGGTTAATCCACCTGTCAGCCATTTCTTCGCCCCGCCTCCTATGTTAATACTCTTTTCTGATTGGTTAATCCCGCTATCAAGCGATGTTGACGTACTCACTCGCTGATTGGCTAATTTATTCATTTCTTACCAGGTTATATTTAAACTAGACGGCGTTATAAGTTTGATTGATTCAAGGAAAGTTACTGTTCACACTAGCGGAGTTTTGCACCGTAAGTTGGCTTGTTTTCTCTTAAAGTATGTTAAGGCTTATCGATAACAGGTTATATTCGGTGTAGATGATTGAGACTATATTTTACGCTGTAAGTTGAATGTTTTCTCTTAAAGTATGGTAAGACTTAACGATAACACGTTATTCAACTGTATTGATGTAAAGTAGTTAAGATAAGTAATGTTGAATGTAATGTTCCTTCATTTTTCTTATTGGTTGATTAAAGTATGATATACCAGACAACCGCCATACACCACACATACCACACTAGGCGCCCGGTATACAGCCCTCATGTCACACTAGACGCCCGGCATACAGCCTTATATCACACTAGATGACCTCCATACACCCTACATACCACACCAGATGACCTCCATACACCCCTCACGACACAGTAGACGACCTCCATACACCCCTCACGATACACTAAACGACCCCTATACAACCATCATGACACACTAAACGCCCTCTATACACCCAATATGACACACTAGACGACCTCCATACAACCATCATACCCCACTAGACGACCTCCGTACACCCATCACGACATACTAGCCGACCTCCATGTACCCATCATGGCACACTAGACGACCCCTATACAACCATCATGACACACTAGACGACCCCTATACAACCAACATGACACACTAAACGCCCTCTATACACCCAATATGACACACTAGACGACCTCCGTACACCCATCACGACATACTAGCCGACCTCCATTGACCCATCACGGCACACTAGACGACCCCTATACAACCATCATGACACACTAGACGATCCCTATACAACCATCATGACACACTAAACGCCCTCTATACACCCAATATGACACACTAGACGACCTCCGTACACCCATCACGACATACTAGCCGACCTCCATTGACCCATCACGGCACACTAGACGACCCCTATACAACCATCATGACACACTAGACGATCCCTATACAACCATCATGACACACTAAACGCCCTCTATACACCCAATATGACACACTAGACGACCTCCGTACACCCATCACGGCACACTAGACGACCCCTATACAACCATCATGACACACAAGACGACCCCTATACAACCATCATGACACACTAGACGACCCCTATACAACCATCATGACACACTAAACGCCCTCTATACACCCAATATGACACACTAGACGACCTCCGTACACCCATCACGACATACTAGCCGACCCCTATACAGCCCTTATTACACACTAGGCGACCTCCATACACCCATTGCTGCGATGAACATACTAGTAAAACAGACTGTATAAACTGTAAGGGTGTTAAAGCATACACAAAACGAACGCCCGGGCTTTTTAAACTAGAGTACGAAGGGACAGCTCTTGTTAGCTTATGTAGTAAGACGTACCATTGTAGTGGGGATTACGATAAAATCAGTTGTAAAGGGCTAAGCAAGCAACACAACAAATTAGATAAAGATATGTTTTTAGAGGTTCTCGCCACGCAAAAGGTCAAGGGTGGGAAAAATGTAGGTTTCAAAGTCTTAAATAATTCCATATTTTCCTACAGTCAAACAAGAAATGCTCTTTCCTATTTCTATATAAAAAGAAAGGTAGCTGATGATAACGTCTCGACTACGCCTCTAGATATTTAACTCTTTACACTACCAGCTTAGCCTAACCAGGAATCTCTAACAGTTTCACCCCTTAGGATTCATTTATGACATAGAGCTAAGCAGACACCAACTACATAGCTATAAATAAATGTTATCCTTGTACTATATATTTACTCATTGTACTGAATATGTTTGTAATGTTATATAATATCCACTGTATGTTATGCGCCTATTAAGATAATAAAAGAATAAAATATATCTTTGTCTTCTGTTTTATATTGATCGTTTTTCATTGATGTTGTATAATCTACTAACCTATCACTATCGCTCAAGTACACCAAGAGCTCCAAAGCCAGGCCACACCAGACATAAACAGGGTCCTTCCGGGGTCACCTGGACTAGCGGTCAACGCCCCGACACGAGCGGTCATGGTTAACTCCCCCTGTCTCTCATGTACATGTGGTGCGCTGCGCACCACACTATATATCTTTGTTAATTTACGGGTCAAATACTAATCAAATCCTTCCTGATATACTACTCTCATTGCAGTGGGAGACTTGTGAGTCTGGACATTTCAACACAAATTGTTGAATAAGTTCTTCCGTATATTTACTATCATTACCGAAGACGTATTAAAAAAAAAAATATCCTGTTTCCATTGCATAACACCATTTCCCTTCAGCAATGAAACCGTGGATATAATAGCGGCTTACTGTGTTATGTTTGTGACGGGATTGTGGACACAGAATGTGATGTCAATTTCATCAATCGATGATTTCATTTCAAGAATATTGATCAAGTCACTATTTAGCGACATTATAAACACCCCATATTACACTTTATTCTACAAGTTTGATCAATTATTCTGAACGTGATTCTCAGTTTAAAAATAAAATAAAAAGAATGACTGTTTCTCACTACTTTAATGCTTGAGATGTAATTGTCTATCTCTCTTTTCATAACATTATTTTAAGCTGCTTTTATTTTTCTTGTTAGTATTTCTAACTGTTTCTTTATTAATAATAGGATTTTTAACTGTATCTCTTTTCATACCAATATTATAATCTGCTTTTCACATCGTGCTTGTATTTGAAATTGTCTCTCTGGTTATTCTAGGATTTTTAAATGGTTAACTTTTGATGCTAGAAGTATAAACTTTCTCAACTCTCTTAATTCCTTCATTTTAATCTTGATCTCTATATATTAATGCTAGAAATTTAAACTCTCTCTCTCTCTCTCTCTCTCTCTCTTCTATCTATATCTTAATGCTTAATATATTAAACTGCATCTCTTTTTTAGCTCTCTCTCTCTCTCCCTTAATGTTAGGATTTTAAACTGCCACTCTCCCTCTCCCGTGACATGAATTTCGCGTGCCCACGAGATGAGATAGTGCTGCAGTGCCACTGGCTCTTGATTTTAGTAGAATGGTAACAGGCCTCGGCCTTGCCTTGGTACGGGGTGTATGATTTGTCTGTTTCCAATTAACAATTTGCCACAAGCTGGACCGCGGTTGGATCAAATGTCTCACGGAAGTGGTGGTCTGACTTCATTTGTTGGGACAGCGACTATTGTTGTGGCATGCTCACTAATCCACGGTTTTGTCGCTGACACATAGAGCTATGCTGCTTGTGACGGGCGTTACAGTGACTCGGGTGTGTCCATTATGAGCTGCACGCCTTTTGTACAGAGTTCAGCGCGTTCAATATCACACAGTTTTCTATGCATCAAGTAGCACACCATTTTGAGAGAAGAACTCAGCGTGTTCTATGGAAAAGTATGAACGATCGAGATGGACATTTTGTTGGTTGCTGGCTGAGCAGATATGGAGGTGCCCAGACTGTAGTGAAGCCATTCCGTTCTAAAGTCAAACCTACGGCACAGCTGCTTGTTTCAATCATAAAGTGGCATTTTAATTCCAACATTGAAACGTTTGCAGCTTTAATAAGTGAAGATGACCTGAGTCTACAACATTTTGCCCAGTCAAAAATGTATATTTTATGGGTGTGGTTTCAATGTGTGACACCAGACACACACACACACACACAAACACTCACACACACAAGTGAAGCTTCTAGAGTAGCTAACAAGTAAAAGTTACGGTTCACTTCCCTGCCTTGCTAGGCATGTGTGGAATATGGTGTCAGTGACCATATGTTTCCATGACAACGCAAATTGTTTAGTGAGGTGGTCGGTATCACTCCAGGCCGTCTATACTTCCCGGAAAAAAAAAAAACATCCGATACCCATTTACAGAGACCGAGTGAAGATTGAAGCCTTGTCGGTCCGAAAATATCCACTCTGGAAATCGAACTTAGATCCTTTTAATCAAGCAATGTTCACACTAACCACTCAACCATCGAGGCTCCAAACGTGTGGCTTAATTAATATGTGCATGAATGATGTTTTAATAGAATAAAACTAGTAATTATCATTGTTTTTTCTTCCAAAATTGTCAAATTTGACAGGTTCTGTTTTGAAATAATTAATTTTTCAACGCCAAATTTTCTCATTATTTAAGATATATAAATTCGTGCAATCAACTTGAATGTACAAAAGACAAAGGATATGCATTTCTCAAAAGAGACAAATAGCAAATCAACGAAAATATCAGTGACAAGGAGTATTGACGGATCTGTCTGAAAACTATCTTTATGGTATTTTCCCATTATTGGATTCTGCCGGGAGCTGCATCCACTCCTGCTGCAGACATTCTCTATCAATCTTCTGTTGCATACTTTGATAGTCGGTCACCAAGACTGCGTGATCCACGTTCTGTGTAACCAACCCTGTTGTCTCCACCGTTGCTGCTTCTATCTCCGTTCTCATGCTGGACACCGTAATGCTACACTTGCCAGATTTCCTGGCCACTTTCTCACAGACTACACCAGCACCTTCTCAAAACTTCACAATCCACACATCACTCCCAAAGCAAGGTAAGTCACATACAGACTCATATACAGCATGACACCCACAACAGAAAGAGAAGCTCACATATCAGAACAGACAGCCAAGTGCCAACTTTACAGACGAAACATACAAGAAACGGAAGAACACATATTCTACGAATGCAACACAATCATACCATCAAGAACGGCGTTACAACTTACACTAGAAACACACAGAAGGTAGACATATACAGATCTATCATGCTCAACACACTGTCAAAAACAACACAAGAATCCTACACTAAAGCGCTAATTCCGAAATTAGAAATTTAGTGTGGACCTGTAGAAATGATGACGTTTTCCAATTCAAAACGTTTAATGCCAACCTGTTTGTACAGTTTTATAATCAAAAATCAATGTCCATCTTTAAAACAATATAATTTAATTTGTGAGAATGAATTTCCAATATTCATTTAGGAGGCGAAGGCGCGCCCCACCCAGCACGAGAGCTGGAAGTCGTCAGTGACTCATAACTGATGGCTTGCGCCAGGATCGGTGAACCAGAACCATCCAGACCCTGCTACACCTCTTCGTGGTGCCTCTAGAAACAGACTAACCTGTCTAGTCTGGCCAAGCGAGCAGGGATCGAAGTGGGAAGACGAACCCGGTACACAAAAAAGCGTCGGCTGAAATCGGATGTGTTGGGCCGAAAGGCGCAGATATCACAGTGTTACACTGCAAACTGCAACACAACGTAACTACGTCCACTTAACGTCCTTTTAAGGGCGGATGACGAGGAGGAAGTCTACGGTTCGTATCCGTTAGAATACCTCAAATCATCGGACGAACGCATCATCATCATCATCATCATCATATTCATTTAGAAAGACACATCTTTCAAGTCTTTCCTTTCACTTGTTTGCTACATTTGTTGGTGATAGGCGGAAGGCGCCAGTCATCGGTCAATTTTGCTTTACAGATGCCAACGAGACGTCACACCTCCCAAAATAAACTGTGACGTCACACACCCCTTAAATAAACTGAGATGTCGGGGTGCTTTTGTCCGCATGTCGCCTCTGGTGCTCCTGGAAATCCTTGATCGTGTGCTGTCATATCTTATTGACTCTTAATTACATCTAAAATATATGTAACATCTTTCACCCCAATTATTGAATCATATCAATGTAATTATTGTTGTGTACTGTGATGATTTTGAATTTGAAAATGAAATAAAGATTCTTATTTTATTAAAAAACATAATGTGCTACATAAATCTAAAAATCACATACGTTTACACACACAAAAGTAAAGCCGTACAGGCGTGATAATTGTTTTGACAGCTTTACACATTTAAGTCAGTTAAAATCACCGATGTTTACACAAACACGAGAATCTATAAGTATCGCTTTTTGTTGTAAACTAGTGGGACAATTTATCCACTCCCAGATAAAAGTTGAGAGCTATATTTGGGGTTTTCTCACTTTCATACCGCGCATATTCATAGACGAACACATACATGAAAGAAACAACAAGGTAAAACATAATACATACATAAATAAATACATACAATAAGGTAAAACATAATACATACATAAATAAATACATACAATAAGGTAAAACATAATATATACATAAATAAATACATACAATAAGGTAAAACATAATACATACATAAATAAATACATACAATAAGGTAAAACATAATACATACATAAATAAATACATACAATAAGGTAAAACATAATATATACATACATAAATACATACAATAAGGTAATAAGGTGTACAGCAGGTTTTAACTTTCAAAAGCATGTGAGAACACACTTGTGAGACGATTATTATGTCGTACAGAGCGTTGGGACGGTTAGTATGTGTGCTGTATGCGTCTCCTTCCACATCGTTCCTTGACAGGAAGCAGTTGAAATCTCCCACTAAGGATGGTCTTCTATCCCGTGTATTTCCTCGTTACTAGGAGGGAGAGGTCCTCATAGAATTGTTGTTGTTGTTGTGCCGGTATTGGTGGTGAGTGGATAATTGACCATGGTGTATCGCTGTCTGACGTCTTTTATTTGGATGATGGTCGTTCTGTAACAGCATAGCGACATCAAGTAATGGTATAACAGTAACGGAGTCAGTTGAGAATTGAATTTTCCTAAAGCATGGGAAAGCTGTTAATAGAACAGTACGTGACTGGTGACACGTAGGGAATAGGTCGACAACAGGCAGACTAAAGCCGTGAGATTATCGAGGCCAAAAGTTCAAGGTTGAGTTGTCTGGAGACTTCGAAGGTTGGGCAAAATTGAGTAGTGACGTGTTGTTTTTATAAATTAGAGACAAAGATAATTCAGCGTGTCGAATTTTGATTGGTTGAGCGAGGAAGCTTGGGAGAATGAAACTGGGGTATTTAAACTTAAGCACATAGGATTTACAGGATTTAGACCACATCTAGAAAGAGTTTAGAGGTCTATGATCTAATATAGATATTTAACTACAACTTTGTTTTCTCAAAACTGTTGTTGTTTTTCTTGGGAATACACACCATGCCTCCCGAGGTCTCGAGTAAAGGAGCCCAGTAAGTGTTTTCAATGCTATAACGGATTTAGTTAATTTTTGTGCCAGAAATCGACTAGACGACTATTTTACAGAAACCCACAAGTGACACGATTTGCCCAAGAGTCTCAACCACGTGACTGCCACTTCAGTTGAATTCACACGATACTTCCCAATCCACGATGTCGGTCTCGAAGGTGGAAAGATTCACAGAAAAGAGACTGTTGTAGCGGATATCAGCGGGCCAGAAGCCCATACAATGACCCACTCAACCTTGATGTGAGTATTGATGAGGCCAGTCGGCATCGGAAGCAGCGGCGAGGCCACGCTATACCGCTTTGCAAACCTCGTAAGTAGTTTTTTTTTTTTTCTTTTTACATTATCGGCAGCAGCCCATTTAACCCACTATAAAAGAATATATGACAAAGAACTCCACCTGAAATCTCCACAAATCTCCATAAAGTTGCAACATATAGAGAAAGAGCAAAGCACTGGGCACATAAATTGGCTGCCGCCATCATTGCCACATAAAACAGTGGAAACCCCAGGGACCTCCACAGAGGCGTTGACCCGCAGAAAACACCGTCAGCTCAGACAAGTAAAGGAGTCGCCTGAGCATAAGATTCAGGCACGTGGAGCTCCAGACACAGACAGTGAAGACGATACACTGAAGGCTCCCGCTACTCATGGCCTGCTGTTGATTGACACAGATTGCTCCCATCTTCAGCATGGATAAAAGTAACATCGCCATAAAAAAAAGAGCGAGGCGCAAAAGAACAGAACACATTAATTCGATTTTAGATTATTCAATAGACTATACTAAACATAAATAAACAATATACATATACAATTCAGAAGGTTAAATTTTAGTAAATTTGTTGACCATGGCTAACATTAAGATTGTATCCATCAACATTAAGGGCCTAAGGGCCAAAACACAGCATATCATTTCACTAATACACCAGTACAAACCAAACTTCATTTTAGTGTAAGAAACGAACATACACACAGACTACCACGCACAACAAATAACAACACAGTTAGGCCTAAAACATTCCAGTTTCAGCTTGGCGGTCCAAACCTTAGGGTCCGGTGTCGCTATACTCCAGACCTCCGACAAGTGGATTCTTGGGAAGATGTGCAGGGCAGTGATGGCAGTACAGTCATAGTGCAAGCTAAAGACGACTGACACACACACACGATAGTTAACACTCATGCACCACCTCACCAACGAGATCAGCCCCATTTCTACGAACACCTAGTGAATCGACAGACAGATACGCAGGACAAGACATTATTCTCTATTAATGACATCCACATGTGGTTTGACAATAAGTCTCTGATACAATCAACAAGTTCTAAATTTTCTTATAAATGTGACATTACTATAGCGTTACGTGATGGAGTCTATCGGCGATGATTATCATAAGTAGCTTCGTGATCGTATTAATGTTCTTCCTCAATATATGCATATAATACTAACTTGAGAACTTTCTAAATTCAAAATGTTTGTAACAAAATCTCTAGACGACTGTTTTAATCTGCCTCACTGTTAATTCTATCTTCTGCCGTGAGGCAGGTATCTAATCTCCTCTGCTCTCGTCTAACATTTCTGTCGTTTTTTAAATATAAATCTTTATTGTAACTTTAAATTCAATATTACAGTGCATGATAACATTCATGAAAAACAAAATGGAATAGCATCTCTCACATTCCATCCATAACATTTTAAAGAAGAAAGAACATTTAGTATGTATCTCTTTCATTCACATACTTTCATGCTCAACAGTAATACTTATTTTAGTTCCTCCCGCAACGTTTACACAAAAAATGTACATTTTTAAAAATTGTTTATCTCTTTCGTTCACATACGTTCATTCACAACAGTAAACTTGTTTATTTTAAGATGGGCATTATTATTTGTTTAAAAATGTGCAGGAAAAGATAGGAATTAAAATTCTGACATTCGTGCATAGCCTCATTCCTACAGGTCAACATTATATGTCTGTATTCTGATAGTAGTATAAGTAATTGTGTAAAGATATCTTGTGTTGTTGTTTTTGGCAGTGTATTGAGCATAATAGATCTGTATGTGTCGACTTTTTGTGTGCTATGTGATTTTAATGTATGTTGCAGTGCCCTTCTTGCCGGTATGATTGTACTGCACCTATAGAATAGGTGCTCTACTGTTTCTTGAATGTTTTGTCTGCAGGGGGACATAGGATTTTCCGTCTTAATCTGTGGGTTGGTCTCGCTGTGATGGGTGTCATGTTATATATGTCTGTATGTGACCTCCCTCGCTGTAATGGGTGTCGTGTTATATATGTCTGTATGTGACCTCCTTCGCTGTAATGGGTGTCATGTTATATATAAGACTGTATATGACCTCTCTCGCTGTAATGGGTGTCATGTTATGTATGTCTGTATGTGACCTCCCTCGCTGTAATGGGTGACGTGTTATAGATGAGCCTGTATGTGACCTCCCTCGCTGTAATGGGTGTCATGTTATATATGTCTGTATGTGACCTCCCTTGCTGTAATGGGTGTCATGTTATAAATAAGTCTGTATGTGACCTCCTTTGCTGTAATGGGTGTCATGTTATATATGAGTCTGTATGTGACCTCCCTTGCTGTAATGGATGTCATGTTATATAAAAGTTTGTAAGTGACTACCGTAGCTGTAATGGGTGTCATGTTACATATGAGTCTGTATGTGACCTCCCTCTATGTAATGGGATTCATGTTATATATTATTCTGTATGTAGCCTCACTTGCTGTAATGGGTGTCAAGTTATATATGAGTCTGTATGTGATCTCCCTCGCTGTTATGGGTGTCATGTTATATATGTCTGTATGTGACCTCCCTCGCTGTAATGGGTGTCATGTTATATATAAGTCTGTATGTGATCTCCCTCGCTATAATGAGTGTCGTGTTATATACGAGTCTGTATCTGAGCTCCCTCACTGTAATGGGTGTCATGTTATATATGTCTGTATATGACCTCCCTTGCTGTAATGGGTGTCATGTTATATATGTCTGTATGTGACCTCCCTTGCTGTAATGGGTGTCATGTTATATATGTCTGTATGTGACCTCCCTTGCTGTAATGGGTGTCATGTTATATCTGAGTCTATATGTGACCTCCCTCGATGTAATGGGTGTCACGTTATATATGATTCTGTATGTGAGCGCTCTCGCTGTAATGGGTGTCATGTTATATATGAGTCTGTAAGTAACATCCCTCGCTGTAATGGTTCTCAAGTTATATATGAGTCTGTATGTATCATCCCTTGCTGTAATGGGTGTCATGTTATATATGAGTCTGTATGTACCCTCCCTCGCTGTAATGGGTGTCATGTTATATATGAGTCTGTATGTAACCTCCCTCGCTGTAATGGGTGTCATGTTATATATGAGTCTGTATGTAACCTCCCTCGCTGTAATGGGTGTCATGTTATATATGATTCTGTATGTATCATCCCTTGCTGTAATGGGTGTCATGTTATATATGATTCCATATGTGACCTCCCTTGCTGTAATGGGTGTCATGTTATAAATGAGTCTGTATGTGATCTCCCTCGCTGTAATGGGTTTCATGTTATATATTATTCTGTATGTAACCTCACTTGCTGTAATGGGTGTCAAGTTATATATGAGTCTGTATGTGACCTCCCTTTTAGTTATGGGTGTCATGTTATTTATGTCTGTATGTGACCTCCCTCGCTGTAATGGGTGTCATGTTATATATAATTCTGTATGTGAGCTGCCTCACTGTAATGGGTGTCATGTTATATATAAGTTTGCATGTGACCTCCCTTGCTGCAATGTGTGTCATGTTATATATAAGTCTGTATGTGACCTCCCTCGCTGTAATGGGTGTCATGTTATATATGGGTCTATATGTGACCTCCCTCGCTGTAATGGGTGTCATGTTATATATGGTTCTGTATGTGAGCGCTCTCGCTGTAATGGGTGTCATGTTATATATGAGTCTGTATGTAACATCCCTCGCTGTAATGGGTGTCATGTTATATATAAGTCTGCATGTGACCTCCCTCTATGTAATGTGTGTCATGTTATATATAAGTCTGTATGTGACCTCCCTTGCTGTAATGGGTGTCATGTTATATATGAGTCTATATGTGACCTCCCTCGCTGTAATGGGTGTCATGTTTTATATGGTTCTGTATGTGAGCGCTCTCGCTGTAATGGGTGTCATGTTATATATGAGTCTGTATGTAACATCCCTCGCTGGAATCGGTGCCATGTTATATATGAGTCTATATGTGACCTCCCTTGCTGTAATGGGTGTCATGTTATATATGAGTCTGTATGTGACCTCCCTTGCTGCAATGTGTGTCATGTTATATATAAGTCTGTATGTGACCTCCCTCGCTGTAATGGGTGTCATGTTATATATGGGTCTATATGTGACCTCCCTCGCTGTAATGGGTGTCATGTTATATATGGTTCTGTATGTGAGCGCTCTCGCTGTAATGGGTGTCATGTTATATAAAAGTCTGCATGTGACATACCTCGCTGTAATGGGTGTCATGTTATATATGAGTCTGTATGTGACCTACCTCGCTGTAATGGGTGTCGTGTTTTATATGAGTCTGTATGTGACCTCCCTCGCTGTAATGGGTGTCGTGTTTTATATGAGTCTGTATGTGACCTCCCTCTATGTAATGTGTGTCATGTTATATATAAGTCTGTATGTGACCTCCCTTGCTGTAATGGGTGTCATGTTATATATGAGTCTATATGTGACCTCCCTCGCTGTAATGGGTGTCATGTTTTATATGGTTCTGTATGTGAGCGCTCTCGCTGTAATGGGTGTCATGTTATATATGAGTCTGTATGTAACATCCCTCGCTGGAATCGGTGCCATGTTATATATGAGTCTATATGTGACCTCCCTTGCTGTAATGGGTGTCATGTTATATATGAGTCTGTATGTGACCTCCATTGCTGTAATGGGTGTCATGTTATATATAAGTCTGTATGTGACCTCCCTCGATGTAATGGGTGTCATGTTATATACGAGTCTGTATGTGACCTCTTTCGCTGTAATGGGTGTCATGTTATATAAAAGTCTGCATGTGACATACCTCGCTGTAATGGGTGTCATGTTATATATGAGTCTGTATGTGACCTACCTCGCTGTAATGGGTGTCGTGTTTTATATGAGTCTGTATGTGACCTCCCTCGCTGTAATGGGTGTCGTGTTTTATATGAGTCTGTATGTGACCTCCCTCGCTGTAATGGGTGTCATTTTATATATAAGTCTGTATGTGATCTCCATCGCTGTAATGGGTGTCATGTTATATATGAGTCTGTATGTTATGTCCCTCTCTGTAATGGGTGTCGTGTTATGTATGAGTCTGTATGTGACCTCCCTCGCGGTAATGGGTGTCATGTTATATATGAGTCTGTATGTTATGTCCCTCGCTGTAATGGGTGTCGTGTTATATATGAGTCTGTATGTGACCTCCCTCGCTGTAATGGGTGTAATGTTATATATGAGTTTATATGTGACCTCCCTCGCTGTAATGGGTGTCATGTTATATATGAGTCTATATGTGACCTCCCTCGCTGTAATGGGTGTCATGTTATATATGAGTCTATATGTGACCTCCCTCGCTGTAATGGGTGTCATGTTATATATGAGTCTGTATGTGACCTCCCTAGCTTTGGGGGCGATGTTTTAGATTGTGGAGCTTTGAGAAAGTGCTGGTGTAGTCTGTGAGAAAGTACTTTTTGTCTCTCTTGATTCTTTGATGTAGTGGAGGTGCCTGGGCTTTAATTAGGTGTTTGTAGATGTTGTTTGTCCCTCGGTGTAATCAACTGTCATGTCCTTGGGTGGCCTGTAGACATGCTTGGTAATAAGAGGGCGTGGTGACGAAATGGTGAGGCAATGTATTAAGTTTTCTGAATCTGGTTAATTTCAGCCCCAAGTAGTAGTGTGCAACGTGTGGTTGTCTGGTTGTTTGATGTTGCGACTTATGTGATTTATTCTGAGAGCTTTTATTTGTGTGTGTATGTCCTGTAGTGAGATCCCTCCCTGTTTTTTGTGCTGTATCAGTGTTTTTTGTTTTATTCTGTGTATTGTGTGGCCAAATATAAAGGTTCTTATCAGTTGTTTATCTCTTTGATTGTTGATTGCGGTGGGTCGAAGACTGTGGCTGTGTAAATCAATTTGGGGATGATGTATGTGTTGACTATGATGCTCCGGCCAAAAATTGTTGATGTTTTGTATTTGTATCTCTGTAGCATGTCTGTTATTTTTGTGACTAGGTTCTGCCATGTTGGATTGTGTGTTTTATTTGGGTTGCATGGATATGTTATCCGGTATAGTTTTAAGTTGGTGACCGGTGTTGGGGCTGAGGGAAAGTCCGCTTTGCTCTTCCACCAGGCTATACCCATAATAAAAGATTTCTGTATATTTATTTGTGCCCAGCTGCCCTTCCCAAACTCTGTGAATGTGCTGAGGATGTTGTCTATTGATCTAGTGGTTGATGGAAAGAAAACAGTGTCATCGGTGTAGGCTAACAGCTTCTGTTCTCCTTTCCCTGGTATGAGTGTGCCTGCTATGGAGTTGTCTTGTCTAATGCTTTCTAAGAGTTGCTCTGTAGTCAGTACGTCTTCACACTGACTCGATCAGTGAGACAAGGATGATCACTGTCACCACTACTCAACTGACCCGATCAGTGAGACAAGGATGCCCCCTGTCACCACTACTCAACTGACCCGATCAGTGAGACAATGATGCTCCCTGTCACCACTACTCAACTGACCCAATCAGTGAGACAAGGATGCTCCCTGTCACCACTACTCAACTGACCCGATCAGTGAGACAAGGATGCCCCCTGTCACCACTACTCAACTGACCCGATCAGTGAGACAAGGATGCTCCATGTCACCACTACTCAACTGACCCAATCAGTGAGACAAGGATGCTCCCTGTCACCACTACTCAACTGACTCGATCAGTGAGACAAGTATGCCCCCTGTCACCACTACTCAACGTCCTAGCCATCGAGCCTCTGCTGGAGAAAATCCGACAAGACGACACCATCCGAGGCACTTTCACACCAGGTGGTGGCGACAAGAAATTGATAGTGTACGCTGATGACACAATTTTCTTCCCAAGGAACACCGAATCAATATGCCACATCATCAAAACGTTTATGGATTTTGGAGCCGGAAGCGGAGCCAACATCAACGCCCACAAATCGTCCATCATGGGAATTGTCAGGTGGAAGAACAAAGTGGATTGCCACCGAGAAATGACCCCGGTCAATGTCATGAAAGTGTACGGCATCATCTTCCATCAGCACCCTGGAATACACAAACCCACATGGCGGATTGTAATCGCACAGAGCACCATTACACTCCAGCGATACATACACAAAACGGCGACCATCTTCGGAAGTAGTGTTATAGTAAACACGTACATCATTCCTAACCTAATCTACACGGTCATAGTTTTTGATCCACCCCTTGACGACGTTAAGGAAATCAACAAACAAATTCGAAAATTCGTCTTCCGTAACAAAATTCACAAGATACAACACAAAATGCTCATCCAAGACAAACAGGAAGGAAGTACTTGACTTCAGGACATCGCTACAAAAGTAAAACACAGGATCAGCCATGTGGGTCGCATCATCCACCTTCCGGAACGCTATACTTTCGCCCATTATACATGGATCTAAGATTATTAAAATAAAAAAAATAAAAAAATAAAAACTATGCAACGACAAACCGCATCACTTCAAGACAATGCCGTCCTTCTACAAGATCTGCATCCAACCCTTGTAGCAAACGACCGCCTGATGCATCACAAAACACGAGACATCTACAAGATCTGCGTCCAACCCTTGTAGCAAACGACCGCCTGATGCATCACAATACGCGAGACATCTACAAGCAGCAGGAACCTTCACTCCAAAGTAAAATCAAATGGAGTTACGCCTACTTAACACTACAAAACTTAGAACTTCAAAACCACTTTTAAAAACCTGCATCAAGCGGACATCAAGCCAAGAGCCAAAGAGGTCACCTACAGTCTCATTTATAACATGACACCAGTACAACCACACGTAGACCGCTGCCAGCTGTGCACCGAAAACCCAACCGAAGAACACACCTTCTACAGATGCCCGACAGTAGGACCAACAATAAGAGCATTACAACACATAATAGCTCAAACAAATCAGACAACAGACATGTCAAAGCGTTCATGATCAACACTATACCTACAACAATAACAAAAGAGATTCACAATAAATTAATTCTACTGTTAGCCTGCTATAGATACTTGAGTGGACTAGCCGTATTGGGGGGAAATATGAGAATATGCGTTTTAATTCTCGAACTTTCTTGTACATTTACAAAAATAGGAAATGTTCATTATAAAGTAGTGCATTTTATAAGTAGTAATTTTTGTCCCATTGTTAGATTATTTTACATTGTAATTTATTTTAGAAATGCATGAAATTTAACCTTACGTATGTATTCTATCAGTATTTCATTTACTCCGTAAGTATTGGATACATTGTGCTTTAGTATTATATTTTAACGGAAAGAAAATCAATGTCCATTGTAGCTTATAAGTAATTTAATTAATATTACTAACAATAGATAACACTAGATTAGAAAATGTTAGGGGACTAACATTAGAGAAAATAAAGGCAGTGCCCCGGGAATCCACGATGATGCAAGAGTTTAAAGAAAATTACACTAGGGATCATATACGGCTCTAGCGCAGATCACAGGCATGTTTTTCAAGGTTTCCTGTCGCTGACTCCTTGTAGTGCAGGGGGAAAAGAACAAATCACTTAGTGGGAACAAAAAAATATAGATATTTACCTAGATGCAGATAAAAACCAGAGAAGTTGCTTCATAAGTAGAAAAAATGAATCATTGTTAACATTCCAAAAAAGGGCAATCTCAGATTGTAACAACTGGAGAGGCGTGACACTTTTGTCAGTTGCCTCAAAGTTATTCTGCAAAATCATCCTAAATAGAATAAAGGATTCAATAGATACAGTAATGCGTGAAGAACAGACTGGGTTTAGAAAAGGGAGAAGCTGCTTTGACCACACTTTTACTCTACGACTTATATTGTAGGAACACATTGAAAAGCAAAAACCTTTTGTACTTAACTTCATCGACTTCAAAAAAATATCCGACAGTATTCATAGAGATTCTTTGTGGAAAATTCTGAAGTAATATGGCTTACCATAAACAATCTTAAATATTATTAAAGACATTTATGATGGCTACACATGTGCAGTTTGAACAGAGGAAGGACTGAGCGAATGTTTCCCAATAGAAACTGGGGTTAAACAAGGATGTATTTTATCGCCCTTGTTATTTGGAGTTGTTATGGACTTCATAATGAGGAAATGCTGCACTGGTAATAAAGGCATCGAATGGATACAAGGAGACCATTCGGAGGACCTCGACTTTGCTGATGACGTAGTCCTCATCAGCAGTCAGATAAAAACGATGCAGGAAAACACAAATGAACTATCATCAATAGCCAGCAAAATTGGGCTTGAGATCAATCATGGAAAGTCTAAGGTCACGAAAAGCTGAATTCCAACAGATGACAGAATATACATGGAAAACAACACAGTGGAAGAGATCAATCACTTTATCTGTCTTGGAAGTCACATTGATCGGGAAGAGGATACAAGTAAAAAAAAAAATTAGAATAAGAAAACTAAAGCAGCAATGTCTTTCAGAAGCCTTGAAAAGTTGTGGAAATCAAAACTCATCAGCACAAACACAAAACTTAGGCTATTCAAATAAAATGTACTATCTACCCTTACGTATGCATGCGAGAGCTGGAAAACAACAAGAGATATAGAAACAATGTTGAACGCGATGCTCCTACCAAAAATTGTGGATGTTTTATATTTGTAACTCTGCAGCATGTCTGTTATCTTTGTGACTAGGTTCTGCCATGTTGGTTTGTGTGTTCTGTTTGGGTTGCATGGATATGTTATTCCGTACAATTTAATGTTAGTGACAGGTGTTAGAGCAGAGGGAAAGTCCACTTTGTTCTTCCACCTGCCTATGCCCATGATGAATAATTTCTGTATGTTTATCTGTGCCCCGCTACCTTTCCCAAATTCTGTAAATGTATTGAGGATGTTGTCTATTGATGTACATGTTTGATGGAAAGATGACAGTATTGTCAGCGTAGGCTAACAATTTCTGCTCTTCTTTCCCTGGTGTGAATGTGCCCTTCATGGAACTGTCTTGTCTGATGCTCTCTAGGAGCGTTTCTATGGTCAGAGCGTAAAGTAGAGGAGAGAGGGAACACCCCTGTCTAACCGGTTTAATTAGCCTGAAGGTCTCTATGAACGAATGGTTCACAAGGACTTTACTTTCGGGTTTAGAATAAAGAATGTGTATCCACTGTCTGAAGCGTCCTCCTATGTTGCAGGGCAGTAGCGTCTTGTGGAGGTAGGGATAAGCTACGCTGTCGAAGGTTTTTTCTTGGTCGAGAGATAGGATGGAAGACTGGCTGTCTTTGTCATGAGTGTACTTTATAATGTCTCGTATAAAGTGTGTGTGCTGGTGGATGTTTCTGCCCTGTACACTGCACTGTTGGTCTTTGTGAATGAGTATTGCCATGAAAGGTTTGAGTTTGTTTGTTAATGCTTTTGTTAGAATCATGTAGTCTGTTAAGTAGTGAAATGGGTCTGCAGTTTTTAAGAAGTGATTTGTCTGTGTTGTCTTTGCGGAGCAATGTTAAGTAAGACATGTTTAGGCTTGGAGGAAGTTGTTTCTTTTTGAGTGAGTCTGTGTACATTCTGAGAAGAAGAGGGCCTAAGAGATGGAAGAAATGTTGGAAGAATTCTGTTGTGAGACCGTTAGGTCCCGGAGATTTGTTCTTTTGCATTGCTTATACTGTGTTTGTATGTCAGCTAATGTGAGTTCAAGTTTTTCCCTGTCAGCGTCTGGTAGTTTCCTTGTGTATTGTATGAATTTGTCTTTGTTTTTTTTATTGTGTGTTACTTTCCGTATAGAGTTTCTTGTAGTAGTTTTCGAATGTTTTCGTTATATTTGAAGTGTCAGTCTGTGTGTTGCCGTCTACGTCTTATATTTTCCCTATTTGTTTGTTTCGTTGTATGCTCTGTTCTATTGCCATGCACTGTTTTCTTGGAATTTCCTGTGTGATTGTCTTTAAGCCTGTGCGAAGCAGTGCTCCGTGAAATGTATGATGTCTGTGCTGTTCCAACTCCTCTAGTGTGGGGATATTGGGTGCGTGTCTGTCTATTTGCTTTGTTAATTTGATGGCGTCTTCTAGAAATTACTCTTGTCTTAGTCTGTCTTTGTTTATCCGTAGTGCTAGAATCTGTGTTCTTTCCCGTATAGTGTTTTTGAGGAGTTCCCAATGTTGCTGTATATCGTCTGTGTCTTTGTCGTCAGTGTATAACTGGATAATTTATTTAATATGTTCTGTATATGTTTTGTTCTGCAGTAGGGTGTTGTTGAATTTCCAGTGAGGTGACCTCCTGGAATGAGTGTTTGTGTGTGTGATGTTAATGGTTACAATGGCTGCCTTGTGGTCTGTAAACTGGAGTGTGTTTGTGATATGTCTGGCCTGGCTGATGAAGTGAGTGGACGGGAACGTAAATCCTGTCTAGCCGTTTTGCCATGTTGTGGGAGTGGTTTTTTGTGTGTGAGGTCCATGCCGTGTGGGTGTTTGTGTCTGTAAGCATCCGCCAAACCGTGCTGTCTATTATCGACTGTAAAATCTCCAGTTGGTGATTGTCTTCTTTATTAGCTCTCCTTATCTGATTCCTAACCTCTCCTCCCACGATGTTCCGTCAGGACGCATTAAAGTCTCCCCCTAAAATAATATTGTGTCCCCTGTGTGACATAAAAGATAGGTTGCTGTCATTAATGTGGTGGTGCGTGTATGCAAACTATGGTGTATGTGTGTTTGTCGTCGTCTTTTACTTGAACTGTAGCTGTCTTGCCGTCGCCATCCCTGTCTTTCCTAATGATCATCGACCTGTCTGATGTTTGTATGTCTGCAACTCCTGAACCTGTTTTGTTTGTGGCTAGGCTGAAGCACGCGCGCAAGAATTTTTTGTTCTAAAACAACCAATTTAAATACAAGAACATATTCTACCGTTGAATTGTTGATGAAAATATTAATATAAGCCGTAGCAAATTTTTTTTCCCGTGGTGGTGGTGGTGGTGGTGGTGGTGGTGGTGGTGGTGGTGGCGGCGGCGGCGGCGGTACTTTAGTAGAGGATTTTATTTACAAAATTTGTTGTTTAAATATAACCATTTTAGAACAATTTCGTATTTATTTTGCCCTCAAAAAAGGCACGAAGGTAGTATCATTGATACTCTAGGTGGTACTCGGAGTCGCTGAAGTAGGGTGGCTGGTTATGTTCGTCATCGAAATCTAAGCCGTCCCACCCCGTTTCGCAGGTTGTGTTTGTCCATCGTTGTTCTTTCTTCAGGGTAGATTCGTGTGTGGGTTTTGGGTTGTTATTCTTTGTTTCTGTGAGTTTTTTGCTTCCAAATTCATCATATGTTTCTGTTGATGTGACCGTCTTGGCTTTTGTTGCTGCGTTGTTTCGTTCGTTATTTGTTCCATCTTTTTTTGTTTTGAGCTGCGTTTCATTTTTTTAGGTGGTGGAAATGTGTCGCTGACTGATGCTTCTCCGGTGGTTGTCTTTAGATCGTTGGTCTGTACTGCTGTGCTCGGTGTGTATATAATGACTGGTTCCTCGACTGTCGTCTGCCATCTCAGGCCTGACTTCTTGGGGCGTCGGTTTTCCCAGTGTGTGTCGAGTCCACAGTGAGAACATCGTGTTCACCTGCCAGGCAGGGTAACGAAGACCTTGAGCGTTTCGGCAATTTTCCCTTTTAGTCTTACTTTTATATAATACGGTATCTGCACACATGTAACAGGTTTGTACAAGAAAGTCCACCTATCTGCTTTGTAAGTGTTTTGTTTGACCTGGGCCTCCTTGTTCCCGGTCATTTCGGATACAATCCCTTTGACTTGTTTGTTTTCCAACATTGGCGGCATCCAGTGGATGCATCCTCTTGACTGCTCTTTCTCTTGATGACTTATCTCTATTGTGACGTTTGGTTCTGTTAACTTGATCGTTTTGTCTCCGAACTCCTGGTATTTCTGTTCATGGGCGTCGGGTTTTAGCGTAAAGAACTACTTCCTTGTATCACTGAAGCGGTACGAGGTGCTTATTCCGTTGGGCATAACCCCTGCGGGGCCTATGAGGATGCTCGTCATCTTGGAGACGGTGATTTTGGAGGCGTCTTGACTGTTGGTATTAGCCATGAATGTGTCTTTCTTGTGCTTCTAATCTATGTCATAGGTTGGGAGTTCCCACTTAGCTGACAACTTTGGAGGCGTCTTGACCGTTGGTATTAGCCATGAATGTGTCTTTCTTGTGCTTCTGATCTATGTCATAGGTTGGGAGTTCCCACTTAGCTGACAACTTTGGAGGCGTCTTGACCGTTGGTATTAGCCACGAAAGTGTCTTTCTTGTGCTTCTCGTCTATGTCGTAGGTTGGGAGTTCCCACTTAGCTGACGACTTTGGAGGCGTCTGGACCACTGATATTAGCCATGAATGTGTCTTTCTTGTGCTTCTGATCTATGTCATAGGTTGGGAGTTCCCACTTAGCTGACAACTTTGGAGGCGTCTTGACCGTTGGTATTAGCCACGAAAGTGTTTTTCTTGTGCTTCTCGTCTATGTCGTAGGTTGGGAGTTCCCACTTAGCTGACGACTTTGGAGGCGTCTGGACCACTGATATTAGCCATGAATGTGTTTTTCTTGTGCTTCTCGTCTATGTCGTAGGTTAGGAGTTCCCACTTAGCTGACGAATTTGGAGGCGTCTGGACCGCTGATATTAGCCATAGATGTGTCTTTCTCGTGCTTCTCGTCTATGTCGATATCGTAGTTTGGGAATTCCCCCTTAGTTGGCGGCTTTGGAGGCATCTGGACCTACTCTGTTCTCGGTCGTTCTTCTGAAATGTTCTGGACAGCTTGAGTAGTTAAGCTTATCTTCCTTCCTGCGCTTGGCATCTTCTTTGGCATGGCTCGTTTTCACTGTGAATTTATTTTATTCTTGTCTGAAAATATGTATGATCTCTATATCATTTACTAGAATTCTCTGTCTTGAAAGTATTGTCTGTTGTTTAATCAATGGTTTCCGCTCTTTAGGCTCTCATGACATCTCTCTGTGTTTGTTAAACAAAAGTAAAGTTTGCATTCTTGACATAATTTCCTCGCCCCGTGCGTACAGTTTGCTTTGTACTGGCCATATCATTTCTCTAGCTTTATCCAAATGTAAAACAACTAATAATAGTGTTGTATTTATTAATTAAATTCTTATACCTCGCCTTCAAACAACGAACATTATTAACGTGCTTCAATATATATTACAAAGACTATTGCATGTATTACAACGATGTTATTATAGTATGTATTTATTTATTTCCAGTTGCGACACTCCCTGCCGAGCTGAATTATTACTTTGGTTATCTTCTTTTTCTCCGTTGTTAGTTCTGTCCAATCCTTGCCGGGCTTAACACCATTATAATTATATACTCTCCTTATGGACTTCTCCGATTCGACCATCCAGGATTTTCCGCGGTCGAGGCGCCTCTTTGGTCACACGCAATTTGAATGCGAGAGATGATTTATTTTTTCTTTCCTTCCTTTCAAATAATCCAGGACCTGAACAGAACTATGTCGCACTCTAATCCACGCTGTTCAAGTAAGTACCTCATTGAACGGATAGATGCGTCTCTGGTGCGTCTTTGCTCATCTGTGAGGAGCATTCTGCCCTCATTGATGACATTGTTAGTTCTAGGACGTGTTGCTATCTTCATGCGAGCACAGAGAGACCAAAACGTATAGAGCTCTGTGCTGCCACCTCCCTCATGAACCGAATCCACCGCTCTATCTTAGCCTCTACTGCTAATTGTTGGAAACTATTCATGGCCTTTTTATTGTCTAGTGAAAGATCCGTCATCCGGTAAGGGTCACAAAGGTTCAATATTCGACAAAGTTGTCATACTTCAGCCTGCGTCTATTCTCGAACTAAACCAACACAACCCCCTGTGTCAAACCTTCAGCGTGCGTCTCTTCTCAAGCTAAACCAACTCTACCCCCATGTGTCAAACCTTGAACGTGCGTCTCTTCTCGAACTAAACCAACTCTACCCCCTGTGTCAAACCTTCAGCGTGTGTCTCTTCTCGAGCTAAACCAACTCTACCTCCTGTGTCAAAACTTCAGGGTGCGTCTCTTCTCGAGCTAAACCAACTCTACCTCCTGTGTCAAAACTTCAGGGTGCGTCTCTTCTCGAGCTAAACCAACTCTACCCCCTGTGTCAAACCTTCAGCGTGCGTCTCTTCTTGAGCTATCTTAGCCTCTACTGCCAGTTGTTGTAAACTATTAATGGCCTTTTTATTGTCTCGTGCAAGACCCGTCATCCGACAAGGGTCACAAAGGTTCAATATTCTACAAAGTTGTCATACCTTCAACTTGCGTCTATTCTCGAACTAAACCAACTCTACCTCCTGTGTCAAACCTTCTGCGTGCGTCTATTCTCGAACTAAACCAACTCTACCTACTGTGTCAAACCTTCAGCGTGCGTCTCTTCTCAAGCTAAACCAACTCTACCTCCTGTGTCAAACCTTCAGCGTGCGTCTATTCTCGAGCTAAGCCAACTCTACCTCATGTGTCAATCCTTCAGCGTGCGTCTCTTCTCGAGCTAAACCAACTCTACCTCCTGTGTCAAACCTTCAGAGTGCGTCACTTCTCGAGCTAAACCAACTCTATCTCCAGTGTCAAACCTTCAGAGTGCGTATCTTCTCGAGCTAAACCAACTCTACCTCCTGTGTCAAACATTCAGAGTGCGTCTCTTCTTGAGCTAAACCAACTCTACCTCCAGTGTCAAACCTTCAGCGTGCGTCTATTCTCGAGCTAAACCAACTGTACCTCCTGTGTCAAACCTTCAGAGTGCGTATCTTTTCGAGCTAAACCAACTCTACCTCCTGTGTCAAAGCTTCAGAGTGTGTCGCTTCTCGAGCTAAACCAAATCTATCTCCAGTGTCAAACCTTCAGAGTGCGTCTCTTCTCAAGTTAAACCAACTCTACCTCCTGTGTCAAACCTTCAACGTGCGTCTTTTCTCGAGCTAAACCAACTCTACATCCTGTGTCAAACTTTCAGCGTGCGTCTCTTCTCGAGCTAAACCAACTATACCTCCTGTGTCAAACCTTCAGCATGCGTCTCTTCTCAAGCTAAACCAACTCTACCTTCTGTGTCAAACCTTATGTGTGCGTCTATTCTTGAACTATATTAAAAGTATAAAGGCTGATATTGTATCTACGAAGTGAATCAAGTAGCAAAAAAATCACGTTCAGTGCTAAGTTTTATATATATATATATACACACACACACATACATATCATCATCATGTGCCATACCGGTTGACGTAGGTGATCATGTCCCTCCACAATCTTCTATCTACAGTGCATCGTATCAGTTCTGTTGTTGACTGTTTTCTATGCCATGACACCAAGCTATCCAGTATTTTCTCTTTTTGTCGCCCGCGATCTCTCTTTCCTTTTATTTTGCCAGTTGTAACCAAGTATTCCAACTTTCCTCTTCTCATGATGTGCCAGAAAAATGTTGATTGCTTCTTTCTGATGTTTTTTAAGAACTCCCTTTTTGTGTTGGCCTCTTTGAGAACTTCCTCATTGGTCTTTTTAGCTGTCCAGGGAACTTTAACATTCTTCTGAGAAATCCCATCTCTGTGGCCTCTAATCGTCTTTTCATTTGTTTGTCTACTGTCCACGATTCGCTTCCATAGGTCAGAATTGGTTCTATATAGCACCGGTGAACTCTCTTTCTCATTTTTATTGACATAGATTTGTTACATAAGATATTTTTCATTTCCTGAAATGCCATTTTGGCATGAGCTATTCTGCCTTTTATTTCTGTGGTGCATCTCCCATCTGATGTTATTATTGTGCCCAAGTATTTGAAACGTTGCATTTGTTTCATATATACATATATATAAATATATATTCAAGTTAACTGATCAAGAATTCAAAATAGCAAGTTATCATGAAAGCTCAAGACAAAGCATGCTCAAGTTGTCGAGACAAGTCAAGTTGATGTAAACAATAAGTTCACAACTAGAGATTCAAGTTACTTCAGCGCGTCGTGTCACGAGAAACTCCCGAATATTGCATGACAAACAGAGCACGTTTAAGATTGAAATCGTCAATTGTCAATTAGCGTAGGACAAATCCAGAAATTAATCCTCCACTGACATGAGCTGACTTTAACGGCCTCAGTCATGACCAATCAGATTTGACGCTACGCAACATTATAACTTCTCAGGGCTGTAGAGGTCAAACGCCGGTATATGGACAACAAGACAGTGGGGACAAATCACACCACAGACGGAGGGAACTTTTTACTTTGAAGCCGTGGTTTCTTCATTGTATTATCTCCCCTGCTCTCTTGGTGGCGAAATTCAAAGTCTAGACCTGTTGGATAATGGCAAAAGACTGGAGGTCTCCGTGTGCACTCTGAGCATGTTAAAGAAACCTTGGCTGCTGGAAACAGAATCGAGTAGGTTGAAAATAACCACTGCATGGGCTAAACTGAAAGGACAAAATCTAAAAAAAAAAAACAACACATTTTTTTCAGATTAAAAATGGAAGTACCTCAAAAGTTGAAGATGCCTGCCTATATGGAGAGAGGCACCTAAGCATATGGCCACTGGAGTGAAACAAATAAGAACAAGTGATATTCATACAAATATTCAGTCCCTGTGGACTTCAGAGATATAAAGCTGGCATGTAAACAACAAATATGTTTTAATCTGATCAGTCTCTTCTAATAATTTGTTAGAAATAGACTGACCTTTTTCAATAAGAAGTTTAACTGTATGGCTACAGCCAGTGACAGAGGTGACATATGATTCTAGTCCGTTATGTTCACATTAGCTCCGTGTGAGAGAAGTAGCCATATTGTCTGTGAAAACAAGTCATGATATGTGTCACTGTCATGAAACCTTGAGAATCATATTTCTTAATATCATATTCTTCTAGGGGGTTTTGGTAGCCTATTTGGAAAAAAACACCCGAGTGGGCTACAACGTTTAAAACCCGCATGAATTACATCAAGTATAGCTTAACGATCAGAAAATCGCATGCGGATATATAATAGGGGAAAAAATGTTTCACTGCAACAATGAACTCAGAACGTTGCCGTATTTCAATTCTGCAATCATTCATAGATCACATTACAGAGCGGGAAATTAAAGAAACTATGTTTCAGCAGGATGGTGCAACAGCCGCAACATCACTTACTTATTAAGAAAACATTTGCAAATCACATTATTTCACTTGAAACCTGTTCTTTCACCACACCTAACGCCGTCGAATTACTATCTTCTGGATGAGCTGAACAAAATACAAGTTTATCAAAACAATCTGCAGACAGTTAATGACATGAAGACAGAAATCGCCACTCAGAGCCAACAAATAGCAACGGTCATTATCCAGAAGGTTTTCGAAAATATGAAGAGGCCTCTGGCTGATATTTTGAATACATGCTGTAAACACAACTTCAACGTGTGAACTGCTACATTACCCAATACAAGCCAGCCAAGAGCAGTTGTGTCTAGATGACTAATACACATTTTATTTACAATTTCCCGTAATTTCAAAAAAATATTTTCACTGCACAGCGACTTTAAACAGCTTTGTTTTCTTACTGAGGCAGAAGTTGCCTCCCGTGTGAAAAAATAAGATGACGATAACTTTAAATTCTAGAAAGAAATTATGAATAATTTACTTCATTCTGGTCACTTGGCTGTAGAGTCGAGAAGTTGCTAACTTGAAGATATTGTAAGAACAAGAGAAAATGTTATAGAGCGAGATGTCAATAACACAAGGAAACTACAACTATGCAGTTGAAAATTCAAATTAATGGGCTGGGGGGTGTAGAGAGGCAATTACTGGGAAATCATGTCATTGAGAGAGGATGAGAGACAATTTAAAATCCTTATGTTAAGAGAGAGAGAGAGAGAGAGAGAGAGAAAGAGAGAGAGAGAGTGAGAGAGAGAGAGAGAGAGAAGCCGTTAAAAAATTCATGACGTTGAAAGACAGAGTTTAAAATGTTTTGATTATAAGAGACGAAGTTTAAAATAAAAGAGCTAAGAGAGTGGGAGAGAGTTTATATTTCTAGCATAAAAAGTTAGACATTCAAAAATCCTAAAATGACCAGCGAGAATGTTTAATATACTACACATGAAGAAAAACGCAGTTTGAAGTCTTAATGTGTAAAGAAATACAGTTTAAAATGCTAGTATTAAGAAAGAAACATTTAAAATCCTAATATGAAAATAAAAGCAGTCTAAAATCCTAGTATGAAAAGGGATATACAATTACAGTTCAGACATTCAAATAGAGAGAGAGAGAGAGAGAGAGAGAGAGAGAGAGAGACAGTCAATTTAAAAAAATGTTTAACTCGGAATCAAGTTCTAAATAGTTTATAAAACTTGTAGTATGCGGTGTTAGAGCGCTGTTCTTTTCTTCTTTCGGTGAAAGTAAAAGTTAAATAAAGGAAGATAATCTTTAATTTTGGAAAGAAATTATTTCTAGTTTCATTTTGGCAACCACAAATTAAAGAAAGATACATTTAATTTAGTTTGATAGTTTATATATAGACATTGCTTACATAGCCTTTAACTATCATCATCATCATCAAGTACCGGGCCTACTGGCGTAGGTGATCATGTCTTTCCACAACTTTCGATCTCGACAGTTCTTTATCATTTCTGTTGTTGACCTTCTGCCAAGCCATTCTCTTAAGCTGTCTGGTATTTTCTCTCATAGCTTCCCTCTATCTCTTCGTCCCTCAATTTTTCCAGTTGTTACAATATATTCCAATTGTTCTCTTCTCATTACATGGCCAAAAAATGATGATTGCTTCTTCCTGATATTGGAAATTAGCTCTCTTTTTGCTTTTACCTCTTTCAGAACATTTTCATTACTCTTCTTGGCAGTCCATGGTATTCTCAATATTCTTCTGTAAAACCACATTTCTACAGACTCCAGTGATTTTCTTGTCTGTTCTCCTATTGTCCATGATTCACATCCATATGTAAAGACTGGCTCTACATAACATTTAAGAACTCTTTTTCTTGTTTCTATTGTCAAAAATGGATTGCATAGTATCTTCTTCATTTTTTTGGAAAGCTGCTTTTGCCTGAGCCATTCTGCATCTCACCTCTTTTGTGCATTTTCCATCTGAGGTTAACAAAGTTCCCAAATATTTAAATTCATTTACCTGTTTTAATATTGTTCCACTTGTCTTTATTTTGCACTGAGGTGATGTCTTTTTCTTTGTTGTTACCATTACTTCTGTCTTTTTGCTATTAACGCCTTAACTATGCTGCATATATTTTGTGAATATTTTTTCGGGAAGAAATATGCAAAAGTTTGCAACTTGAATTAATTTGAATTATGTAATAATATATATAATTTTGCTAATATAAATGTTATATGAGTTGTTTCCCTTATAAAAAAAAAAGAAAATAACTGTTAATTTCTAAAGCTGACATGAATATATTAATATTTTCATCAATAATTCAACGGTAGAACATTTTCTTGCATTTAAGTTTGATACTTTAGAACGAACCGTGCCTGTAAATATTGTGTAATATTTGAATGTACATTCTTCAAAGAATTATTATTTTTCTTAGCTGATAATTAACTGATTAAAGTTTCTAAGCATTTTTATAGTTTGGAGGAGCAAAAGATGATAATTTACACACAAAAAAAACAACAAAAAAAAAACAAAAAAACAATGCAGTCTTGTCACTTCGCTGTATAGTCGAGAAGACATAACTTGACAATATGGTAACAAGAGAAAATATTAGAGAGAAATAGTGAAAGATATCAATAACACAAGGAAAAATACTATGCAGTTGAATATTCAAAATGGATGTAGAAAAAGGAGGACGGTTGGAAATAGACAATTACACAAACTTCATGTCACTGGGGGAGAGAGAGAGAAGCAGATGAAAATCATAACATTAAGACGTGCTGAAGTCGGATGTGTTGGGTCGAAAGGCGCAAATATAACAGTTGTACTGCAAACCACAACACAACGCAGACACGTCCACTTAACGTCCTTTTAAGGGCGGATGACGAAGAGGAATTCTACAGTCTACGAATACTATAGAATACTTTAGTCATCGGACGAACGTAAGCAATAACATTAAGAGAGATAGAGTGGCAGTTACAAAACATTCATTGAACTACTGCATGTGGTTTCAGAACCTTATCTCTGAACAAGGTGTTGAAATCATTGGCGTGACTTTTTTCACTGATGAGGCACGGTTTCATCTCCCCGAGTATGTCAACAAGTAAGAACAATTGTGTGTGGAGCAGTAAAAACCCACATGAATTACATCAAGTACCGCTTAACGATCAGAAAATCGCATGCGGATATTAGGGGAAAAATGTTTCAATGCAACAATGAACTCAGAACGTTGCCATACTTTAATCCTGCAATCATTCATAGATCACATTACAGAGCCTGAAATTAAAGAAACTATGTTTCAGTAGGATGGGGCAATAGCCGCAACTTCACTTACATATTAAGAAAACGTATCTGCAAATCGCATTATTTCGCTTGGAATCTGGCCTGTTCTCTCACCAGACCTAACGCCGTCTAATTATTATCCGCTGGGTGAGCTGCAAAAAAAAAAAATACAAGTTTATCAAAACAATCTGCAAACAGTTAATGACTTGAAGACAATACATATCACCGGTCATTATCCAGAAGGTTTTCGAAAATATGGATAGGCCTGTGGTGGATATTTTGAACACATTCTGTAAACACAATTTCAACATGTTAAGACAAACCAGGGTGAATAAAAACGAACGGGATTTAGACTTGCCTTTGACTTTTCCTCATTTACCTCCTCCGTACATTTTTTACCCACTCAGTGATTTATATTTCCTCCTGCCTGTCTATGAAGAAGTGGCAGGAGATTTATTTGTTTTAATCGTTTATCATCGTAAACATCGAAACAGCTACATTACCCAGTACAAGCTAGCCAAGAGCAGTAGTGTCTAGATGAATAATTCAAATGTTATTTACAATTTCCCGTAATTCCAAACATATTTTCATTGCACCGCCACTTTATTTACCGTTGGTTTCTTATTCAGACAGAAGTTATCTTCCCTGTAATTAATAGAAGCCAACTTTAAATTCTTGGATAACAATTTTAATATTTAGTTTATTTACCAACAATTAAACGACAATAATTTTCTTTTAATGCTGAGATGTGATATCTTCATGATTTATAGTTTTTTTTTACACTTTTGTATATATTCTTTGAAACTGTATGTTTTGAAAGTAACATACAAAATGCTTGACGGTTTAAAAAAGCTTACAGGATGACATATTTTATATAGCCTTGTTAATTTTTTTTTTTACATAAGGCACGAGTTACTTCCCCTGTAAAAGAATAGCTAGAATGCGAGTGTGAAAGAAGGCAGACACATCCTCCCCTCCCCCAAACCTATCTACAAGAAAGACAAACCCAGGGCATCCACTATGATAAACGATTAAAACAAATAAATCTCCTGCCACTTCTTCATAGACAGGCAGGAGGAAATATAAATCACTGAGTGGGAAAAAAATGTCCTGAGGAGGTAAAGGAGGAAAAGTCAAAGGCAAGTCTAAACCCCGTTCGTTTTTCTTCACGCTGGTTTGTCTTAACAGCGAATAAATATGTCGCCTTTTGTTAAAGATTTTCCGATTCGAAATCTTGCATTGGGACAGCTTAAGAGAAGCAGCTTTATCCACCCAGACAAGCGTATTAATAGACAGACACCAGACATGCGAAGAGTTGTCAGCCCCCTACTGCCCATACCAGAACAGATTTCCTGGACAGAGGAATGCGGATTGTCAATACAAATACGGACATAAGTGAAAGGAATAGTATACAGAATACAGCAATAACTCTCATGTTCTTGAATGAAGAATACCCACAGGACCTATGGATTCGGATGTACACAGATGGATCAGCACAGAATGCAGTAAAGATTGGGAGAGCATGTCCACCCATAGATAAAACACTACAGTCAAAACTACATGGGCCACTACAAGAATTACAAAAGATGGTAACATTTATATAGGAAACGACATTGCAAATATAGACAATACTTCAGGCGAACGAAAGATAGATAAATAGATTAAAGATTGTTAATTTTTCTATGGAGTGATTATCTTCATTTCGTTTGAAAGTTACTTTGTTTTATTGTGGTGACGACTGTGGAAGCCAACAGAGAGTATTACACACCAGGTCCTTTTTAACACACTGTGGAAGCCAACTGAGAGTATTACACAACAGGCCCTTTTTTGGAATCCCCAAAGAAGAAGACAAAGAGGAAGACCAAAATGTTCTTGGAGAAGACATATAGAAGCAGAGATAATGATATATTGGGGCAGACATGGAATGATCTTAAAAGAATGGCAAGAAACAGAATGGCATGAAAAGTGTTTGTTGAAGATCTATGCTCCACAGGGAGCTGAATGGTAGAAGAAGATCATGCCGTTCATCAATCTGAAACCATTTACTCAGTCCTCCCTCTGTTTGAACTGTACAAGAGAAAGTACAGATCTTTACTAATGTTTGATATAGATTGTGTTTTAACTAACATGAATTCTCCTTTGTCAAAATTTTGGTTTCAAGTACTGTCATAATGGTCTTAAATTTACAATGATTAAAGTTTAGTTTGTGGTACTGTCATAATGGTCTTAAATTTACAATGATTAAAGTTTAGTTTGTGGTACTGTCATAATGGTCTTAAATTTACAATGATTAAAGTTTAGTTTGTGGTACTGTCATAATGGTCTTAAATTTACAATGATTAAAGTTTAGTTTGTGGTACTGTCATAATAAGCTGATGATGAAGTTAAGGATGATTTTTATAACCAACTGCAACAACTTATAAACAAAATACCAAAACACGATCTTTTAATTGTAATGGGAGACTTCAACGCCAAAGTAGGACAAGATAACGCAGGAGTGGAACATGTGATGGGGAGAGAAGGCTGTAATACAACAAGTCAGAATGGAGAAAGATTAATAGAATTATGTTTAATAGAAAATTTAGTTATAGGTGGGACATTATTTCCACATAAAAATATCCACAAAACAACATGGATATCTCCTGATGATAGAACATCAAATCAAATTGACCACCTATGTATTAAACAACAATTCAGATCATCATTAATAGATGTAAGAGCATACAGAGGTGCTGATGTTAATAGTGACCACAACCTGTGCATTGGGAAAATAAGATTAAAATTTAGAAACCAACAGAAGAGGTCAATTACACATAAAATTGATAGTCATAAACTGAAAGATGAAGCAATAAAGGAAAAGTTTAACATAGAGCTAAGTAATTGTTATTCAGCACTTGGTGAAATAGACTTAGATATCAATGAAATGTGGGACTCACAGAGCAAAATACTAATGACAGCAGCAGAAGCAAGTGCTGGACTGAAGAAAATGGAAAAACGAGCTTGGATCTCAGACACCACATGGAAATACATCAAAGAAAGAAGAGAAGCGAAGAGAGCCATGACTAATGTAAAGACAGATCTTGGAAAGGTTCTGGCAAAAGCAACATACAAAGAATTAGACAACAAAGTGAAAAGTTCGGCAAGAAGAGATACAAGAGCTTATATAGACAACTTGGCAGAGAAAGCAGAGACAGCTGCAATTACAGGAGACAGCAGAACTCTTTATACTGTACAAAAGATGCTGACAAACACCTATACATCCAGTGGAACACCAATTCTAGACAAATCTGGATTAATGCTAACAACAAGCGCAGACATAAAAGCCCGTTGGGCGGAACACTTCAAAGAAATTCTTAACCGTCCACTACCTCACAGTTTAATAGATTTTGAAGCTGAAACACCAGCAGCAGAATTAGATGTAAATTTAGATGACTTCACCTTGAGTGAAATAGAAACCACCTTAAAGCTAATGACCAATAACAAGGCTGCTGGAGAGGATAAGTTAACAGCTGAGATCCTCAAGGCAATTGATAGCCATAATTTAATACATCTCCAAAAAATGTTCAACATCATTTGGAAAACAGAGAAGACGCCTCATAAATGGAAAAAAGGAATCATTGTTAAGATCCCAAAAAAGGGCAATCTTAGAGATTGTAACAATTGGAGAGGCGTGACACTTTTGTCAGTTGCCTCAAAATTATTCTGTAAAATCATCCTAAATAGAATAAAGGATTCAATAGATACAGTAATGCGTGAAGAACAGGCTGGGTTTAGAAAAGGGAGAAGCTGTCTTGACCACATTTTCACTCTACGACTTATATTGGAGGAACACATTGAAAAGCAAAAACCTTTTGTACTTAACTTCATCGACTTCAAAAAAGCATTTGATAGTATTCATAGAGATTCTTTGTGGAAAATTCTGAAGCAATATGGCTTACCATCAAAAATCATAAATATTATCAAAGACATGTATGATGGTTACACATGTGCAGTTCGAACAGAGGAAGGACTGAGCGAATGTTTCCCAATAGAAACTGGGGTTAAACAAGGATGTATTTTATCGCCCTTGTTATTTGGAATTGTTATGGACTTCATAATGAAGAAATGCTGCACTGGTAATAAAGGCATCGAATGGATACAAGGAGACCATTTGGAGGACCTGGACTTTGCTGATGACATAGTTCTCATCAGCAATCAGATAAAAACGATGCAGGAAAACACAAATGAACTATCATCAATAGCCAGCAAAATTGGGCTTGAGGTCAATCATGAAAAGACTAAAGTCATGAAAAGTTTAATTCCAACAAGTGACAAAATATACATGGAAAACAAACCAGTAGAAGAGATCGATCACTTCATCTATCTTGGAAGTCACATTGATCGAGAAGGGGATACGAGCAAAGAAATTAGAATCAGACTGGCTAAAGCAGCAATGTCTTTCAGAAGCCTTGAAAAGTTGTGGAAATCAAAACTCATTAGCACAAACACAAAACTTAGGCTATTCAAATCAAATGTACTATCAACCCTTACGTATGCGTGTGAAAGCTGGAAAACAACAAGAGATATAGAAACAAAGTTGAACGCATTCGAAAATAAATGTCTAAGGAAAATACTTGGTATAGAATGGAACGAATTCAAAACAAACGAGGAAATTAGAGAAATCGCCAATCAACCACTAATATCTTCAGTAATAAAGAAAAGACGATGGTCATACGTTGGACATGTGATGAGAAGAGATAATAATCGAATAGCAAAGCAAGCCCTCATATGGGAAACAACAGGTAAAAGAAAAAGAGGAAGACCCAGGGAGACACTGAGAAGAACATTGATGAGAGAGGCAAGAGCAGCAGGAATCGGCTCCCTCAATGAGATAGAACTGCTTGCACAGAACAGAGACAGATGGCGAGATTTGATAAAATATCTTTAAAAGAAAACTGCTAGAACAAAAATTCATATAGGAGAAGGTGTATCTTGGTCTACGCCCTATGGGCCGGTTACGGCTCGAAAGGTCAATAGATAGATAGATAGACTGTCATAATGGTCTTAAATTTACAATGATTAAAGTTTAGTTTGAGGTACTGTCATAACAGAAAATGATACCAAAATAAGGATATCAAAAGCAAGAGGAGCTTTCATTGCAATGGAAAACATGGAAATCCAAAGAAATTAGGTTAAATACAAAAGTAAACATTTTCAACTCAAATGTTAAGTGGGTCCTATTATATGGCTGTGAAACATGGAGAACAACAAAATTGACAATCACGAAGATACAGACTTTTATTAATGGATGCTTAAGCAGAATAAAAGGATGGAAATGGTAGGACAAAATCACTAACATAGAATTATGGAAATGTACCAGTCAAATACCAGTGGATAAACAGATACAGCGAAGACGATGGTGCTGGATAGGACACACACTACGGAAGCCAACTGAGAGTATTACACAACAGGCCCTTTTTTGGAATCCCCAGGGGAAAAGACAAAGAGGAAGACCAAGGAATTCTTGGAGAAGACAGAAGCAGAGATGAAGATGATGGGAAAGACATGGAATGATCTTAAAAGAATAACATAAAACAGAACGACTTAGAAAATATTTGTTAAGACCTATGCTCCACTGGGAGCTAAAACAGGTAGAAGAAAACTGTCATAACAATCTTAAATTTACAATGATTAAAGTTTAGTTTGACGTACTGTATTAACTGTAATAAATTTCCTTTAAAAGAATAACATTTATTGTGGAATACTCTATTAACTGTCTTAATTTTTCAAAAATTTAAGTTCAGTTTGAAGCACTGTATAACTGTTTAAAATTTTCAACAGTTAAAGTTTAAGTTACAAATCATCATCATGTGCCATACTGGTTGGCTTTGGCGATCATGTCTTTCCACAATCTTCTATCTACAGTGCATCGTATGAGTTCTGTTGTTGACTGTTTTCCATGCCATGACACCAAGCTATCCAGTATTTTTTCTCTTTGTCGTCCGCAATCTCTCTTTCCTTTTATTTTGCCAATTGTAACCAAGTATTCCAACATTCCTCTTCTCATGATGTGCCCTAAAAATGTTGATTGCTTCTTTCTGATGTTTCTTAAGAGCTCCCTTTTTGTGTTGGCCTCTTTGAGAACTTCCTCATTGGTCAAGTTACAAATACTGTATTAAATTTCTCTACATTAAAATGTAGCTGCAATAAAAGTCTTACATTTCACTTAACATAAGTGAAAAGTGGTGAAATTCAGGTGAACTGATGAAATCACAACTAGCAATAAACACATAGAAACGCAAAGAATTTTGGATTCTAACCAGTAAATCACTGAACTAGTAACTCACTGTGCACCTGCAAGAGTTGATAGACTGGTTTCAAGGCTCAAGGAAGACCAGAAGTCATACAGATAGACAATGTCATAGGAAACCCAGCAGCAGTAACTGTCAAATACAACACACTTAGACTCAGGACAAAAATATCGCAGCTCCTCACAATTCTTGGTGGATAATGTGCATAAGTCAGTAAGTAGTCCTTTATATAAAAAAAAATTTATTTTTGTGTAACCTTTAATCAGCCTTTGTAAAGTCTTTACTAAAAGCTTTATTGTTCCAACTGACGGCCTTCTTGACCGAAACGTTATATTTTTGTTTTGTTTCTCACCTACGTAAAGCTATTACCATACCACTTTTTTCTTTTCTTTAAATTTTCATTATTATAATCAGCTTTACAGCAGCTTTGCATTTCTATGCATCTTGATGCTTTTACCCACTGACTAGTCAAATGATTAGGAATTGATAGGGAAGACAACATGGTACTGAAAAATGAGGTGCTGAAGTGTTAGGCCAAAAGTGGAAATATAATTCTACAGCAAACCACAGCACAACCACACTCACTGAACTTCCTTTTAGGGTGGATAAAGAAGAGGTTTACTCTTTTGCATTCATTTTGTATTTCATAGCAAAATGTTACATCTTCTCAATATTCCTGTATGGTGCAGAAACATGGACATTAGACCAGAAAACAGAACAGAAAATTGAAGCATTTGAAATGTGGATTTATAGAAGAATAGGTAGAATTGGATGGAAAGAAAAGAAAACAAACGAAGAAGTTTTAAAACAACTAAAAATGAAAAAAGAACTACTAAACACAATTAGAGCAAGACAAATGAAATTTTTTGGTCATGTTAAAAGACACAACAGTCTAATAAAAGTAATATTAGAAGGGAAAATACAAGGTAAAAGAGGCAGACCAAGACTAACATGAACGAGCAACATCAAAAGATGGACAAGTCAGCCCATGGCAATCTGCACCATCAAAGCAAGAGACAGAGTGGAATGGCGCTCCATAGTAGCCAACCTTCGATGCGGAGAGGGCACTCGATGATGATGATGATTACTCTTTTGGTCATCACATGAACACAAGCATTACCAACATGATGAGTGGAGTAAAGGAGCATCACTCTCTTGGTTACATTTTATTTTTTTTTCTTTATGCTTTCCAAATCCTGTGCTCTTTATGCAAAAAGAATCTAATTTCACCTTTTCAAAAGTAGGTCTACTTTGTACCTCTATGTATGCCCTTGTGTAATAAAGAAATAAAATAACAATAGTTAATACAAATTAATGATACAGATTCTTTATTTCTCAGATCATGAGTAAACAGTACAGAACATTACATCTAACACGAGTGCTAACTGGTTGTCTGCTGTCAGTAACAAATAACTGCTTTTGTTAAATTACATATTTTACAATAGATAACCATTCAAGGATGTTTTAACTTTCAAAATTATATATGTCTAAAGTTTTGAGAACCTTTTACAAAATACCTTGCAAAAAATGGCAGAGGATGACAAATAATTAAAATCATATATAACCTGACATCATAATAGCATGAAGGAAGCTTTTCAACAATAAAGTTCATAAACAAGAAAATGAACAAGAATTTCGGGCTTCATTGATTGCCCATGTCAAAGCATAAAGACGAAGAGAACAAAATTAAACATACAACACAGCTTAACTGGGTATTAAAGTACTTTAATTTTTAAATTGCACAGCTGCTTGCAGCTATCTCATAATGGTATTTTAGTTCATGTATGAAGATGTCCTGATACTAATACATGCTTCTTACTCTTATAATAATTTTATGTGAATGGTTTCAATTTGTACCACCACATACATAGTGTATAATGTTTAGAGTATGCAAATATTTGTATGTGAGTGATATTTTAGTAGTTATTGCTTGTAACAAAAAGGTCAAAGTTTGGCAAATCTGAGAGTTTTGGGGGATGCAATGTTCAGTTTTGATAGTTTAGACAGAGGAATGCTTTGGAAGTTGCTGAGTCATTACAGAATTCCTATACAATTCTTTAACCTGATAAAAACAATGTATGAAGGAATGAAATGTAGTGTGGTGCATGAAGGACAGATTACAGAAGCATTTGAAATAAGAACAGGAGTAAAGCAGGGATGCCTTCTGTCTCCATTTCTGTTTCTACTGGCCATAGATTATATTATAAGAATAACTCAAAACAACAGAAATGGAATCCAGTGGTCACTGACCAAGTAACTTAATGATTTAGACTTTGCTGATGACATAGCTCTCCCATTACACAGCCATCAACAGAGGCAGGATAAAATGAGCATACTTGATGAGAGATCACAACAGCTAGGACTGAAAATTAATAGAGATAAGACTAACATTATGAGAATTAATGCAGTTGGCAATAACCAAATAAAATTAGGAGAAATACCTCTACTAGACGTAATATCTTACATATATCTGGGCAGTAATATAGATAAAGAGGGAGGAACAGAAAATGATACCAAAATAAGGATATCAAAAGCAAGAGGAGCTTTTGTTGCACTGGGAAACATATGGAGGTCCAAAGAAATTAGGTTAAATACAAAAATAAAAATTTTCAACTCAAATGTTAAGTAAGTCCTATTATATGGCTGTGAAACATGGAGAACAACAAAATTGACAATCACGAAGATACAGACTTTCATTAATGGATGCTTACGCAGAATAAAAGGATGGAAATGGCAGGACCAAATCACTAACATAGAATTACGGAAATGTATTAGTCAATTACCACTGGATAAAGAGATACAGCGAAGTTGATGGCGCTGGACAGGACACACACTGTGGAAGGCAACTGAGAGTATTACACAACAGGCCCTTTTTTGGAATCCCCAGGGAAAAAGACAAAGAGGAAGACCAAGGAATTCTTGGAGAAGACAGATAGAAGCAGAGATGAAGATGATGGGGAAGACATGGAATGATCTTAAAAGAATGGCAAAAATCAGAACGACTTGGAAAGTGTATGTTGAAGACCTATGCTCCACTTGGAGCGAAAAAGGTAGACGAAGAAGAATGTTCAATTTGTAATGACAAAAGTATTTTTATATTTTAAGATAAGACTTCATCCTCACTTTGTATTTACAACAGAAGAAGGAAATGTATTTTAACTTCTAGCTAAGACACTAATGAGCAAATTAACTAAAGTGTCAGTGATAAACAACTGTGAATGATGCTAAATATTCTTTCATGAAAAATTCTAGTAGTTCTTTTCAAGTTTGTGAATGGTAAAGTTCTAGACCGACATTAATGACTGTCACAATTTCATTCAATAATTTAACAAGTTGTCTTTCTAAGGACAAAACAAAAATACATTTTATACAAGTGGGTAAAAATGTAATTTACAAATAAACAAAATAAATCAATCCTTCAAGTGTTACCACTTGTGAAACTGCATGTGAGCATTTTTAAAATAGGTTTTGGTGGTTAAGTCTGGGGAATGTTGTTGTTATGGATTCAGAAGAGGGTGAGCTGATGCCATTTGGCCCAATCCCTTGTAATGATATCTGCAGATATTTCTGAGTTGCCTTGTAGTTCCATACAAGGTGTTCATTTATCAGGTCTTTGAGGACGTAGAGTTTCTCTTATATCAGCTTTGAATGTCTGGGAAATGAAAGTAGATCAATCACTAATGCAGAAAAAAAGTTTAAAAAGCACAGAACTAGGCTACAATACACATTCAGCTTGTGAGTACAGTAAAGCTGGTGATGGGCAGAGTTAAATATTGTATGGTTGATCCAAGCCATTAGCTCTTGGATCCTGTTGATGGAATGACTAGGGTGATTTTTTATTTTCAGATTCTTACTGGAAAGGATACATCTTGTCTGTCCTAGAAGGTAATGCAATGCAATAGGTCTTCTATATCAAAGTTCCAACACTATAGACTTACACATTTGTGTGATAACTAAAAAGAGATAATACAGTGATGTTTGATCCACTTTGAGTTGCTGATCCTGCAAGAAACTCTGTGGTCTATAAGTTACTTCTCCACATTTATTCATTTTTAGATACGACAAACAAATCTCAGCTTGCAAATAATGAGTTAACTCTTTCCGTACGTTTCGACGCACCATGTGTCATGCCGATTTCTGTCATGTATGTTTAATACACAGTGCATCACTTTCAATTTGATTAGTGTAAACTGTCATTAAACCAGATTCTATTTATATGTCTTGTAACATCTTGGTATTGATGAAATATAATACCTTGTTTAATTATCTAATAATTCATATATAATATGTTAGGTGTTAGATAAATATAAACATGTAGATTAAGTCAAGGGGACTTTCTCGTGTATTGTCACACTCGACAGGAAAAGTAGGGAACAGAACCCGGTCGTGGTTAATGCAGAGGTCAACGGTCTCATCTTCGATAACACCGATGAGAAAGATGCAGTCATCTATACAGACAGATCTGTAAGACGACACGAAAGAAGTGCATGGGCATTTACAGCACGCTCGGCAGGCAGAATAGCCAAGGAAGACAGTGGTGCATACGCCATGACCACGAGTAGCATGGCAATGGAGGTGATGGCAGTGACCAAGGCATTCAAATGGTTAGTCACAAGACTACACCTGTATACTGAGTGATTCGATGAGATTGATAAAAAAAAGTGGAGGCGGGCTTTGTACGCATGCAATGGGTAGAGTCGTTGCAGAAATCCAAAATACGTAAGGTCACCTTTGTCTATGTCCCTGGACATGCAGGAGTACCGGGAAATGAGAGAGCAGACAGGTTGGCTAGCTGCACTGTCGTTGAGGACGGGCAACCGATGGATCGGGCGGACATCATCAATGCCCTCCGAGATGTGGGAAGAGCACAGGACTTCGACAAACACAGATCAACGTCACTTCTTCGGATGCTGGAAATGGGAGTTAAGATGGGCACAGCCAAAAATGAGAAACTTGGTGGCCGTGTAAGAAGACTTATCAACCAACATAGAACTGGAGTCGTCAGTGGCTGGACACTGAGGGAATTGCTGAGGAGGGGATCTGAGCACCTATGGACATGTTCGGAGTGCAATGATGATGACCCGCAAATAACTCAATAACTCAATGTAGATTAATATTTCAAACCATGAAAAATGTTGTCTCTAAAATCTCGACAGCTAAATTGATAAAAACCGTCCGTACTGAAAGTTTAAGTAGAAAAACCATAAAAATACATGAAGTGTCTATATCAATAAAGATTACATATTCATTTTCTAATCATCCAATTTTTAAATAAATAATTCAATACATTTATTTATCTATGTTTTTTGTCTCCCCGTTCCACTGCTATATCTCTCTCTCTCATCCCTGTATCTCACTTTCTTTCAGTCTCTCAATCAATGTATGACACTCTTTTAAATTAGAAAAATTGTTAACTAATCAGGGGTTCCCTTAGAGATCATTATAGATATTTCACTTCTATATCTGCATCATCACACCTTGATTCAATCCTTCAACAAATATAACATACAAATTCTGCAATATTATTACAATAAAATTGTATGTTACAAGTAAGAGATATTAACAATAACATACAAATTCTGCAATATTATTACAATAAAATTATATGTTACTAGTAAGAGATATTTACAATAACATACAAATTCTGCAATATTATTACAATAAAATTATATGTTACAAGTAAGAGATATTTACAATAACAGACTTAAATATCAAAATGTGTTTTTAATCTGCATCCCCTTTTGTTTCAATAGCAGACTCAGACTTTCAACAAAGAAATATTGAGAAATGGTTGAGGTGCCTTCTCTACACTGTAGAAGATCACCCGAAATATTTTACTTTCATTTGCCTCAAACATATCTCAGGGGAGTTGATTTTCAATGCCTCTTTATATTAAAATAAAAGCAACAGCAAAAATAAAAACAGGCTAATTGTGTATGATGGCGCATGATCTTAGTTCTAGAAACATTCTACCACACATTTTTAAAGTGGTTGTCCAGATGCATCATCTTCAACAGCAATGTCATTAAATATTACATTAGATCTATAACTGGTAATCCTCTTTCAATGTATTCAATAGACTTTATTAAACCATCTTTTTATTTTAAAGAATATATGATTACAAAAGAAAGATTCACAACCACTAGAGTTAGACATCACAGAAGAAGAATGCAGAATGTATCAAGAAGGTATGACATCAACAACAAGATATTACAAAGAAAGGTAGATGTCAGACCAATTCTGAGTTTCATTCAGAAACAAGAAATTACATAACTTTGACATGGCATCCACAGCATCAGATGAAACAGCAAAAAAATAAAAAAGCATTCAACAGCATTCAGATAAAACAGATGAAACAGATAAGAGCATTCAACAGCAATCAGATAAAACAGCTGAAACAGATAAGAGTATCCAACAGCAATCAGATAAAACAGCTGCAACAGATAAAAGCATTCAACAGCAATCAGATAAAACAGCTGAAACAGATAAGAGCATCCAACAGCAATAAGATAAAACAGCTGAAACAGATGAGAGCATCCAACAGCAATCAGATAAAACAGCTGAAACAGATAAGAGCATCCAACAGCAATCATATAAAACAGCTGAAACAGATAAAAGCATTCAACAGCAATCAGATAAAACAGCTGAAACAGATAAGAGCATCCAACAGCAATCATACAAAACAGCTGAAACAGATGAGAGCATCCAACAGCAATCAGATAAAACAGCTGAAACAGATAAGAGCATCCAACAGCAATCATATAAAACAGCTGAAACAGATAAAAGCATTCAACAGCAATCAGAAAAAACAGCTGAAACAGATGAGAGCATCCAACAGCAATCAGATAAAACAGCTGAAACAGATAAGAGCATCCAACAGCAATCATATAAAACAGCTGAAACAGATAAAAGCATTCAACAGCAATCAGATAAAACAGCTGAAACAGATAAGAGCATCCAACAGCAATCATACAAAACAGCTGAAACAGATGAGAGCATCCAACAGCAATCAGATAAAACAGCTGAAACAGATAAGAGCATCCAACAGCAATCATATAAAACAGCTGAAACAGATAAAAGCATTCAACAGCAATCAGAAAAAACAGCTGAAACAGATAAGAGCATCCAACAGCAATCAGATAAAACAGCTGAAATAGATAAGAGCATCCAACAGCAAACAGATGAAACAGCGAAAAAAAAAAGATGACCTCTCAGATGGTTCAATGAAATTTCAAATAAGAAACAAATTATTTCAACAAATTGATCAGTGGTAAATGATTAAATAAAACAGAGGATCTCAAATACCACTGCTGTCTTGTGACATGACAACAAGCAATCAGTGAAAGATGTGTAAAATAAACACAAAATAGTATTAAGACTAATTATTCTTCTTTTTCAACTTTAAGATTAGTACTTGTCTGTTTTTTGTGCTTTTCTATATTATTATCTGTTGGTGTGTACTTAATGAAGGCTTTTGCTGAATTGTCGCATCTTTCTAAGATTTAGCAACTTAATATAATTCTGTGTTTATTTTACATTTTCTGTAGCTCTTCTTCCGTCCCCATGTGATATTCAATATATTGTATATTTGTCCCGTATCTCCAAGCAATGGACGAGTGGACTCATGATGCAGAAAAGCAAGCCAAATTTTGGCCAAAATGGTATCATTATTGACAAAGAAAGAAATCACAACATATTTAAAAAAAAAAAAAAAGAACAATATCAATGTTGAGTTATCAATGTTTAACTTGAAAGCTAGATTTTGGAACAACTAATAAGTTAAATGCAACAGGAGTGAAATGTGTCAGATAAATAATTTGAGCTAGCTTGACAGACAAAATCAAAAGTGAAGAACTAAGAACTAGGTTTAAGAACACCTCCACAGAAGAATATATAAATAAACAATGAAATAAAAAGGCAGTGAAACAAGACAGAAACAACTAAACACAATCCAGACAGTTATCAACAAATGCTATAAAAACAAAAAAACCAATAGGGCACTCACAAAAATGATGATTAAACAGAATACTAAAAAGAAATGTGAAAGCAGAACAGGAAATCAAAGAGCAAAACTCTGTAAACTATTTCTCACCTCAATGTGAAAAGTAAATAAGGAAGGAAAGAAGAAGCAGAAGAGGAAAACAAAGAGCAAAACTCTGTAAACTATTTCTCACCTCAATGTGAAAAGTAAATAAGAAAGGAAAGAAGAGGCAGAAGAAACAAAACTACTTACTAAAAATGAAGCAAACTACAGATCCCTGTCGAGAACATTCTTTACCATCAAAACTGTAAAATACAGATAAAGAAGAACAGAGCAGGGCTGTGGAAGAGAGTTGCAGGTTAGTTCTTCTTTCCTTCCACATTTGATTTAACCAATGAGGAAAGATACAGTTTGTGCCCATACCATTTTTGTGTCATTGATTATTACATTTCTCGACTTGCTGATGACATAGTCAGCATCAGATAAAAACGATGCAGGAAAACACAAATGAACTATCATCATAGCCAGCAAAATTGGGCTTGAGGTCAATCATGAAAAGACTAAAGTCATGAAAAGTTTAATTCCAACAGTGACAAATATACATTAGAAGAGATCGATCACTTTATCTATCTTGGAAGTCACATTGATGATACCAAGAAATTAGAATCAGACTGGCTAAAGCAGCAATGTCTTTCAGAAGCCTTGAAAAGTTGTGGAAATCAAACTCATTAGCACAAACACAAAACTAGGCTATTCAAATCAAATGTACTATTTACGTATGCGTGTGAAAGCTGGAAAACAACTAGAAACAAAGTTGAACGCATTCATGTCTACTTGGTATAGAATGGAACGAATTCGAGGAAATTAGAGAAATCGCCATCTAATATCTTCTCATATTGTGATGAGAAGAGATAATAATCGAATCTCATATGACTACACTGAGAAGAACATTGATGAGAGAGGCAAGAGCAGCAGGAATCGGCTCCCTCAATGAGATAGAACTGCTTGCACAGAACAGAGACAGATGGCAAAATATCTTTAAAAGAAAACTGCTAGAACAAAAATTCATATAAGAAGGTGTATCTTGGTCTACGCCCTATTACGGCTCGAAAGGTCAATAGATAGATAGATAGATAGATTATTACTGCAAAATCGTAATCATCATCAAGTACCATGCCTGCTGGTGTAGGTGATAACATCTCTCCATAACTTTCTATCTCTTTAGCTTTTTTTTGACTAACAAAGCATTCTCTTAAAATGTCTTGCATCTTTTCTCTATTTTAGTTCTAATGACTACCTCCTACAAATTTATAGTTACAACAAAATATCTGTCACAAAAAATCCCAGAGGTCATAAAATATCCAAGCTGTAACAAAATATCTCATTTATATATCCCAAATATGTCAGCTCTCACAAATATCACAGTTGTCAGAAAATATCCCAGCTATCACAAAATATCCCAGTTTGTCACAAAATATCCCAGCTATCACAAAATATCTTAGCTGTCACAAAATATCTCAGCTATAACAAAATATGACCAAACAACGTAATGATTTAGGCTTTGCTGATGACATAGCTCTCCCATCACACAGCTATAAACACATGCAGGATAAAATGAGCATACTTGATGAGAGGTCACAACAGCTAGGACTGAAGATTAATAGAGATAAGACCAACATTATGAGAATTAATACAGTTGGCAATAGCCAAATAAAATTAGGAGAAATAACTCTGCTAGACGTATAATCTTACATATATCTGGGCAGTAATATAGATAAAGAGGGAGGAACAGAAAATGATACCAAAATAAGGATATCAAAAGCAAGAGGAGCTTTCGTTGCACTGGGAAACATATGGAAATCCAAAGAAATTAGGTTAAATACAAAAATAAAAATTTTCAACTCTATTGTTAAGTCGGTCCTATTATATGGCTGTGAAACATGGAGAACAACAAAATTGACAATCACGAAGATACAGACTTTCATTAATGGATGCTTACGCAGAATAAAAGGATGGAAATGGCAGGACAAAATCACTAACATAGAATTATGGAAATTTACCAGTCAAATACCAATGGATAAAGAGATACAGTGAAAACGATGGCGCTGGTTAGGACACACACTACGGAAGCCAACTGAGAGTATTACACAACAGGCCCTTTTTTGGAATCCCCAGGGAAAAAGACAAAGAGGAAGACCAAGGAATTCTTGGAGAAGACAGATAGAAGCAGAGATGAAGATGATGGGGAAGACATGGAATGATCTTAAAAGAATAGCAAAAATCAGAACGACTTGGAAAGTGTTTGTTGAAGATCTATGCTCCACTGGGAGCTAAAAAGGTAGAAGAAGAAGATAACAAAATATCCAAGATGTCACAAAATTATCACAGATGTCACAAAATATCATAGTTGTAATGAAATATTATAGCTGTCAAAAAATATCCCAGCTGTCACAAAATATTTAAGTTGTCACAAAATACCCCATCTGTCATAAAATCACAGTTGTCACAAAATACACCATATGACACAAAAAATAGCCATTGTCATTAAATATCCCTGATATATACAAATTTCCAAGCTGTAAAAATCAATCCCAGAAGAAGGAAAATATCACTGTTGTCTCAAAATATCCCAGCTGTAACAAAATATCTAAACTGTCACAATTTATCTCAGGTGACAAAAAATATCTTAATTGCCACAAAATATCCCAGCTGTAACAAAATATCTAAACTGTCACAATTTATCTCAGGTGACAAAGAATATCTTAATTGCTACAAAATATCCCAGCTGTAACAAAATATCTCACTTGTCATAAAATATCTAAGTTGTCACAAAATAACTCAGATGTTAAAAAATATCCAAGTGTTCACAAAAATGTCACAAAATATCCTAGCTGTCATAAAATATCTCAGTTGTCACAAAATATCACAGTTGTCACAAAATATCCCAGCTGCAAGAAATTATCCCAGCTGTCACAAAATCTTCAAGCTATAACAAAATATCCCAGCTGTCACAAATTATCAAAGCTATCACCAAAATATTTCAGCTGTCGCATAATATCCCATAGTAACAAAATATAATAGCTGTCACAAAATATCCCAGCTGTCACTAAAATTTCTCAGTTGTAATAAAATAACCTAGCTGTCAAAACATATTAAATCCCGTCACAAAAATATCCCTTCTGTCACAAAAAAATCATAGCTGTTACAAAATATATTTGTTCAAAATATCAAAACTGCCACAAAATATCCCAGTTGTCACAAATTGTCTCAGTTGTCACAAGATATCCCAGCTGTCACAAAATATAGTTGTCACAAAATATCCCAGCTCCAATAGAATATCCCATCTGTTACAAAATATCCTAGTTATAACAAAATATCCCAGATATAACAAAATATCCCAGCCGTAATAAAACACCTCAGCTGTCACAAAGCATCAAAGCTATCACAAAAATATCCAACACATCACATAATTTCCCAGTTGTAACAAAATATTCTAGATGTCACAAAATGTCTCTGATAGCAAAAAATATCCCATCTGTAAGAAAAATTCCCAGGTGTAAGAAAATATCTCCGTTGTCACAAAATATTCTAGCTGTAACAAAAATATCAAAGATGTCACAAAATATCACGGCTGTCACAAAATTTCACAGCTTCCACAAAATATATAATTTGTCACAAAATATCATAGCAGTGACAAAATATCTGTTATCACAAAATATCACTGATGTCAATAAATATCTCAGTAGTCACAAAATATACAAACTGTCACAAAATATCATAGCTGTCACAAAAATATCTCAGCAGTCACAAAATATTCCAGTTATAAAAAATACCCTAGCTGTCACAAAATATTTAAGTTGTCACAAAATATCCTAGCTGTCATAAAATCACAGCTGTCACAAAATACACAATATGTTACAAAAAATCCTCATCATTAAATATCCCTGATATATAAAAATTTCCAAGCTGTAAAAAAACAATCCCATGAGAAGGAAAATATCACTGTTGTCTCAAAATATGCCAGCTGTAATAAAATATCTCAGCTATGACAAAATATCTCACTTGTCACAAAATATTCCAGCTGCAAGAAAATATTCCAGATATCACAAAGTGTCCAAGTTATAATAAAATATCCCAGCTGTCACAAAATATCCCAGCTATAACAACAATAGTCCAGCTGTCACACAATATCCCATAGTAACAAAATATAATAGCTGTCACAAAATATCCCTGCTGTCACAAAATATCTCTGTTGAAATAAAAAAAAAACTAGCTGTCAAAACATATCGAATCGGTCAGAAAAATATCCCTTCTGTCATAAAAAAATCACAGCTGTTACAAAATATATTTATTCAAAATACAAAACTGCCACAAAATATCCCAGCTGTCACAAAATGACTCAGTTGTCACAAGATATCCGAGTTGTCACAAGATATCCGAGATGTCACAAAATATAGTTGTCACAAAATATCCCATCTGTCACAAAAATAACCGAGCTATAACAAAATATCCCAGCAGTAAAAAAATATCCCAGCTGTCACAAATCAACAAAGCTGTCACAAAAATACCCATCTGTCACATAACTCCCCAGTTGTAACAAAATATTCTAGATGTCACAAAATGCCTCTGTTAGCAAAAAATATCCCAGCTGTAAAAAAAATTTCCAGGTGTAGGAAATATTTCCATTGTCACAAAATATTCTAATTGTAACAAAATATCAAAGTTGTAACAAATATATCAAAGATGTCACAAAAATATCCCAGCTGTCACAACATATCACAAATGACACAAAATATATCATTTTTCACCAAATATCCTAGCAGTCAGGAAATATCCCAGCTATCACAAAATATCCCTGATGTCAAATATCAGTTGTCACAAAATATTCCAACAGTCACAAAATATCAAAGCTGTCACAAAATATCCCAGTTGTAACAAAACATCCCAGCTGTCACAAAATATATCTATTGTCACAAAATGTCACAGCTGTTACAAAATATTATAGCTGTCACAAAATATCTCAATTGTCACAAAATAATCTGAATTGTCACAAAATATCCCAGCAGTCACAAAAATATCCCAATTTGTCACAAAATATTGCAGATATAACAAAATATCCTAGCTATCATAAAATATCAAATCTGTAAAAAAAAAATCTCAGCTGTCACAAAATATCAAAACTGTCATAAAATATCTCAGTTGTCCAAAAATATTGCAGTTGTCATAAGTTACCACAGTTGGTTGCAACAAAATATCCCTGCTGTCACAAAATATCACATTTGTCACAAAACATCCCTCCTGTATTAAAAATATATCAGTTGACACAAAATTTCTCAGCTGTCACAATATATCTGTGTTATAATAAAATATCCTAGCTATTACAAAAAAATCTGTTATCACAGAATGTCACAGCTGCAAGAAAAATATTACAGCTGTTACAAAATATCTCAGTTATAACAAAATATCCCAGCTATCATAAAACATCCCAGTTGTCACATAATATCACAGTTGTCACCAAACATTAAAGCTGTCACAAAATGTCCTTGCTATTAAAAAAATATCCCAGAAGTAACAACATATCCCAGCTGTCACAAATGATCAAAGTTGTCACAAAAATATCATATCTGTCACATAATATCCCAGTTGTCATAAAATATCTCAGTTGTAACAAAATATCCTAGTTGTCACAAAAAATATCAGTTGTCACAAAATGTCTCAGTTGTTGAAAAAATGTATCAGCTGTAAGAAAATATCTTGGTTGTCACAAAATATCTCAATTGTCAAAATATCACAGCTGTCACCAAAAATATCACACTTGTCACAAATGGCACTGATAGCAAAAGGTATTTGGTTATTTGGTTATGGAAGGCCCCGGTATCACTGCAAATGAATTGAAATTCATAACTGCTCAACCGTCCGTGCCAGCGTAATCATCCGAATTAATATCTCATCTCCCGAACAAAGAAAGGTAACTGTAGTCCCCATCGTTGCAGTCTCAGCACACGCCAAAAGACATATATGGCGAAACCGCACAGAAAGTGAACACAGCCAACTGTTCCCAGTCATACGGTATCATTCATCGTATACAATTGGAATATTGAAACATTATCAAAACGGATGAGACACACAACTCACGGTGTGCACAGAGCACTTAACTCGGTAGCTCCTGCAACAAACCGGACTTGGAATATGAGAAAACTGCAACAAGGAACACTTTTAATGCATAGCCTTCAATGGTTCCTGCTGCCTATCCACCATATACCAGAAGTTCACGTCCTCCTGAAAAATAGCAAAGAGTATCTCAGCTGTAACAAAAATTTCCAGGTGTAAGAAAATATCTCCGTTGTCACAAAATATTCTAGCTGTAACAAAATATCAAAGCTGTAACAAAAATATCAAAGATGTTATAAAATTATCTTATCTTTCAGAAAATATTTCATGTCACAAAATAACCCTGCGGTCATCAAATATCCCAGTTATCACAAAATATCCAAGCTGTAAAAATAATAACCCAGCTGTAACAAAATATCCCAATTGTCATAAAACATCAAAGCTGTAAGAAACTGTTGTCACAAAACCACCCAGCTATAACAACATTTCTGGGCTGTCACAAAATATCACAGTTGTCACAAAATATCCCACCTGCCACAAAATATCTCAGCTGTCAAAAAACATCCAAGCTCTCACAAAATAGTCCAGTTGTCACACAATATCCTAGTTATCTCAAAATATCCCAGCTGTTCTTATCTACTGACATGGCCCCAAGTAATGAATGTCTCTTTCTGATGTTGGAAATTATCTTTCGTTTTTGATTTGGCCTCTTTTAGAATATCCCAATTACTCTTTTTAGAACATCCTAATTACTCTTTTAGAGCATCCTATTTACTCTTTTGGAACATCCTGATTACTCTTTTAGAACATCCTGATTACTCTTTTAGAACATCCTGATTACACTTTTAGAATATGCTAATTACTCTTTTAGAACATCCTAATTACTCTTAGAACGTACAGATTACTCTTTTAGAATATGTTCGGTACTGTTTTAGAACATCCTCTTTACTCTTTTAGATCATCCCCATTACCCTTTTAGAATACTCCTGTTACTCTTTTAAAACATTTCATTACTCTTTAGAACAACCCCATTGCTCTTTTATAACAGCCTCATTTGGTTACTTATTTGGTTATGGAAGGCCCCGGTATCACTGAAAACGAATTGAAATCCATAAGTGCTCAACCACCCGTGCCAGCGTAATCATCCGAATTAATATCTCATCTCCCAAACAAAGAAAGGTAACTGTAGTCCCCATCATAGCAGTCTCAGCACACGCCAAAAGACATAAGGAGAAACCGCGCAGAAAGTGAACACAGCCAACTGTTCCCTGTCATACGATATTATCATTCATCGTAAACAATTGGAATATCGAAACATGATCAAAACGGATGAGACAAACAGCTCACGGTGTGCACAGAGCACTTAACTCAGTAGCTCCTGCAACAAGCCGGACTTGGAATATGAGGAAACTGCAACATGGAACACTTTTCCAAATATTATGACCTCTAACAGTTTTCTTTTCTGTTGTCCGATTGTCCACAATTCCCATCCATGCATCAAATAACGTCGACCACAGCTATTTATATTCATTAACCCATATGTATACTTTAGTGTTGTTTACATGTTTCTTTCACTGTTACAATAATTCCTTATGAGGCTTTTTTACTATTGAGACTAAGGCCTTTATTTTTGCTTTCCATCATTATAATATGAATTATTTATATACAACCCATTGTCACTCTTAGCGATTAAGAGTGTGTCATCAGCATATCTCATTTTGTTTATATTCTGGCCATGACTGAAACTCCAGCTATGACCTTTATCTTCTTCTTCCTCTACATTTCAACTCCCTGTGGAGCATAGGTCTTCAACAAGAATTTTCCAAGATGACCTGTTTCTTGCCATTCTTTTAAGATCATACCATGTCTTCCCCATCATCTTCATCTCTGCTTCCAACTGTCTTCTCCAAGAATATTTTGGTCTTCCTCTTTGTCTCTTTCCTTGGGGATTCCAAAAAAGAGCCTGTTGTGTAATACTCTCAGTTGTTTTCCCGCAATAAATGTCCTATCCAGCGCCATCGTCTTTGCTATATCTCTGTATCCACTGGTATTTGACTGGTACCTTTAAAAAATAATTCTATGTTAGTGATTTTTTCCTGCCATTTCTATCCTTTTATTCTGTGCAATCATTCATTAATGAAAGACTGTATCTTCATGATTGTCAAGTTTGTTGTTCTCCATGTTTCACAGCCATATAATAGGATTGACTTAACATTGAAGTTGAAAATTTTTATTTTTGTATTTAACCTAATTTCTTTGGATTTCCATATGTTTCCCAGTGCAACGAATGCTCCTCTTGTTTTTGATTTGTTTATTTAAATTATACTTATTTTGGTATCATTCTTGGTTCTTCCCGCTTTGTCTATATTACAGCCCAGATAAATGTAAGATTGTACATCTAGTAGAGGTATTTCTCCTATTGCTATTTGGTTACTGCCAGCTGCATGATCTTTATGGATTGTGGTATAATCCATCACCATCTATAGAAGTAAAACTGGGGATTGAAAGTAAACCTCAGAAAATCTCACTATTGAAAAATGACATTTTCAGCTTATTAATTCTATAGGTGGCTGCAATTTCACCAAATGTATTAATATAAATCTGGTGAGAGCACATACATTTACCTAACACTTAGTTTTATATGTTGAAACATTCCTGGTTTCCATTTATCATGACTGTTTTCTGTTGCTAGTACATCTTATATACTTTTCTGAAATCTTTGCTACCTATGTTTAAAGTGTTGATTATTTCTTTGATGATCTTACTTTGTGAAATGACTTACGTAAAATGTTTATTTCTGGAAGATCTTACTATGTCAAATGAGGACTTCCGGTCAATATGGCAGATCGGTGGCAAAAACTGTTGAGGCTTTGTCTGAAAAGTGTTTCCTGTTGCAGTTTCCTCATATTCCAAGTCCAGCATGATGTCGGAGCTATTGAGTTTAGTGCTCTATGCACATGTAAGCTGTATTTTTCATCTGAATCATGTTTCAATAATTCTGATACTTACAATGTATGATATTGTATGACGAAGGACAGTTCGGCTGTGTTCACTTTCAGTGCGGCTGCACCTTATATCTTTTGGCGTGTGCTGTGGCTGCTATGACGGGGACTGCAGTTACCTTTCTTTTTCTGGATCCTTCAATGAGATGAGATGTTAATTCAGATGATTACACTGGCACAGGCGGTTGAGCACTTATATATTTACATTTTTGTTTGCAATGATACCAGGGCCTTCAACTTACTACAACTACAACTGGCGGTCTATCTTCTCTTGACCTCCCCTGCCTCATTTCCTAGTGTTTCTAAAATTCAATCACTTTCATGGTCAGGCCTCTGGTCTGTGTTCTCATAAATTTTTTGAAGGCTCCTTGTATCATATATTGATGTGTCTTACTACAATACAAGGAACAAACCTTTTTATAATTGTTTCTTTATCTATTCAATGGCAGAAAACATTTATAGCTTTTTTCTTAATTCTTCACTTCTAATTTTATCTCTCAGACTGTTACTTAACTATTACAAATTGTGGACACAACTCAAATGAACAAAATTAGTATAAAAAGCTGCTTTATAGAATTACTGGATTTGTGTGTTCTGTGATAGCTCTCTTGCAGTACTTTCTAACCATAGCATATGCATCAGGGGACAGACATCAATCCTGGACATGCAACTGCTGAAATGAAGAGTACCTATAAGCAATCATCACATGACTTCATCCCAAGTTTACGTAGATTTGGACAGTGCATAGATAAGGCATACACTCAATCAATTATGTCACATTTACCTATGTCCAATGAGCAAAGTCTTGAGTAGTTCTGTGCCAGAAAATCTAAGCCAGTATCAGAGATAGCCTCACAGCCCTGGATGCTTAGGTAGCATAGCTTGCTGTAGTTTTTAGTAATGTAGATGACCCTTTGGTCTGACATCTTGATAAACATGGAAAAATTTGTAAAAAGTGTATGACAGGCTTTTGTGAGCAATTATATATGTAAATGTTTGTAAATAGTACTAAGATACTTTCTAAAATGTGTAAATAATTTAAAACAATGGTAGATATATAAATATCTGTCAACAATTATAATATGTTTCTGTAAATATTTAAACATTGTACATAAACATAACAACACTAGTAAACATGTATAAATTAAACTCATTATCCCGTTTGATATATGGAGGGATAATGGTGTTAGTGATTATATAAAAGTCATAATGGTCATAACAAAATATAATGTCATGGCCAGAATCAATGCCTCACTACCTGAAGACAGTTCAGAGCTACAACTACTTTGGACATACTATAACCAGTGATGGAAAATGTAAAACTGAAAAAAACAAAAGAATAGGAATGGCAAAAAAGTAAATTTTATGCCATGAAAAATATACTAACATCAAAATAAATAAAACAAGGGCTAAAACTAAGAATAGCAAATTATTATATCTTTTCAACATTCCTGTATGGTGCAGAAACATGGAAACTAGACAAGAAAACAGAACTGAAAAATGAAGCTTTTTTGAGATGTGGATTTATAGAAGAATAGGAAGAATTGGAAGGAAAGAAAAGAAAACAATTGATGAAGCCTTAAAATTAAAACAACTAAAAATGAAAAGAGAACTACTAAACACAATTCAAACAAAACAAATGAGATTTTTGGGGCAGGTTAAAAGACACAGCAGTCTATTAAAAGTAATCTTGGGAGGGAAAATGCAAGGTAAAAAGAGGCAGAGGTAGACCAAGGCTAATATGGGCGAGTAACATCAAAAGATGGACACATCAGCCTATGATAGTCTGCATCATCGAAGCAAGAGACAGAGCGGAAAGTTGCTCCATGGCAGCCAACTTTGGACATGGAGACAGCACTCAATGAATGAATGAATGACATAAATGAAAATGGCATATCAAATTTCTACTTAACTGTCTAAAGAAACAATTTTAAACTTATATGCTGTGAAAGTCTGTATCTGCACTGCAAAAGTTTGATAAAATGTACTGTTTCCAATGTAAAGCAAGATTTTTTTCTATTTTGATCTTCCAAAAAGAAAATTTCCACAGTTTGATGTCACATGCTTCCCTGTGTAAGTTATCAAAATGGTAGATGCACTGAATACGTGTCAGAAGCTATAAGCTGTGATTGAAATTATTGCAGTGGAAAGTTTTGAGCCTAAAGCAATTCACAATTCTCTATGAAATGTGCTTGAAGAGGAAGTTTTCAATCTCAAGTTATGGCAGTCTTGAGGCATCGAGGTTGTGAATTTAAATCGGACTGCACCTGTTGAGATTTTTATTTGTGATTTCTCTTTGCAGCAACCATCCCTGGTCTTGACAGTGAGGTCCAGCTTGAAACATCAATTACACATCAACAGAAAAGATATGAGTACCTCTGAAGATGGAGTTATCTGCCAGGGTGGCGAGGGGCCCGTGTGTACATGACTGCCAAGGTAAAATGAATTAACATGCAAAATTCAGTTCCTAGACTATAGGGACTTCGCCTTAGGTGAAAGGTGGCGAATGCAGAGAAAAAAATATGAGTCTATACTGTACTTTTTGGGTTAATGTAGTAAATCATTTTAAAGAAAAAAATCTGAGTACAAATGTTTGCGGTGATAAAAATAGAATAATATGCAATACACGTAGATCAGCATTTTTTATTATAAATATTTGGCTGTTAAACTTGTAGGACTAGTGGTTTTTCAAGGCGGTGTCTTTTCAATAATTGCTATACTACCTTGGGTTTACACTTTTCTTCAAATTTGAGTAAGGTAGAATTTTAGTGAAGATTGAGAAGCTTGGCCAGAATAATGACACATGACAAGGTACGCAGAAAACCCTGTGTGGCATCTGATGACACTGCAGGGTTTTAGAGGTAAGACAGTCATATAAATATATGGATACTAACATATTTTTTCCAATACCCCACAATTTTTAAAAACAAAGAGGCATTAGAATGTATAAACCTCCATTACCTTTTTACATTTGGCCACACTGAGGTAACGTAGAGTCTCACGTAATTTAGCTGCTCTCACATGCCTAGATCAGTTACACTTTTGCAATCACTCAGTCTCAGTTCACGTAAGCTTGTTGAAGAAATAATTTTTAAATTGTTTAATGACCTGACATAAAGAGGCTTTAATTAAAATTACAAAGAAAACAAGTTTTAAACAGTTAAACCAATACACTGAATATTTATTTATCTTATGCTCCAGGTGAATGCAAACCTATAACAGATGAAATATACCAGATGGCATATTAAAATCAATATGCATAGCCAAATCAGATGCTGTCAAATGTTGACAGCAAAGAAATCTGATGTGGTTGAATGTGATGATCATCGCACAATAAGCCTTACCTTTCACACGTCTAAGATTTTACAAGGAATCATCATGTCAAGAGTGCGAAACAAAATCAGTCTAAAAATTAGTGAACAGTGTGATTTTGTTGGAGATAAATGTATGAACAATGCTATATACATCATAAGATCTTCAATAGAAAGAGCCACAGAGGTGAAAACAAATCTATATTTCATAGACGATACCAAAGCATTTGATAAAGTAAAGCATCATGAAATAATCACAATTTTAGAAGGTGTAAAAGTTGACAGCAAAGATTAATAACTTAAAGTAATTATTATTTGTAATATTAGAATGACATTATAATCATATTAATATATAATTTTTAGCTGCAGCAAACTTACCTAATTCTTATTTAATTAGAATCATGCCAATAAGACAATGAATAAATATTAATTAATTAATTTTCACTATAAAAGTTGAAGTACCTTGACTTGAACAGTGGCAATATATTATTTAAAGAACTCATTTTAATTACTATTTGAGGATATTCTAAGTTATTTTGTTCGAGAACCAGAAATGTGATGGTGTCCAATGTTCCTGAAAATATGATTTGATTGTGACCACCTAGCCTGCATTTTGTGGGGATCAGATGAAAATAAAATATCTCCTCTATAGAGGCAGCCATCTTGACAAGAAATGTGTGGAGTTCTTGTTGAATTTTATGGACATTGTATAATTGTAAATTGCTACCATTTAAAAACAAATTAATTTCCTATATTTTGCATAAACATTTAAAAGCAAATTTATTTATTGCATTAATTTAAATCTATATGCACTGCTAAACATGTCTAATAATTAATATTTTACAGAATATTATGAACTGTCTAAAAGGTTAAAGCATTTACCCCTACTAACAATAACTTAAAGAAAAATTAAATTTGCACTGACTTCGTATAATAAACAAATAAAATAATACTTTAAAAACTATCTAAAAAGATCTACACCTATGTTTTATAGATTATACCAAAGCATTTGATAAAGTAAAGCACAAGAAATAATAAAAATCGTAGATGGCATAAATAGTGACAGCAAAGATCAAAGAATAATTAGAAGATGTACTGGCAACAAACAGCGGCCATAGAACTGGAAATCAAAGAAGACAACAACAATTACAATTATGTTCAATTTATGAAGGATAAGTAACTTACACTTTTAATTTTGGATAACAATCACGGTCCAATATAACCTGAAAGACTTAAGTCTGAGGCTAAAAGGATTGTGCCTGGCCAAGAAGTGGGCAAAACCTGCAAGACAAAAACAGCAATATTAAACACAGTTTGCTGGGAATCTCTATCAGAGAGACAGACATACACACATATATATTACTAAAATTTGTAATAAATTAATGTGTAACATAATAACATTATAGAATCACTAATTTGACACTCTTTAGAGTGAAATATAGCATAAAGTTGTGAGAGATCATGGTAGCTTCTTTATCTCATCAACCAATTTTGAAGGCCCTGATATGATTTCTACGTTTCATTAACAACATCGTTTTTACGATAGCGGCTTGTTAAACCTCTGATCAACGGTTCAATACCAAGCCGGAGAAAAATAATTCCTCCATTTTGGAAACAACCGGAAACCATGGTTACACAGGTGCAGTTTGAACAGAGGAAGGACTGAGCGAATGTTTCCCAATAGAAACTGGGGTTAAACAAGGATGTATTTTATCGCCCTTGTTATTTGGAATTGTTATGGACTTCATAATGAAGAAATGCTGCACTGGTAATAAAGGCATCGAATGGATACAAGGAGACCATTTGGAGGACCTCGACTTTGCTGATGACATAGTTCTCATCAGCAGTCAGATAAAAACGATGCAGGAAAACACAAATGAACTATCATCAATAGCCAGCAAAATTGGGCTTGAGGTCAATCATGAAAAGACTAAAGTCATGAAAAGTTTAATTCCAACAAGTGACAAAATATACATGGAAAACAAACCAGTAGAAGAGATCGATCACTTTATCTATCTTGGAAGTCACATTGATCGAGAAGGGGATACGAGCAAAGAAATTAGAATCAGACTGGCTAAAGCAGCAATGTCTTTCAGAAGCCTTGAAAAGTTGTGGAAATCAAAACTCATTAGCACAAACACAAAACTTAGGCTATTCAAATCAAATGTACTATCAACCCTTACGTATGCGTGTGAAAGCTGGAAAACAACAAGAGATATAGAAACAAAGTTGAACGCATTCGAAAATAAATGTCTAAGGAAAATACTTGGTATAGAATGGAACGAATTCAAAACAAACGAGGAAATTAGAGAAATCGCCAATCAACCACTAATATCTTCAGTAATAAAGAAAAGACGATGGTCATACGTTGGACATGTGATGAGAAGAGATAATAATCGAATAGCAAAGCAAGCCCTCATATGGGAAACAACAGGTAAAAGAAAAAGAGGAAGACCCAGGGAGACACTGAGAAGAACATTGATGAGAGAGGCAAGAGCAGCAGGAATCGGCTCCCTCAATGAGATAGAACTGCTTGCACAGAACAGAGACAGATGGCGAGATTTGATAAAATATCTTTAAAAGAAAACTGCTAGAACAAAAATTCATATAGGAGAAGGTGTATCTTGGTCTACGCCCTATGGGCCGGTTACGGCTCGAAAGGTCAATAGATAGATAGATAGATAGATAGATATGATTTCTAGAAATAAAAAGATCATAGATGATGACTTAAATTATTACAGAAGTGAGATTTTTTAACGTATTACGCAGCTCTTCAACAAAGCAGGTGATTAAATTTCTGTTATTTCAGGATACTTTTTTTTAGAAAGAGTAAACATACCTATTGAACAATTTCAATAAATCATCTGTAGCGCTCTTTTTTCTCTTCACATTGGCATAATTATATCTATTTTTCCCTTTCAAATTCAACCTTAGCTTCCATTTATTTGCTCCTCACCACTGCTGTAAATTTACGATCAAAAGTTAACATTGTTCCCCAAGTATTTGAACTCTTTCATCCTGTAAAACTGTCAATTTAATGTAATTGATGGCATGTTGTTAATTTCACACATATAAGGTGAAGTTTAAAACTTAAATTTAATAATTTCTATTATATCCTGTTTTAGATTATCTAGCTCTCAGTAAACTCCACATGGAACACCTTTCTTGTTTTTTATTATTTTTTTAAATAATGCTGTCCTTAATCAATGCACTGTGAGATTGTCAAACCAAATATGATTATGAGAAACGGTATAAAAAAAGTAACGTTTAGAATTAATAATTAAATTAACATACTGTCTGTTTTTATCCAACAAAAAAAGAGAACAGTTTGTTTTATTGTCTTGTACTAAAATTATTTTATCTTAATTTTTCAAGAAAGGTTTCTCTATTATGTATACTCTAACTATAACTTAATAAGAATGTCTAGAAGGTACAACTTCTAATCCATTTTTATATAGTAATGCACTTTATTGTGACTGCAAAAATAATGTGTGTGTGAGAGAGCTATTAATATTATTGATTTCATTTAATTTGATTAATTTAAAAAATAACAATTGCAAGCTTAAGATAATTCTCATTATTATTTGCAATATTAGAGTTACATTACAATCGTATATATTATATATATATATATATATAACTTTTGCCTGCAGGAAACTTACTTAATTCTTCTGTAAGTTAGAATCAGGACAAATAAATAATGAATAATAATGAATTAATATTAATACATTTTCAATATAAAGATTGAAGACTGCTCTTGTCTTGAACTGTGGAAATTCTATTTATAAAATCATCTTAATCACTAATTGAAGATATTCTAAGTTATTCTGTTAGAGAACCTGAAATGATATGGCCTTCATGTTCCTGAAAATATAATTTAATTTTGACTACCCACTCTGCATTTTGTGGGGGTACGTTGAAAATAAAATATATTGTTTACAATAAAAATGTAACATACCGCTATTTTAAGAAAAATCGTGGATTTCTTGTTGAATTGTATGCATACTAAATAATTTTTAATTGCTACCATTTAAAAACAAATTAATATTCTATAATTTGCACAAAACTTAGAAGCACATTTATTTATTACATTAATTTAAATCTATATGCATTGCTAAACATGTCAAGTGATTAATATATTGTTTACATTGGCGCCATTTTGAAAAATCGTGGAGTTCTAATTGAATTTTATGCATGCTAGATAATTTTAAATTTCTAACATTTAAAACAAATTTATTTCATATAATATGCACACAAATTAGAAGCAAATTTATTTATCGCATTAAATTAAATCTATGTGCATTGCTAAACATGCCTAATGATTAATATATTATTTACATTGAACGCAATTTTTGAGAAAAATCTTCGAGTGCTCATTGAATTGTATGCATACTGGATCATTTTAAATTGCTACCATTTAAAACAAATTCGTTTAATATAATTTTCACAAACCTTAGAAGCACATTTATTTATCGCATTAATTTAAATTATATGCATTGTTAAACATGTATAATGATTAATATTTTACAGAATATTACGAACTATCTAAAAAGTTAAAGGAATTACCCCTACGAACAATAACTTGTACTTTACGAAAAATTAAACGTTTGCAGTGACTTCCCTTAATAAACAAGGGCTATAATACTTTTCAAAAATTCATATAAAATAATATTTCCCATTTGCATCGTAAATTAAAGGCACATAAACTTTGATTGATAATGTTTAATCCTAGTGCATTTTGTGATACATTGTATATAGATTTTTTAAAAATATTTAAACATACGTACTTTTTAGAAAATGTTTTTTAAAGTGATATGCAAACTTAGGTACTCTTATAATATTACGCTAGCAAGTGCTTTATATACTATTTATTAGTTTTATTACGTTCTAGTGGCCGCTTTCTCAGAAATACTAGTGTATATTTTGAGAAGGAACTGTCTGATTGTTGCCAATGATTAAGACGTGACTGCTCGTGTCATCCTAGGTTCAGCTCCTGTGTTGCCTGCTCTAGCAGCACAGACTGTGTCCTGTCGGCTACATGGCATAGTAGTCTTTGGGTACTGTGCTGATACCTCCCATTATGTCATTGTTTGAACGCAACATCAGAGGGGTGGAAGATGCGTGGTCGGACCAAGGTAACACCTGATGTCCTTAGTGCCGAGATTGCAATCGCGCACGGCTGTGTGCTGTTGAAGCTGGGCTAGTTTCCACTAGCTAGGCAGCTCTAGCATAGAGCATCAGTCCTAGTGAGGTGGGGATCCTGGGGACAGCAGCCCTTCCATTTACACAAATGACATGAATGGTTATCCCCTTAACTTCTGTTCCCTACATTTCCTGTGGAGGGTAAACTACTACTCGCCAGCGTTGGTAAATCCTCAGACCTGTTTGAGGACATATGCTCTTATTAGAATTATTGGTGTCTCATTCTTATAATCTATTTCTGAAGCATTATGTAAAGTTAGCCTGAGTAGGCAGACGCACAGAAGCGAGAGTATCCAGTAGAGATGTAAATTCTGTGATATGGTGTGTGACTGGCCGAGCGAGATGTGTGATCTCCAAATCTTCTCAAACCTCCACAATCCACACAACGCTCCCAAAGCAAGGGAAGTCACATACAGACTCATATACACTACAGCACGACACCCACAAAAGAAAGAGAAGCTCACATATCAGGACAGACAGCCTAGCCAAGTGTTCAATTTGCAGACGAAACATACAATAAACAGAAGAACACATATTTTACGAATGAAACACAATCATACTAGCAAGAACGGCGTTACAACATACACTAGAAACACGCACCACACAGAAGGTAGACAACTACAGATCTGTCATGCTCAACACGCTGCAAAAAAAAAAAAAAAAAAAGACAACGCAAGAATGCTCCACCAACTCACTAATTCTAAAATCCGAATACAGAAATTTAGTGTGGACCTGCGGAAATGCTGCCTTTTACTGATTCCAAACCTTTAGCCCTGATTAGGGTTGCCAGAACCTTCGAAGCAGAAAGCGGGACAAATGGTACTTTTTTAGACGCGAAAGCGGGACACATCATGTAAAGCATAATAGCCATAGGAAAAGTCAGAGATAGCACACACATAGACTAATTATTATTACATTATAATTCTAATACATGTACCAGTAATTTTTTTAATTAATAAAAAAAATGTTTACCTTGATTTCCAGCTTCTTAAGTCGGTGTCGGCTGCATCTCATATTTGTCTGACTTCAGACTCTGAGTGAGAAGATCTTGTCGCTGGATTACGTAGTCATAAAACTCGGTGCAGCTAAGTTTATAATTAAACACACATTTCATTATTGCTTCAACAGTTGCTACGTGCAACCGATTTCGTTCATCTGTCCACTGCACATTCATTAAAGAAAATATTCTTTCCATATTAGCATTGTGTCCTGGAACGCTGAAGATGAATTCACATAAATGTAATAACTGGGAATACTGATCCGCACATTTACATTGTCTTAAGAAAAACGTCCATTTCTCCTGACATGATTTACTATTCCATCTATCTCCATTTTTACAAAGTTCTAATTCAATAAACTCGGCTTCGGCTAAGAGTCGCCTAAGAGTAAGACGAAGACGTCATCTTTTGTAAATTTTTAAATAATACCGCCTTCCGCACTAACAATTTTGTGCTGGATATTCTCAAATGAGTATTTATGAGTTGTATCTACAAACTTTATTATTAAACAGCGATAGCGCAGGACTCTACAAATAGACGTTTCGGACTAAGAAGCTTCATTTTGTAACAAAACTCAAACCAATAATAAATAATTTAAGAAAATATTAAAATTTGTAGGTGAAAAATTTGGCTGGATTAAAAAGCGGGACAAATTGCTGTCCCCCAGACCCTTAGGCGGGACAATTAATTTTTGATGAAAAAGTGGGACAATCCGGAAAAAGCGGGACGGATGGCAACCCTAGCCCTGATCTATTTTACAGAAATATAATCAGAAATCAATGTCCATCTTTAGAACAATATAATATGTTTGTTAGAATGACTGAACGAAAATGATGAATGATTTTTGTAATGTACTGTGATGTATTGATTTTGAAAATGAAATAAAGAATTTTAAAAACAAAAAAAAAAATATTTTGAGAAGGAACTGTCTGATTGTTGCCAATGATTAAGACGTGACTGCTCGTGTCATCCTAGGTTCAGCTCCTGTGTTGCCTGCTCTACAGCACTGACTGTGTCATGTCGGCTACATGGCATAGTAGTCTTTGGGTACTGTGCTGATACCTCCCATTATGTCATGGTTTGAACGCAACATCAGAGGGGTGGAAGATGCGTGGTCGGACCAAGGTAACACCCCATGTCCTTAGTGCCGAGATTGCAATCGCGCACGGCTGTGTGCTGTTGAATCTGGGCTAGTTTCCACTAGCTAGGCAGCTCTAGCCTAGAGCATCAGACCTAGTGAGGTGGGGATCCTGGGGACAGCAGCCCTTTCATTTACACAAATGACATGAATGGTTATCCTTCTGTTCCCTGCACTTCCTGCGGCACACATCACTCATTATAAACGACTGGAAGGAAAGAAAATAGAGCTGGATACACCTAAACTATCAATCGAGATCGAGCACGTGGAAAAAGAAAAACAGAAGGGGGTGATCCATTGGTTACCCTCAACCATCGACCAAGATCTCGTCCAAAAACTTGTCGCCAAAATGACAGGGGACAAAGAGGCTGAGGCCAGAAGAATCGGAATCACGTGCGACTGGATCTTCAGATATAACCCAGTAGAAGGTGTCACAATTCCTCACTATATGAAGGTGAGATCCCGAAGTGGGAGAATTGTCACCACGTGGCTGACACTTCCAGGCCGCCGTACTCAGTGTACGCACTGTACCAGTGATGCTCTCTGGGACAGTCAATGTCCACTGAGAAAACAAAAACAAGAAAGGCGACTCCGAGAAGAATGGGAGAGGCAAATAGTTATTGCCAAGCAAATAGTTGTTGACGGAGACAACAAACAAGACCTCCCATCAGAGGAATCAAACGCTGTCGACCAGACAGTCAAAAAGACTGTAGAAAACAATACCAAAGCCGACAGCACCAAAAGAAGCGAAACACCAAACAGTGACGGTTTCGTCACTGTCCAGGCCGGCAAAAAGCGCCGGCACAACATCCAGCATAAGAGAAATCCAACATCATCATCAGAGCTCGAGAGCGAAGAAGAGCTAACACAGACTGAAATCCCCACAATGGGGCGTTTAGTTATCAACACGGACACGGAAGACGATTCTATGCAGGAGATGCCGACGCCACGAAAGAAAACCAATTCAAAAAAGAACAAACAATAACTTTTTTTTAAAATTCATTATGTGTAGTGTGTGTGCTATGTGTAATGTGTGTGTGCTATGTGTAGTGTGTGTGTGCTATGTGTAGTGTGTGTGTGCTATGTGTAGTGTGTGTGTGTGCTATGTGTAGTGTGTGTGCTCATTTAATTTTTCCAAAACCAGAAAAACACGTAAGTGTGTCATTTTACATTCTGCTAAAGTTTAGCGAGCACGGGAGCGAATGCATTTGTTTTATTATAAATTTATGTGAGCACGTGGATGAAAGTATGGGTTTTATTATAAATTTCTGTGAGCACGTGGGTGAATGTACCTGTTTTATGTTAACTTGTTGGAAACACGTGGGTGAATGTACATGTCAAATTAAAACTAGTTGTGAGCATGGGTACGAATGTACCATTTACATCAAAATTATTTGTGAGCACGTGGTTGAATGTACCTGTTTTATAATAACTTGTTGGGAGCACGTGGGTGAACGTACAATTTATTTCAAACTTATTTGCGAGCACGTGGATGAATGCAAGTACAGGTCTGTGTGCACGTATATTGTCACTACTATTTTATTTATAAATACTTCTACATGTATACATGTAAATAGAATGTATTTTTTTATAAATCAATTGGTAAATGGCAGCAACCATTATTATATTAACGCTAAATATTAGGGGCCTCAGGTCCAAATTAGATGACATCACAACACTCATACACAAACACAAGCCAGATTTCATCTTACTACAGGAAACAAACATACACACAGACGACCACGCATCCCGCATCACAACACGGCTAGGCCTGCGGCACGCGTGCTTCAGCCTAGCCATAAACCATACAGGATCAGGGGTGGCTATTTTACAAACATCAGACAGGTGGACGATCATTAGGAAAGACAGAGACAGTAACGGAAGGACAGCCATAGTTGAAGTAAAAGACGACGACAAACACACATACACCATAGTCTGCATACACGCACCACCACATTACGGACAGCAACCAATCTTTTACGACAGACTAGAGAATCTACTGGCACGCTCATACAGGGGACAAAATATTATTTTAGGGGATGGGGGGGGGGACTTTAACTGCGTCCTGACAGATATGGACATCATTGGAGGAGAGGTCAGGAAGCAGATAAGGAAAACAAGTAAAGATGACAATCACTAACTGGACATTTTACACACAATAATTGACACCCACGGTTTGACCGATGCATATAGACACACACATCCACACGGCATGGACATCACACACACAAACCACTCCTACAACAGGGCTACACAGCTAGACAGGATCTATGTCCCGTCCACAAATTTCATCAGCCAGGCCACACATATCACAAAAACACTCAAGTTTACAGACCACAAGGCAGTCATTGCAACAATTAACACCGCATACACAAACACTCATTCCAGGAGGTCACCCCACTGGAAATTCAACAACACCCTACTGCAAAAGAAAACATATACAGAACACATTAAACAAATTATCCAGCTATACACTGACGACAAAGACATAGATGACATACAGCAGCATTGGGAACTCCTCAAAAACACTATACGAGAAAGAACACAGATTCTAGCACTACGGATAAACAAACACAGACTAAGACAAGAAACACTTCTAGAAGAAGCCATCAAACTAACAAAACAAATAGACAGACATGCACCCAACATCATCACACTAGAGGAGGAGTTGGAACAGCACAGACATCACAAATTCCACGGAGCACTGCTTCGCACAGGTTTAAAAACAATCACACAGGAAATTCCCACCAAACAATACGTGGCAATAGAACAGAGCATACAACGAAACAGACAAATAGGGACAATAATAGACGCAGACGGCAACACACAGACCGACACTTCAAATATAACAAAAGCATTTGAAGACTACTACAGGAACCTCTACACGGAAAGCAACACACATCCAAACATACAAGACAAATTCATGCAATACACAAAGAAACTACCAGATGCTGACAGGGAAAAACTAGACGAAGAACTCACATTAGCTGACATAACAAACGCAATACAATCAATGCAAAAGAACAAATCTCCGGGACCTGACGGTCTCACAATATAATTCTTCCAGCATTTCTTTCCTCTCCTAGGCCTTCTTCTTCTCAGAATGTACACAGACTCATTCACAAAGAAACAACTTCCTCCAAGCCTAAACATGTCTTACATAACATTACTCCGCAAAGACAACACGGACAAATCACTTCTTAAAAACTACAGACCCATTTCACTACTTAACACAGACTACAAGATACTAACAAAAGCACTAACAAACAAACTAAAACCCTTCATGGCAACACTCATTCACAAAGATCAACAGTGCAGTGTACAGGGCAGAAACATCCGCTAGCACACACATTTTATACGAGACATCATAACGTACACTCATGACAAAGACAGTCAGTCTTTGGAAGGAACTGTCTGATTGTTGCCAATGATTAAGACGTGACTGCTCGTGTCATCCTAGGATCAGCTCCTGTGTTGCCAGCTCTAGCAGCACAGACTGTGTCATGTCGGCTACATGGCATAGTAGTCTTTGGGTACTGTGCTGATACCTCCCATTATGTCATTGTTTGAACGCAGCAATCAGAGGGGTGGAAGATGCGTGGTCGGACCAAGGTAACACCCGATGTCCTTAGTGCCGAGATTGCAATCGCGCACGGCTGTGTGCTGTTGAATCTGGGCTAGTCTCCACCAGCTAGGCAGCTCTAGCCTAGAGCATCAGACCTAGTGAGGTGGGGATCCTGGGGACAGCAGCCCTTCCATTTACACAAATGACATGAATGGTTATCCCCTTAACTTCGGTTCCTTACATTTCCTGAAAATTTTATGAAAATACTCGAGAATGTGTCTCTGTATGACGTAGGCACAGGCAAACTACTATTCGCCAGCGTTGGTAAATCTTCAGACCTGTTTGATGATATGTTCTTATTCGAATTATTGGTGTCTTATTCGCATAATCTATTTCTGAAGCATTAAGTAAAGTTAACCTGAGTAGGCAGACGCACAGAAGCGAGAGTATCCAGTAGAGATGTAAATTCTGTGATATGGTGTGTGATCTCCAAATCTTCCCAAACCTCCACACATCGCTCCCAAAGAAAGGGAAGTCACATACAGACTCATATACAGCATGACAACCACAAAAGAAAGAGAAGCTCACATATCAGGACAGACAGCCCAGCCAAGTGCCAAATTTGCAGACGAAGCATACAAGAAACAGAAGAACACATATTTTACGAATGAAACACTATCATACCGGCAAGAACGGCGTTACAACATACACTAGAAACACACACCACACAGAAGGTAGACAACTACAGATCTGTCACGCTCAACACACAGCAAAAATAAAAAAAAAAACAGCACAAGAATGCTACACTAATTCACTAATTCTAAAATCCGAATATAGAAATTTAGTGTGAACCTGCGGAAATGCTGCCTTTTACCGATTCCAAACCTTTATCCCTGATCTATTTTACAGATATATTATCAGAAATCAATGTCCATTTTTAAAACAATATACTATTTTTGTTAGAATGAGTGAACGAATGTAAATGAATGATTTTTTAAAATGTACTCTGATATATTGATTTTGAAAATGAAATCATCATCATCATCATTGGGTGCCTTCGCCGCATCGAAGGTTGGCTACCATGGAGCGCCATTCCACTCTGTCTCTTGCTTTGATGGTGCAGATTGTCATAGGCTGACTTGTCCATCTTTTGATGTTATTCGTCCATGTTAGTCTTGGTCTGCCTCTGCCTCTTTTACCTTGTATTTTCCCCTCTAATATTACTTTTATTAGACTGTTGTGTCTTTTAACATGACCAACAAATTTAGAATTTCTCTCCTTGGCATTCTTTGGAATGTTACGTGATGAGGCTCCAATCTCTTTCACGGTGGTCTGCCATATTCGACTTTCGTGATCTGAATATGCCTCATGTGTACCACACACTTTGCTGTTTTCGCTTTCTGGGCCGTTGATTATTTCAAATTCTTCCGCCCCATCCACCGTCGCAGACTTTTCACATACGGGTTGAACACACCCGACTAACAACGACATTTTTGTTGAACCATGTGCTTGCCTATTGAACCGCGAACACACGACACAAAGGAAGAATAAATCATATTCCACTTAAATATCGATAAAGTTCACAGTCCATCCATCCGTCTGAAGTAAAACATTACACCAATCGGGGAATAGCAACACATAATCTCACAACTAGACTGTCGCGTAAATCATTTAAATAAACATATGTAATATATAATGTAAAATGGAATAAAGAATTTTTAAAAAAATGTACACAAATGAAATGAATGGTTATCCCCTGACTTCTGTTCTCTACATTTCCTGTCGAGTGTGAAAATACACGAGAATGTGCCCCTGAATGACGTAGGCACAGTTATCTACTCCTCGCCAGCGTTGGTATTGGTAAATCCACAGATCTGTTTGATTGTAACAGCGGAGGTGAGAAGTGAGGTGATGGGGGGCACGTGGACACTTCACGGGAAGAATGCGAAGAGGTGAGTTCAGTCAGAAAGTGTAAATTCTCGGGACTGATGAGAATGTAAACTTTGAGGTGAGAAGTTGACGTAGGGGAGTTTTTGATTGGTCAGGCAGACAGAGCAGGAGAAAACATAGTGTAATTTGATTGGTTGAGAGACGAGATACTTAAGGCATGTACTAGGTTGGTAGTGGTGAGATTGAGACATAAGAATTCAGACACAAGAAGAAGGTGGCAGACTGTTAGAGGACTGTGAGCTAGTCATGTAGACATACGATTCCGATACATGTGAGATAGGACTTAGGAGTCACAGATATGACTAAGATTCGCACAAAGGGCAGAGAGAGAAGATATAGATCCCAATTAAATTAGGCGGTAGGCCAATGGTTCGCGGAGTTCAAGGAGTAACTAATAGTTAGACTATTGAAGAAGTCAGTCTCGGGTTTAATGACGAGACAGTTTATTGTGCTTAATATAGGGAGTATTGAATAGTATCCAGACTGGAAGGACTCAGTGTTTGTACCGACTGCGTGTGAGAGCTGATTTGAGGTACGACGGAGTGAAGAGGTGCCTGCAGCACAGTCGTGTGTGTGAACAGTCGTGCGCAGTATAAACCGCTGGCTTTTACATATTCTTTTATTGGATCAGTTACAAGTTAATAAACTCACTGTTTACGTGAGGACTTTGTGTACAGCGAATTGCCACCATTATTTGTGTTTTACGGGGTGGTGACGAACGAACGATAGTGTCGCGGAGAAAGACTGTTATCAGATTCTGCAGTACAGGTACAATCAGACAACAGCGCGAAGTACACCACATGAATAGATCACGAGGGAAACAGATCAAGTTTCCAGTTTATTCATAGTTTTCAGTCTCAGTTCAAGTATAGGTGAATCAGTCAGTACACAGGTCCAGTCAAGCAATTCCAGTCAGTGGGCCGACAGTCAGTCCATTCAACGATTCAGTGAGACAGGCAAACAGGCAGAGTCTCTGAACATTGTCAGAAGGTACATCCGAACGTTTCACGGAACATTCATAGTTATATAGTAACAAATAACCTGGCTACTATTGACAACGTATTTTTATAGCCCCGTCGGTGTCTGACTTTCGTGGGAATTCGGAAGTTACGGTGTAAATTAGCGCCCAGTTGTCTGGCCTTCAAGCTGCTGGAGACTTTATTGTTTGAAGTGACGTCGCCGCAACATCCGGTTGATGTCCACCTCCGATCGATTATGTAACTTATTATCGCTTCGTCTCGGGTCTTCCCGAGTACATTCTCCCCACTCTGTTGACTTATGTGGGAGCAATAAGTGGTCAAAGTGTAAAATTGTCGCCCGATCGTCTGTTCTGGACATAAGATTATTTGACTGTTGGTCTGTCACGATTCTGCCACAGCCAGAACGACGCTCTTTCGGCTGACTCAGCAATAGTTTGCATTGTTCTTGTCTGCATCTCCCCCCCTTAATTCATTTAAGAGGCCGTAGAGGGATGAAGTCGTTAGTCCTCTGGCACTAACCACCACCGAAAACACTCTACTCTGGAGTCCCTGCTGTCTAAGTTCGGTGACGAGATCCATAGTTTAAATATATGCTGTTCCTCTATCCTGGATTCAAATGGTACTGTGAGCTCTATTAAGATGATGTGGGTCATATTTGACGTGTAGAGTGCAATGTCCGGACGCATTTTGGATCTCTCGATGCACTCTGGGTACTTCCCTCGACCTGGGAGGTAGACCGCCATCTCCCAATTGTTTGCAATATCCAGGTCGTGGAGTCGTTCCAGTTGTTTTGCTTGTGGCGTGCGGCCTGTCCTGCTCTATAAAAATAGGTGTTCTTTGTAGCTGGTCGAACTTTAGTGTTAGACTTCTTTCGCGCCCCATACACGGTGGCAGCCAGTTCATGCAGCACTCTGTTGTGTCGCCATGTGTACCGCTCTTGGCTTAGCGCTGTCTTGCATGAGGAAAGAACATAGTCCATCGTCTGTCTTCCTTTTCAAAGGACATCGATCATCATATGTCTTTCCCCACTTCACAAGGTTTCATGCTGATGGTAGAAGGTCGTACATCGCTCTGATTATGAAGCTGAGCCGCAGAGGTGCCATATGCCACATGTCATGCCATGTTAATGTCCTCTGCAAAGCCGTATCTCATGTGGTCCATTGCATTTGCTGCACCTGTTGTGCTGCCTTTTACACACACTTGTTCTCCTCGACATCTCTGATCTCCCCGACTACCATGTCCCTTCGTTGTCTATTTGATGATTTTGACCACCATTGGATGTCTCCGTGACCAAATCCACGCCTGTTGGTCTGCGTGTAGCCCATTACTTCCTTTAGTTGGAGACTTTCACGTGCTTCGTGTACTGCTGCACACGCCTGCCATTGTCGACTGGACTTCAATGTGAGTTCCACATTTCAGACAGTTTCGTCTGACGAGCTTTGTAACGTAACTGCCAGTCTGGCCTTGCCGGCTTTATATTTCTCTAGGACTGACTTTAACGGAAGGACCAGCTTGGCTTTCTTACTGTACAGCGCAACATCAGTCAGTTCTGGTGGTACTCCCAGCCATTTCCGCGTGTACTTGCTAATCTTGCTCTCCATCGCTGCCACCGTACTTGAGCTGATCTCGTATATCAGCAGAGGCCATAGCAGTTTGGGTAACAACATGAATTGAAGGCACCAGATTTTGAACTTTCCTAAAAGTCTTCTCCGGTTAATGATATGTAGCCCTTGCTCGGCCATCTCTCTTACTCTCTGGACTGCTTTCGTGTCTTTCAATGAGACATCATACTTTCTGCCTAGACTCTTTATTGGCTCCTCGCATACGGTTGGGATCCTCTGCTTCGCCACACTGTATGCGACTTGCTGGGTCTTCTGTCGTCTGATGGAGAGGCTTCGTGACTTCCTCGGTTTAAAACTCATCCGGCATCACACGATGAGCTCGTCCAGGCGTTCAAGCATCCTGCGGTCGTGACTCTCTTCTGACGATAGGACCGTGGTGTCATCCATACGTGCTCTAAGTGGTGACATATGGTATCCATCTCCAAGGTATGGTCCTTTTCCAACTCCCTCTGCTGCTTTCAGTATTATTTGAATTGCCATCACGAAGAGTATGGACGAAATTGTACATCCCATCGCAATGTCGACAATTCTATCCAGTCATTAGTGTATTCCTATGTGGAGAAACGTACAGTGAAGCCGGCAAAATACAGTTTGAGCATGACGGTCACACTATGAAGTATTAGGTGAATCTCTTTGCCATTATAGAGAAGAATATTTTATCTTCAACATTCAGTAGGGAGATTGGTCTAAACTGCGTAATTTCATTTGAGTTCCTTTGGAATGTACACGCCATTGGCATTCTTCCACTCCTGGCTTAGAATCTGTCTTATCCATACACTCCTGAGCAGCCGGTGCAGTCGCTTCAGTGTAGCCGTGAGTGGAGGAGACCACGAGAAATGAGGGAAAGTAGGTGAAACGTGAGTCTCGGGATAGGTGAGAAGGTAGCCGTAAGTGGGGAGTCCACGAAAACTTAGGAACATATGTGAACTGTGAGTCTTGAGATAAGTGAGAGGGTATAGTGAGACGAGTAAACAGAGACGTGGGTTGAGTTGATTGGTGGAAAAGCGGAGGAAGTAGTTTTTGGTTGGACGATAGGAGGAGTATTTGAAGACGAGACACAAAAGAACGAGAAGTCAGAGAAAGAAATCACTCACCTAGGATAAGATAGGGGCGACCACGCTGTGCTGTTAGCCCACAGGGGCTGACAATGACCCAAACTAGCAAGTTAGAGTTTAGAGAGAGAAGTCACACACCTAGGATAAGATAGGGGCGACCACGCTGTGCTGTTAGCCCACAGGGGCTGACAATGACCCAAACTAGCAAGTTAGAGTTTAGAGAGAGAAGTCACACACCTAGGATAAGATAGGGGCGACCACGCTGTGTTGTTCGCCCACAGGGGCTGACAATGACCCAAACTAGCAAGTTAGAGTTTAGAGAGAGAAGTCACACACCTAGGATAAGATAGGGGCGACCACGCTGTGTTGTTAGCCCACAGGGGCTGACAATGACCCAAACTAGCAAGTTAGAGTTTAGAGAGAGAAGTCACACACCTAGGACTGAGTAGGGGCGATGATAGCCCAAGCTAGCAAGCAGTGATTAAGAGAACAGTCTTAGCTAAGTTCGCACAGAACTAGAGTCGAGCGACATTAGAAGATAGATTAGAGTAGTAGTAGGTATTAGGGAATTGTTCAATGGGGACCAGTTCCCAACAAACCGAGGTTATGAGTTTTAAGTTGTGTGAGAGCCTAGGGACCAGTGGCGACTAATATTGCTACTGCGAAGTGTGACGGACCGCGCGGGAGAGAACCGTTGGTCATGTAATTACGTATACATATGTTGTAACTAGGCGCCAATTGTCAAGTCAGATGAATAAAGACTTGTGTGTTCGCCTCAACCTAGTGCAATGTTGTATTTTATAGCAGTCAGCTGATCACGCCAGGCGGAGTAAGAACTTGAGAACATGTCGCGGGCACAATTAAACGAAGTACTATAATTAACCACAGGACATGAGTGTAGACGTGTCAATTTCCCAGGCCAGTGGTCCGTGTCGGACCGAGTATCCAAGTGTTACGAGAACAACGCCGCAGGCGACGTGTGTGGGGGAGTCGCCATTCATCCACTTGTACTACGTGAGACAGTGGTGGTAAACAATGTCCCCGAAGGTCTTATTCAGAGACAGCGACACCACCATTGTAATGTTAGCAGCGAGGCTAGCTGCCGGTCGCCAGTAGTGCCGGGTCAATCAGCTGTTGACCTTAACTTAACGTGCTAAAAAACATTCCTCTGGTGACTTTATATCGCCGCAATTCATCCTGGGACATCAGTACCTCTGGGCATCTTTTGTAAACCAGGTACGAAACGCCATTTGGACCTAGGGCTGAGTTGTTGCGGGCTCTGTGAACAACATTTATCACTTCTTGTAGCGTCGGAGGCCTATCATTGAATGGGGTGCCGAGTTTGCTCGGCCACATCAGTCCTGTCATCGACATAGCGGTTTGTCTCTCTGGCTGTCCGAATAGGTCTCTCTCAGATGTTTCTCCAGCTCTTCCTTGCTGGCTGTTAATGTTCCAGATCTTGGTGGTTTAAACATCCCCTTTGCAAACTTGAATAGATCTTCGAAGAACGTTTCCCTGGCCCTCTTGGTTGCTTTCCTTTTCCGATATAGCCTTTCTGCTCTACCCAGTGCCTTATGTTTTGATTTTAGATGCTGCCAAACCTGGTATAATGCATCCTTTTCTGCTTCTGCAGCTCTCTTGAAATGTTTCCTGGCATGGTTTTTCTGCCTCCTGATCTCTTCTATTTGTTGTTGCCGTATTCTTTTCTGTAGTTTCGTGCTCGTCCTCACTTCCTTCGTCCCTTATTCCTTGACGCAATAATAATAGACTATGTCGCCTATGCTTTCAAGCTTCTGGGACAAATTAAGCCGTTTATGGTGGTGGTCTATGACATTTGCCACACATTTCTGTGTTGCAGGCGGGAGGAAACTTGATCTTCTCTCTCTTCCCGTCCAAGAGGTGAGCGAATTCATCATCAGACAGCTCGACTTGAATATTCCCAGTTCTGTGGATTGACTCCTGACTGAGATCTTCTGACGTCTTATCTGTCGAGACAGTGCGCTATTGAGCTACTGATGCTGTATTCCCACACCTCTTCTTCGTCCTGTGTATTTTCATGCCCTTCTGTGTTGATAATTTCCTTTCACAGCTACATTGGTGTTCCAGCCGTTATTCTGGGATCAAAATCATTTGGTCGGTTCTGGTCGTCTCTGTAAAATGGCTGTGTGATTCATTATTCTCCCCCCCCCTCCTTTGGTGAATCATGGGGGCATTTATTAGATGTCGTTTCTGAAGCTAGTATATTAGCAGCTGGCGGGGTGCCGGCCAGGTCAGCGGTTGATCCTGGTCTTCCCCAGTGTCATCTGTCTTTCCAGATGTCGGTCGGTCTGTACAGAGCTTCGTAGCAGGAGACAATCTGACCATCAGAAGCAAACCCTCCGTCGAACAAGTGTTTCGGCCTTTTAGTTTCTTGATACTCTGGTGGGGGGGGGGGGAGGGGACCCACCTGGGTCATGACTCCCAGGCGTCGACCTCCTGCTTCATTGCCTCTGAGGCTTACACAGTATGTTCGGCACAAAATAACTACACTTATTACACAAAACACTCGCAAATAGTTTAACTAAGGCTTACACAGTATGTTCGGCACACGATAACTACATTTATTACACAAAACACTCGAAAATAGTTTAACTAAGGCTTACACAGTATGTTCGGCACACGATAACTACACTTATTACACAAAACACTCGCAAATAGTTTACCTTACCTGTCTTGGCTTATCCTATCAAATTGCTGTGCTTTCTAGTCGAAATAACGTCCCAAAATACGATCCCAAAATAATGAGTTCATACAAGTCAATCTTTCTTCTTTTATCTAACTGCTTCTGCCTTGAAGAGCAGCAGGAGAAAACAATGCATTATATAATCTGGTTTCAGTAGATGTTGTATCGCTTGTTCTTTTTATCTCTTTCCTTTTAGATGTAGCGTTGCTTTTGAGCGAATTTGGACGTTGTTAAGATAGAAAAATGTTGGTTGTTCCACATGTCTTAATTCTGATTCTTTCTTCCTTTGCATGTTGTTTATTTGGGTTCCATTTTTATAAAATATACCAACAATTCCATTTGTAATGTATGCATGTGTGTATGTGTGTGTGTGTTTCAGGCGCGGGTAGATTTCGATTTGTTCTAAGATTTTCACATTGAATCTTCGAGTGTTCTTTGTGTTGTTTGTTATCTTTTTTTTCCAAACATCTTATTTCACAGGTCTGTCTTCTGTGTCCGCTCTATGACCATTTTTGGCATTGGTAGCATTAAACTGGCGGAGGAGAGTATGACCATGACAGTAACTAAAGCGAATCCATCGCTCAAAATACAACCTTTTACTCATGTGTGTTTTCTTAGTGATTCTAAGAGCATGATCAGGTAGATCAAAAGGGGTTCAAAGACAGTGGTTGGTGTCACTAAAGAACTCAGGACTGACAGGTGAATGTTTCAACTTCGTCCCTGGATACTCGCGGGTGAAAGAAAATGTATGAGCTGACAACCTGGCTGGAACGGCTGCCGTGGCTGGCGGACGTGGAATGGATCTCGCTTACATATGGATTCACTGAGGAAGGTATGGCGAGGTAATGTTGCAGTCAATGATCATGAATTTACAACCATGTCCAGACTGCATGAACATGAGGTCAAAACTGGAGTCGCTTGAAAGGAGGGCTATCTGGGAAGACACAGTAGAAGGGTAAATCAGCAGAGAAATGGAGCCATCAGTCTCCACACAGTGAGGGACATAATGGAGAGGTGGTCTAAGAACTTATGGACGAGTTCGATGTGAGGATGATCCGTTGACTAAACTGAACTAACCTAGATTCCACACCTGACCAGCTCGTCATAGTCACCAGCGAGTCCGAAGAAGAAACACCATCACCACCCTAGACAGAGAGAAAGAAAACAAGATGAGAACCAAGCACGTTATTGAGTTATTAGCGGGTCATCATCATTGAACTCCGAACATATCTATAGGTGCTCAGATCCCCCACCCAGCAAGTATCGCAGTGACCAGCAACTGACGACTCCAGTTATGTGTTGGTTAATTAGTCTTCATTCACGCCCACTAAGTTTCTCGTTTCTGGCTGTGCCCATCTTAACTCCCATCTCTTTCATCCGAAGGAGTGAAGTAGACACATGGTTGTAGAGTCATACGCCCTTCCGACTTCTCGGAGTGCATTGATGATGTCCGCTCGATGCATTGGTTGACCGTCCTCAACAATAGTGAAGCTAGCCAACCTGTCCGCTCTTTTATTTCGCCGTGCTCCTGCCTGTCCTGGGATGTAGACAGAAGCGACTTTAGGTATTTTTGACTTCTGCAATGACTGTACCGATTGCGTACGTACATATCCCCTCTCCACGTTTCTTATGCGCATCGAATCACTTAGTATACAGGCGTGGGTGAAGTCTTGTTACTGTAACCAGATGAATGCCTTGGTCACTGCCATCGCCTCCATTGTCATGCTACTCGTGCTCATAACGTATGCACCGCTGTCTTCCTTAACTATACTGCCTGCCGAGCGTGCTGTAAATGCCCATGCACTCCTTTGGTGTCGTATTACAGATTCGCCTGTATAGATAACTGCATCTTTATCATCGGTGTTATTCCAGATGAGACAGTTGACCTCCGCATTGACCACGACTGAGTCCTGTTCCCTATATTTCCTGTCGAGTGTGACAATACACGAGAATGTCCCCCTTGAATGACGTAGGCACCTGTCTCCACTCCTCGTTAACGTTGATATTGGTAAGCCCACAGACCTGTTTGATGACATCTTCTGCTCGTCCCACCCTTGATTTGGCGCTTTTTAGCCTGAAAACCTTCCCTTTGTTGAGCTGATGATGTAATGGATGCTCTTTATCTGCACCTATCTTTAGGTATGCTCGTGCTCTCCAGATCTTGATTCTGTCATCCATGGTTGGAAAGTCGAGAAGATACCTCATTGCTACACAGAGAGTGTCCCTCGTACACCCTAAGATAATGCACATAGCTTCATGCTGTATTTTCTCCGGCTTGTCAATTTGCGTCTTACTGACTGTAAGAACTGCCAGGTCATACTCGATTGGTGAGAGAACTAGTCCCTGAAATAGAAGAGTAAGTAGTCTCTGCTCGATGTTGGCAGCTGCTATGACCTTCAAGGCAGGTAATCCTTTGCGGGATTTTGTTACCACATGGTCAACGTGTTCCTGAAAACACAACAAGCGATAAAACTTAAGTCGAGGTACATCATCACCCTGTCCCTGGCCATCTCATCAGCTCCTACTCGTACCACCGGTGTTTCAGTGTTAACGATATGATTGTTAAGTGAGAACCATGCGACTGATGCTTTATTAGGATTAACCAATGCACCTGGTACTCCACACCACGAAGAGATGCGATCGTGTTTGTTTTGCATTATGGAGGTGATTTCACTTCTGTCTCTTCCCTGTCGATATACCAAAATATCATCAGCAAAAGCCATAGTGCTTCCCCCTCTATCCAGCTGTTGTTCCGTTATCGTGTATACGTTAAATAGAACTGGTGAGAATCGTGAGCCTCGTGGCAGCCATGGACAAATGGATGTTTGCTCGGATGACCAATTTCCACATCTGAGTATCACTTTAAACTGAAACAGTGCTGCAGCGATCCATCTAATGATTAAAGGGTGCACCGCCAGTTTGAGGAGCATATGGATGCGGTATTCAAATGGTATTCTATTGTATGCATCCTCCAGATCTATAGCAGCAGCAATGTCTCCTCTCGTCTGTGGAAGCCTTCGAAGACGTCATATGCGAAGACTGCCGCATTGAGCCATGTCTCTTTGTTATATCTATAACCTCCGAGTGTGGGTTGGAATGTGTGTTTCTGTTCAAGGTGACTGGTGAGGATACACGCAACTATTTTCTCATGTAGCTAGCCCACAGTGTTCTGCATTGTGATGATTCTGAGGCACTGGTCTGAGAATGGTCCTTGTGTTGGCTTCTGTAGCGGTAGTAAGTAGCTGTGTAGCCATCATCATTGAGTGTCGTCTCCGTATCGAAGGTTGACTACCATGGAGCGCCATTCCACTCTGTCTCTTGCTTTGATGGTGCTGATTGTCATAGGTTGACTTGTCCATCTTTTGCTGTTACTCGTTAATGTTAGTTTTGGTCTGCCTCTGCCTCTTTTACCTTGTATTTTCCCTTCCAATATTACTTTTATTAGGCTGTTGTGTCTTTTAACATGATCCAAAAAATTCATTTGTCTTCCTCTAATTCTGTTTAGTAGTTCTCTTTTAATTTTTAGTTGTTTTAAAACTTCCTCGTTTATTTTCTTCTCTTTCCATCCAATTCTATCTATTCTTCTATAAATCCACATTTCAAAGGCTTCAATTTTCTGTTCTGTTTTCTGGTCTAATGTCCATGTTTCTGCACCAAACAGGAATATTGAGAAGATGTAACATTTTGCTATTCTTAGTTTTATCCCTGGTGTTATTTGTTTTGATGTTAGTATATTTTTCATGTGGGCTGCCACAAGGCTCACCATTGTCACCAGTTCTATTTAACGTGTACACAATAACGATCACGGAACAACAGCTGGATGAGAGGGAAGAACTATGACTTTTGCTGATGATATTCTGGTATATCGACAGGGAAGAGACAGACGGGGAATCGCCTCCACAATGCAAGACGAACTCGATCGCATTTCTTCCTGGTGTGGGGTTTCAGGTGCCTTGGTTAATCCTAGTAAAGCATCAGTTTCATGGTTCTCCCTTAACAATCATATCGTTATTACGACCACACCGGTAGTGCGAATGGGAGCTGATGAGGTGACCAGGGACAAGTTGATGACATACCTCGGAGTTAAGTTTGATCGCAGCCTGTGCTTTCGGGACCACGTTGACCATGTGATAACACAATCCCACAAAGGATTAGCCGACTTGAAGGTCATGGCAGCTGCCAACATCGAGCAGAGGCTACTTACTCTTACGTTCCAGGGATTAGTCCTGGTACCAATCGAGTATGCCCTGGCAATTCTTACTGTCATTACGACTCAAATTGATAGGCTGGAGAAAATACAAAATGAAGGCATGCGCACAATGCAGGGATGTACGAGGAACCCTCCCTGTGTAGCAATGAGGTATCTTCTTGACTTTCCAACCATGGATGTCAGAATTAAGATCTGGAGATCACGAGCATACCTGAAGATTAGTACAGATAAAGAGCAATCATTGCACCACGTGCTCAACACAGTGAAAGGTGCCAGGATAAAAAGAGGCAAATCATGGGTGGACCGAGCAGAAGATGTCATCAAACAGGTCTGTGGGCGTACCAATATCAGCGTTGGTGAGGAGTGGATACCGGTGCTTACGTCATTCAAGGGGACTTTCTTGTATATTGTCACAATCGACAGGAAAAATAGGGAACAGAACCCGGTCGTGGTTAATGCTGAGGTCAACAGTCTCATCTGCGATAACACCGATGAAAAGAGATGCAGTCATCTATACAGACGGATATGTAAGACGACACCAAAGAAGTGCATGGGCATTTACAGCACGCTCGGCAGGCAGAATAGTCAAGGAAGACAATTGTGTATACGCCATGACCACGAGTAGCGTGACAATGGAGGCGATGGCAGTGACCAAGGCATTCAAATGGTTAGAGTCACAAGACTACACCCATCATGTATACTGAGTGATTCGATGAGCATGATTAAAAAAGTGGAGACGGGATATGTACGCATGCAATGGGTAGAGTCGTTGCAGAAATCCAAAATACGTAAGGTCACCTTTGTCTATGTCCCTGGACATGCGGGAGTACGGGGAAATGAAAGAGCGGACAGGTTGGCTAGCTGCGCTGTCGTTGAGGACGGGCAACCAATGGATCGGGCGTACATCATCAATGCCCTCCGAGATGTGGGGAGAGCACAGGACTTCGACAAACACAGATCCACGTCACTTTTTCGGATGATGGAAATGGGAGTTAAGATGGGCACAGCCAGAAATGAGAAACTTAGTGGCCATGTATGAAGCCTTATCAACCAACATAAAACTGGAGTCGTCAGTCGCTGGACACTGAGAGAATTGAGGAGGGGATATGAGCACCTATGGACATGTTCGGAGTGCAATGATGATGACCCGCAAATAACTCAATATTCTTTTCATGGCATTGAAATTACTTTTTGCCATACCTATTCTTTTATTTATTTCAGTTGTACATTTTCCATCACTGGTTATAGTATGTCCCAGGTAGTTGTAGTTCTGAACTGTCTCTAGATGTATTCCTTCCACATTGATATTTAATTGTAGGTCTTGAGAATTGTCTTTGTTTATGATCATAGTTTTAGTCTTTTTGAGATTCATATCTAGTCCATATTTTTTGCTTGTCATGTTTATTACATTAAGTAATTAAATATTTAATTCCTGAATCTGAATTGCTGCTCATCTAATACAGTATTAATTTTATTCTGAATCCTTCCTTGTGTAACTTTTAGTAAAATTTTGGTTACCTGGCTCATTAGGCTTATTGTTCTAAAATCACTGCTGTGTGGCCACTCCTCCTTAATCTGGCCTCTGAATGCTGGCACTAAACTCTTTAGCTGTTTTTGCAAGTCGTCGTCGGCTAAATCGCATATTTCGCCGTACCGAACACCATCTGGACCAGGAACAGTGTTGTGTGACCTTTTAAGTGTTGTGCGAATGGTATCGTTTGTGATTGTGATATTTTCTCCCAGCACTAAATCCTCACACAATACTGAAAGGGACCCCCTTATCCTAATTCTTACAGCCTCATTTCTTTGGACAGTCTGCTTTATGTAGTGGGCAAGCAGGGTCTTCTCTTTGCTGGGGAATAATAGAACAAATAAGTATGTGTTAGCACTCGGAAAAATTAACAGACAAACAACAACAGAAAAAAACGAAGAACAATATATGGTCCGAAGTGGGATCGAACCCGTACTCCCTGGCACCGCGCCTTGCCACGAGAGGCCGAACGCTTGGCACACTGCCACTCAGCCAACTAAAAAATTGGCTATTGTAGTAGTGTCTTCCACGAAAGGCGCTCTCAATGACTATAGCATAGGGTAACGATCTCAGACCGGAAATAAATTGTATATTTGTACTTTCCTATTAATGCAAGTATCTCCCAGTAGGGCTGAATACTTGTGTTGTAGACAAACATTTATTGGACGAAACAGCACGAATAGTAGTTTCCAGTGGTTATATACTGGTAACAAATAATAATACATAAATATTATTATATGGGGAACTTCCGAGGCGATAATAGGGAATAATAGAACAAATAAGTATGTGTTAGCACTCGGAAAAATTAACAGACAAACAACAACAGAAAAAAACGAAGAACAATATATGGTCCGAAGTGGGATCGAACCCGTACTCCCTGGCACCGCGCCTTGCCACGAGAGGCCGAACGCTTGGCACACTGCCACTCAGCCAACTAAAAAATTGGCTATTGTAGTAGTGTCTTCCACGAAAGGCGCTCTCAATGACTATAGCATAGGGTAACGATCTCAGACCGGAAATAAATTGTATATTTGTACTTTCCTATTAATGCAAGTATCTCCCAGTAGGGCTGAATACTTGTGTTGTAGACAAACATTTATTGGACGAAACAGCACGAATAGTAGTTTCCAGTGGTTATATACTGGTAACAAATAATAATACATAAATATTATTATATGGGGAACTTCCGAGGCGATAATAGGGAATAATAGAACAAATAAGTATGTGTTAGCACTCGGAAAAATTAACAGACAAACAACAACAGAAAAAAACGAAGAACAATATATGGTCCGAAGTGGGATCGAACCCGTACTCCCTGGCACCGCGCCTTGCCACGAGAGGCCGAACGCTTGGCACACTGCCACTCAGCCAACTAAAAAATTGGCTATTGTAGTAGTGTCTTCCACGAAAGGCGCTCTCAATGACTATAGCATAGGGTAACGATCTCAGACCGGAAATAAATTGTATATTTGTACTTTCCTATTAATGCAAGTATCTCCCAGTAGGGCTGAATACTTGTGTTGTAGACAAACATTTATTGGACGAAACAGCACGAATAGTAGTTTCCAGTGGTTATATACTGGTAACAAATAATAATACATAAATATTATTATATGGGGAACTTCCGAGGCGATAATAGGGAATAATAGAACAAATAAGTATGTGTTAGCACTCGGAAAAATTAACAGACAAACAACAACAGAAAAAAACGAAGAACAATATATGGTCCGAAGTGGGATCGAACCCGTACTCCCTGGCACCGCGCCTTGCCACGAGAGGCCGAACGCTTGGCACACTGCCACTCAGCCAACTAAAAAATTGGCTATTGTAGTAGTGTCTTCCACGAAAGGCGCTCTCAATGACTATAGCATAGGGTAACGATCTCAGACCGGAAATAAATTGTATATTTGTACTTTCCTATTAATGCAAGTATCTCCCAGTAGGGCTGAATACTTGTGTTGTAGACAAACATTTATTGGACGAAACAGCACGAATAGTAGTTTCCAGTGGTTATATACTGGTAACAAATAATAATACATAAATATTATTATATGGGGAACTTCCGAGGCGATAATAGGGAATAATAGAACAAATAAGTATGTGTTAGCACTCGGAAAAATTAACAGACAACAACAGAAAAAAACGAAGAACAATATATGGTCCGAAGTGGGATCGAACCCGTACTCCCTGGCACCGCGCCTTGCCACGAGAGGCCGAACGCTTGGCACACTGCCACTCAGCCAACTAAAAAATTGGCTATTGTAGTAGTGTCTTCCACGAAAGGCGCTCTCAATGACTATAGCATAGGGTAACGATCTCAGACCGGAAATAAATTGTATATTTGTACTTTCCTATTAATGCAAGTATCTCCCAGTAGGGCTGAACACTTGTGTTGTAGACAAACATTTATTGGACGAAACAGCACGAATAGTAGTTTCCAGTGGTTATATACTGGTAACAAATAATAATACATAAATATTATTATATGGGGAACTTCCGAGGCGATAATAGGGAATAATAGAACAAATAAGTATGTGTTAGCACTCGGAAAAATTAACAGACAAACAACAACAGAAAAAAACGAAGAACAATATATGGTCCGAAGTGGGATCGAACCCGTACTCCCTGGCACCGCGCCTTGCCACGAGAGGCCGAACGCTTGGCACACTGCCACTCAGCCAACTAAAAAATTGGCTATTGTAGTAGTGTCTTCCACGAAAGGCGCTCTCAATGACTATAGCATAGGGTAACGATCTCAGACCGGAAATAAATTGTATATTTGTACTTTCCTATTAATGCAAGTATCTCCCAGTAGGGCTGAACACTTGTGTTGTAGACAAACATTTATTGGACGAAACAGCACGAATAGTAGTTTCCAGTGGTTATATACTGGTAACAAATAATAATACATAAATATTATTATATGGGGAACTTCCGAGGCGATAATAGGGAATAATAGAACAAATAAGTATGTGTTAGCACTCGGAAAAATTAACAGACAAACAACAACAGAAAAAAACGAAGAACAATATATGGTCCGAAGTGGGATCGAACCCGTACTCCCTGGCACCGCGCCTTGCCACGAGAGGCCGAACGCTTGGCACACTGCCACTCAGCCAACTAAAAAATTGGCTATTGTAGTAGTGTCTTCCACGAAAGGTGCTCTCAATGACTATAGCATAGGGTAACGATCTCAGACCGGAAATAAATTGTATATTTGTACTTTCCTATTAATGCAAGTATCTCCCAGTAGGGCTGAATACTTGTGTTGTAGACAAACATTTATTGGACGAAACAGCACGAATAGTAGTTTCCAGTGGTTATATACTGGTAACAAATAATAATACATAAATATTATTATATGGGGAACTTCCGAGGCGATAATAGGGAATAATAGAACAAATAAGTATGTGTTAGCACTCGGAAAAATTAACAGACAAACAACAACAGAAAAAAACGAAGAACAATATATGGTCCGAAGTGGGATCGAACCCGTACTCCCTGGCACCGCGCCTTGCCACGAGAGGCCGAACGCTTGGCACACTGCCACTCAGCCAACTAAAAAATTGGCTATTGTAGTAGTGTCTTCCACGAAAGGCGCTCTCAATGACTATAGCATAGGGTAACGATCTCAGACCGGAAATAAATTGTATATTTGTACTTTCCTATTAATGCAAGTATCTCCCAGTAGGGCTGAACACTTGTGTTGTAGACAAACATTTATTGGACGAAACAGCACGAATAGTAGTTTCCAGTGGTTATATACTGGTAACAAATAATAATACATAAATATTATTATATGGGGAACTTCCGAGGCGATAATAGGGAATAATAGAACAAATAAGTATGTGTTAGCACTCGGAAAAATTAACAGACAAACAACAACAGAAAAAAACGAAGAACAATATATGGTCCGAAGTGGGATCGAACCCGTACTCCCTGGCACCGCGCCTTGCCACGAGAGGCCGAACGCTTGGCACACTGCCACTCAGCCAACTAAAAAATTGGCTATTGTAGTAGTGTCTTCCACGAAAGGCGCTCTCAATGACTATAGCATAGGGTAACGATCTCAGACCGGAAATAAATTGTATATTTGTACTTTCCTATTAATGCAAGTATCTCCCAGTAGGGCTGAATACTTGTGTTGTAGACAAACATTTATTGGACGAAACAGCACGAATAGTAGTTTCCAGTGGTTATATACTGGTAACAAATAATAATACATAAATATTATTATATGGGGAACTTCCGAGGCGATAATAGGGAATAATAGAACAAATAAGTATGTGTTAGCACTCGGAAAAATTAACAGACAAACAACAACAGAAAAAAACGAAGAACAATATATGGTCCGAAGTGGGATCGAACCCGTACTCCCTGGCACCGCGCCTTGCCACGAGAGGCCGAACGCTTGGCACACTGCCACTCAGCCAACTAAAAAATTGGCTATTGTAGTAGTGTCTTCCACGAAAGGCGCTCTCAATGACTATAGCATAGGGTAACGATCTCAGACCGGAAATAAATTGTATATTTGTACTTTCCTATTAATGCAAGTATCTCCCAGTAGGGCTGAATACTTGTGTTGTAGACAAACATTTATTGGACGAAACAGCACGAATAGTAGTTTCCAGTGGTTATATACTGGTAACAAATAATAATACATAAATATTATTATATGGGGAACTTCCGAGGCGATAATAGGGAATAATAGAACAAATAAGTATGTGTTAGCACTCGGAAAAATTAACAGACAAACAACAACAGAAAAAAACGAAGAACAATATATGGTCCGAAGTGGGATCGAACCCGTACTCCCTGGCACCGCGCCTTGCCACGAGAGGCCGAACGCTTGGCACACTGCCACTCAGCCAACTAAAAAATTGGCTATTGTAGTAGTGTCTTCCACGAAAGGCGCTCTCAATGACTATAGCATAGGGTAACGATCTCAGACCGGAAATAAATTGTATATTTGTACTTTCCTATTAATGCAAGTATCTCCCAGTAGGGCTGAATACTTGTGTTGTAGACAAACATTTATTGGACGAAACAGCACGAATAGTAGTTTCCAGTGGTTATATACTGGTAACAAATAATAATACATAAATATTATTATATGGGGAACTTCCGAGGCGATAATAGGGAATAATAGAACAAATAAGTATGTGTTAGCACTCGGAAAAATTAACAGACAAACAACAACAGAAAAAAACGAAGAACAATATATGGTCCGAAGTGGGATCGAACCCGTACTCCCTGGCACCGCGCCTTGCCACGAGAGGCCGAACGCTTGGCACACTGCCACTCAGCCAACTAAAAAATTGGCTATTGTAGTAGTGTCTTCCACGAAAGGCGCTCTCAATGACTATAGCATAGGGTAACGTCAGATTTGTGCCATATCTGGCCTGTGCTCTGGAAGTCTTGTATGCCTCTGTCGTGTTGTGCCATTCATGCTCTAATGAAGGTGCCAGAATGAAGCAAGCAATATTTCTGTGCACATTTTTTTTTTTACAGAAATCATCCCACTTGGCATCCTTAACCTGCTTAGCGCACAGTTTAAAGTGCACCATTTATTGATCGACCTCTTCTTTCAGACACTTCAAAAGCTCAGGTTGTGTTCTTCCATTCCTTCTGGCTTTCTGCCATGTCTTGGCCGTTTGTCTCTTGTTCCGCCAAGCTTCCTCGATCTCTGAGTTCCACCAGGGCAACTGCGTTCATCTCTCCTGCCTCCTGCGAGGGCGCCCTATTTCCTGTGTCTGATTTTGCTAATGACGTCCTGGTCTGTGTTCTCATAGTGGAATGTGTTGAGTTTGCTTTTCTGGCTTCTATACTGATTTTCTCAATTAGGAGCACACATGGATAGTTATCACTTCTGTGGAGTCCCAGTTCACTACACCTGCAAACCGGTGCGAAAGCGAAAGACACCAGTGCCGAGTCTATAACACTATCAGAGTCCCCTGTTCGAGTGGCCATTCTGGTTTCCCTTCCATCATTCAAACACACTAAATTAACAGACACCAGTGCATTTTCTAGGTCTTCTCCCTGCTTGTTGGTTATGACGTTACCCCACTGGTTTCCTCTAGCATTAAAGTCTCCGCAGAAAATGACGTTCTCCTCATCGAATGCGAAGAGATTCTGTCATTGTTGTGTGTTCCCCTTCCCATTACAAGCGTACACATTTACAACTACGAAAGGAACTGGGGTCTGCACCCTAATCACCCTGAACATCGATGCTATAGATGGCCTAGACTCGCGTGCACTTACTCAGTCGCACGGTCCAGAACCCGTTTCCACGTTAAAGACTGGCCAACTCCAGTCAATTAGCTCTACGGCACGTGGAGGCAAGGTGGCGTTTGATTTTCGTCGTTTAGAAACCAAAAACTAAGAATAGCAAAATGTTACATCTTCTCAATATTCCTGTATGGTGCAGAAACAAGGACATTAGATAAGAAAACAGAACAGAAAATTGGACCCCTTGAAATGTGGATTTATAGAAGTATAGGTAGAATTGGATGAAAGAAAAGGAAACAGACGCAGTTTTAAAACAACTAAAATTGAAAAGAGAACTAATAAACACAAATAGAACAAGACAAACGAATTTTTTTAGGCATGCTAAAAGACACAACAACGTACTAAAAAGAATATCAGAGGCAGACCAAGACTAACATGGACGAGTAACATCAAAAGATGGACAGGTCAGCTTATGACAATGTGCACCATCAAAGCAAGAGACAGAGTGGAATGGCGTTCCGTTGTAGCCAACCTTCGATGCGGAGACGGCCCTCATTGATGATAAGCTCATAGAAATTAAATTATTCTTTGTTTGACAACGGACTATTGAAAATACACCGCCATTTTGGACGCACCAAAAAAGCGCGTTTCAGAAATACCAAGCACATTTCTGAACCAAGAATTGTTGAAATGATTGTTTTAAAATAACATATTAATAGTCAGTTTTTATTATCTTAATAATCTACTTACTATAAAAACGGCTGATCTTATGTCTATTAATGTTAGGGGACTGAGGTCCAAAGTGAACAAAACCACCCTATTTTCTCCATGCTGTGTGTTTAAGATTGAAGTGCTTATCACCTTTACTGATCCTTCACTTACTGACTCCAAATTATTTGTCGTGCACTTCAGTTTGTATTTCTTTCTGACTTGTCTATATGCGGATTCTTTAATCACACTTACTTCCACTCCAGTGTCAACTAATGTTCTAAACGTATGTCTGTATATCCTAACAATACACGAACTTGGGTCTCCCTTCATACTTTACTGTCGGCCAATCATAATTTCTCTAACTCTTTTTTGGACCTGAGTCCAGGAGCGAGGTGTTATTTTCCCTGTTTGAATCTATGTCTCACCTTAGTTCTATTATATGGAGATCTATGATCTCTTAGTTTGTTTCCACTATTCTCTTTGTCTACAATTTCGAGCAATATGATAAGTTTACCACAATTAAAACATCTCTTGTTCTCTACGAATCCTTCTATTCTTTGCTGTGGTCTTCTAACTATTCTTCTTTCGCAACTGTGTCTAGCATGATCTATTTCCATTCTCTACTTCTCTATTCCTTCTATTCTGAACATGGCTGTCCTAATCTATCCCCATTGGTGGGTGACTCAATTCTCTAGTTAGACCTATATTCCTGGTTTCCTCATGTCTTGTGCACCTTGGAATGTTTGGGTTATCTTCAACCGCACATCTTTTCAGTTTTCTTCTTTAATTGGTAAATCCAATGTTATATTGATTGTCTTCAGAGCCTTTCTAAGCAAATACAATCTTAATCTGTTGTTTAACTCTTCAATAAAAATAGTTACCTGCATCTGGATATCCTAATTCCTTACACCTGACACAGCGCAAATGCTCTTTCCGCTAAACTAATCAATCTGTCTCCATACGTACACACGGCTTCCCCTTCTTTTTGCTTCATCTTGTGTAATTTTGCAAATAAATCTTGTGGACTTCTTTCTTCTGCATACCTCAAGGTTCATATTTGTTTCCCACTCTCCCACGTTTCCACGGGTACTGAGATTCTACATTCTTATGAACGCCGACATTTAATCTGAACTGGTCTGAAATGCTATATTCATTAGTTCTTTATTTTTCGTTCAGGGAGCTATTTTTTAAAATATATTTTCTATCCACTCTCTAAATTTCGATGGTTCTCCTTTGAACGTGGCAATACTATTGCTAATATTGTGATGGTTCATTGCGAGCCTCAATTCATCTACTGTTTCAGTTGCTAGTCTCATCGCTTCATTGCCAGGATCTAAGGTTGTTGCCATATTCTATTATGTTATCTTTAGCACTAATATAATTTCTCACTTTGATAGATTGACTTGCCTGTAAACAAGTTTTCTATCGTCTGCTAATATCTAACTAATGATTCTATATATGCAAGAATTTGTCCCAATTCATTTTTATATAATTATGCAATTAAGATTTGCATTTTGTGCCCTGTCACAATGCTCATGAAGCGATTGACAATTTAATATAATTTAACAACATATATTCAATTCATAATACAAAGGTCTTGATTCGTCTCTCTGGAAGGAAAACAAAGTTTATATTACTTGCTGTGGACAAATTTCAATTTATGTTTTTGTAACTTGAAAATATATTTCAATTAAATATTATCTTATAACGCGTGTATTCTAGCAAACAATAACAATTCATTAAGTTCCATTTCAACAATAAATTCAAAAGGATAAATAATAAATTCATAAATATAATTAACAAAGTAAGTAATTCATACTTGATGATCCTTGGAAAATGAAAGAACACACGCGATGTTTATGTTTCTTAAGCCAGAAGTAGGTTACTCTCACACGGTCACGTGATTGCACGGATGTCTCTCCAGACACAACGTTTTAAGTTCGACGATCTGACAATGTCACACTGTACCCTAGTTAACCTGGATTTGTCATACGCTAATTTACAATTGACGATTTCAATCTTGAATGTTCTCTGTTGTCTTGCAATATTCGGGTGTTTCTCGTGACACGACGCACTGAAGTAACTTGAGTCTCTAGTTGTGAACTCCCTGTTTACATCATTTTGACTTGCCTCGACAACCTGAGCATGCTTTGTCTTGAGCTATCATGATAACTTTTTATCTTGAGTTCTTGATCAGTTAACTTGGAAATAAATATAACTTGCTTATTCCTTGCATTGAACGTGACTTTTTTGCTACTTGATTTACTTCGTAAGTTAGATACAGTATCAGCCTTTATACTGTTACTATAGTTCGAGAATAGACGCGCGCTTAAGGTTTGACACAGGAGGTAGAGTTGGTTTAGCTCGAGAATAGACACAAGCTGAAGGTTTGACACAGGAGGTAGAGTTGGTTTAGCTCGAGAAGAGACGCACGCTGAGGGTTTGACACAGGAAATAGAGTTGGTTTAACTCGAGAAGAGACGCACGCTGAAGGTTTGACACATGAGGTAGAGTTGGTTTAGCTCGAGAAGAGACGCACGCTGAAGGTTTGACACAGGAGATAGAGTTGGTTTAGCTCGAGAAGAGACGCACGCTGAAGGTTTGACACATTAAGTAGAGTTGGTTTAGCTCGAGAAGAGACGCACGCTGAAAGTTTGACACAGGAGGTAGAGTTGGTTTAGCTCTAGAAGAGACTCACGCTGAAGGTTTGACACATTATGTTGAGTTAGTTTAGCTCGAGAATAGACACACGCTGAAGGTTTGACACAGGAGGTAGAGTTGATTTAGCTCGAGAAGTGAAGCACGCTGAAGGTTTGACACGGGAGGTAGAGTTGATTTAGCTCGAGAAGTGACGCACGCTGAAGGTTTGACACAGGAGATAGAGTTGGTTTAACTCGAGAAGAGTACGCACGCTGAAGGTTTGACACATGACGTAGAGTTGATTTAGCTCGAGAAGAGACGCACGCTGATGGTTTGACACATGAGGTAGAGTTGGTTTGGCTCGAGAAGCGACATACACTGAAGGTTTGACACAGGAGGTAGAGTTAGTTTAGCTCGAGAAGAAACGCACTTTGAAAGTTTGACACAGGAGGGTGAGTTGGTTTAGTTCGAGAAGATACGTACGCTGAAGGGTTCACACATGAGGTAGAGTTGATTTAGCTCGAGAATAGACACACGCTGAAGGTTTGACACAGGAAGTAGAGATGATTTAGCTCTAGAAGAGACGCATGCTGAAGGTTTGACACACGAGGTAGAGTTGGTTTAGCTCGAGAATAGACACACGCTGAAGGTTTGACACAGGAAGTAGAGATGATTTAGCTCTAGAAGAGACGCATGCTGAAGGTTTGACACACGAGGTAGAGTTGGTTTAGCTCGAGAAGAGACGCACGCTGAGGGTTTGACAAAGGAGGTAGAATTGGTTTACCTCGAGAAGAGACGCACGCTGAAGGTTTGACACATGAGGTAGAGTTGATTTAGCTCGAGAAGAGACGCACACTGAAGGTTTGACACAGGAGATAGAGTTGGTTTTGCTCGAGAAGAGACGCACACTGAAGGTATGACACAGGAGGTAGAGTTGGTTTAGGTTGAGAAGAGACGCACACTGAAGGTTTGACACAGGAGGTAGAGTTGGTTTAGGTTGAGAAGAGACGCACACTGAAGGTTTGACACAGGAGGTAGAGTTGGTTTAGCTAGAGAAGAGAGGCACGCTGAAGGTTTGACACAGGAGGTAGAGTTGGTTTAGCTTGAGAAGAGACGCATGCTGAAGGTTTGACACAGGAGGGTGAGTTGGTTTAGCTTGAGAAGAGACGCACACTGAAGGTATGGCAATCTTGCCGAGTATTGAACCTTTGTGACCCTTGTCAGATGACGGATCTTGCACGGGACAATAAAAAGGCCATCAATAGTTTCCAAAAACTGGCAGTAAAGGCTAAGAGAGAGAGCGATGGATTCGGTTCATGAAGGAGGTGGCAGCACAAAACTCTATAGGTTGGGTCTCTATGCTCGGATGAAGATAACAAAATGCCCTAGAACTAACGATGTCATCAATGAGGCCTAAGTCTACTGACAGATGAGCAAAGAGGCACCAGAAACACATCTATCCGTTCAATGAAGTACAGTAAAGTCTCGATTATGCGGTACTCAATAATCCGGAATTCTCAATTTAACGGACTTTTTTTTTTTTAATTATTATAGGGAGAAAGCTTGAATCATGTTTTGTTCAGTTAAATTAAATGCCTTTATCCGGAAATCGAAAACGCTACAACACGGTTTGTGCGCTGCGCTTACTTCTACAGGCTCTATCATTACACAATATTGCGTTTACAATAGTGTATTTACAGTAATATACTTCAAATAGGAGCGAACATATTTTATTCAATCCAGACATTGTGTCTCCAAATATTCCAAGTAAAAGCGACAGACAGTCTATATCTTCACTTTTTCCCCCGACTAAATGTTTTTGTCGGGAAATCTTAGTCGTGCCAAAAACACTTATCTACATGATTTTACAAATTTGCTTAATTTTCTCATAGCCTGCTTTAGATCTAAAGTTGGTCATGAATTTGTCAAAAATATGGCGTTTGACAGTCTGACCGAACATTAGAAGCAGACGTATTGTTTGTGAAAATTGAAGAGCCCATAACTTTGATGATTATAAATCAAAGGTTGAGCAGCCGGCGTGCAGTGACATAGAGATGGTGAGAAGAAAGGGGGAGGGGTTCAAAAATTACCGACTGGAAATTCAAAAAGAGTAAGATACAGAGTTTGACGTTAGTTTGTCTCAGACATTTGTGCAAGCTGAAATTCGTTCCATCAGTATAAATTATACACATTGAACAGTGGGTGCAGGTTGATGAGAATATAGATGTTGCCCACACACTTGATGATGCAGACATAATAAATAGTGTATTGGAATCAAAGTGTGAACCAACTGAAGATGATTCAGAGGAAGACCAAGGTGCAACAGGAACGGATCCGCGCAATAACATTTTCTGGAGTGAAGCAGACAAATGTCTACAGACTGTGTTACGATTTGCAGAAAATTGTAGTTCATATACAACCCAAGAACTCATCCAGCTGCGTATTGTAGAGAATACCTTCAGGACCAAGAGAGAAGCATGCATCAAACAGAGGGACATACGCAGCTTTTTCAATAAAGTTTAACTTACTGGTCAGTACAAGTATTTTTATAAATTTGATTTATAATGTCCTTAGATTTAGGGTTTTGAAGTTGTTTTTTCATAAATTTTGAGTTTGGTTTTCTTACTCTCGATTATCCAGAAAAATTCAATTATCCAGAATGGGTTCTTCCCCGAGCATTCCGGATAATCGAGACTTTACTGTACTTACTTGACTTACCGTGTATTAAAGTGCGACAAAGCTCTGCTCAGGTCCTGTGTTATTTGAAAGGAAGGAAAACACATTAATCATCCTTTGCATTCGAATTGCGTGCTACCAAGGACAGGCGCCTCAATCGGGGAAAATCCTGGATGGTCGAATCGGAGAAGACCATAAGGAGAGTATATAATTTGAATGGTATTAAGCACGGCAAGGATTGGAAAGAAGTAAAAAGGGAGAAAAAGGGCATAACCAAATTAATAATTCAGCTCGGCAGAGAGTGTCGCAACTGGGGCCTACGGCGCTATCGAGGTCGTAATAAGGGAATTCATCGAAAAAGCGTCCTCACCTCAGGATGTTATTGTCTACACGGATTGTTCTGTATCACGCGGACAACGCAGTGGTTGAGGTTTTGTGGCATACCAACATGGCAGATAAGTGACTAGGGAATCTGGCAAGTGTAGCATTACGGTGTCCATCATGAGTATGGAGATAGAAGCAACAACAGCTGCGATAACATGGTTGGTTACACAGAATGTGGATCACACTTTCTTTGTGAATGACACGCAAAGTGTGCTACCGAAGATTGACAGACAGTGTTTGCAGCAAGAATGGATGTAACTCTTGGATGGCATTACAGGTAGAGCGTTAACTTGAGTGAACTATCCAGGGCATGCTGATGTACTCGGTAGTGATAAAAGCCGATAAGCTCGCTGGAAGCTTTTATACCGAGTGTGGCCTTACTCTGGACAAAGAAGACATCGTCAATGTTTGTTCTTCATTCCTTAAGAGAAGAGGAGGATAATAGGTGGGACAATGATGTATATATTGAAAGACTAAGGAGAACGGGTGGGACAATGATGTATATATTGAAAGAGTAAAGAGAATAGGTGGGACAATGATGTAAAAATTGAAAGACTAAGGAGAATGATGTATATATTGAAAGAATAAGTAGAATGGGTGGGACAATGATGTATATATTGAAAGACTAAGGGGAATGGGTGGGATGTATGTATCGAAAGACTAAGGAGAATGGGTGGGACAATGATGTATGTATCGAAAGACTAAGGAGAATGGGTGGGTACCTCGGGTTTATAAACTTCGTCACACAGGAGAGAGTACCTTGGGTTTATAAACTTCGTCACACAGGAGAGAGTACCTCGGGTTTATAAACTTCGTCACACAGGAGAGAGTACACCGGGTTTATAAACTTCGTCACACAGGGGAGAGTACCTCGAGTTTATAAACTTCGTCACACAGGGGAGAGTACCTCGTGTTTATAAACTTCGTCACACAGGGGAGAGTACCTCAGGTTTATAAACTTCGTCACACAGGAGAGAGTACCTCGGGTTTATAAACTTCGTCACACAGGGGAGAGTACCTCGGGTTTATAAACTTCGTCACACAGGGGAGAGTACCTCGAGTTTATAAACTTCGTCACACAGGGGAGAGTACCTCGGGTTTATAAACTTCGTCACTCAGGGGAGAAAGTACCTCGGGTTTATAAACTTCGTCACACAGGAGAGAGTACCTCGGGTTTATAAACTTCGTCACACAGGAGAGAGAGTACCTCGGGTTTATAAACTTCGTCACACAGGAGAGAGTACCTCGGGTTTATAAACTTCGTCACACAATGTAGAGAGTACCTCGGGTTTATAAACTTCGTCACACAGGAGAGAGTACCTCGGGTTTATAAACTTCGTCACACAGGAGAGTGTACCTCAGGTTTATAAACTTCGTCACACAGGAGAGAGTACCTCGTGTTTAAAAACTTCGTCACACAGGGGAGAGTACCTCGGGTTTATAAACTTCGTCACACAATGGAGAGAGTACCTCGGGTTTATAAACTTCGTCACACAGGAGACAGTACCTCGGGTTTATAAACTTCGTCACACAGGAGAGAGTACCTCAGGTTTATAAACTTCGTCACACAGGAGAGAGTACCTCGGGTTTATAAACTTCGTCACACAGGGGAGAGTACCTCGGGTTTATAAACTTCGTCACACAGGGGAGAGTACCTCGAGTTTATAAACTTCGTCACACAGGGGAGAGACCTCATGTTTATTTCATGAAATTGTTTAACAAGATTTGCGTGTAAAATGTTAGTGATATGTGTTTTTTTTCCTTCAAAATATTAGCTCGGAAATCTATAATATAGCCATAGTTTCCATTAAGATAACTAAGTACATCAGAGCTGCACACATTGATAACGTTAATTGTTACAAATAGATTCATACTACAAAGTTACAAGGTCTAAATCATGTATGACGTCACAAATACAAATATTGTGCTCACATTTACGTCAGTCCAAGACCAGAAAGCTTATCAGGAGACTGCCACATGTAGGCTGATATAGAAGACAGACATTAGACTTTCATTAAGAAAACGCACATCCCAACAATTGTTCATCATTACGGTTTCATCAGATCAAATCTTAGTGGAATAATTGCCTCTATGTTCTTACGTCTTTACTTCATTAGGAACTAAATCCTCTATATGTTTCTTGTATTAATTTTCTCATGTTTTCTTACCATTCTTTAACCACCTAGTTCTAAAAAAATAATGGTCATCTTTATTGATTAAATTATGGCTTCTTAATCTGCACAATGAGCTGCGACAGCTCAGTGGTTAGTGAACTGGACTACAAAGGACAAGAGGTAGGATTCGATCCCAACCGACGACTCCGGTTCACCCAGCCTTTAATGGGCACCGGATTTTTTTCAGGGAAATTAAAGCGGCACGGGCGTAATACCGACCACATTACCCCAAAAATCACGTGCCGAAGGTTTGTAAAATTTATGGTCACTAACACCAGTTTCCCTATACGCCACTTGGTGTGACGGGGGTACTTTACTTTTTACTTACTGCAAAATCATTTGGACATTAGACAAGAAAACAAAACTGAAAATTGAAGCCTTGAAATGTTGATTTATTGAAGAATATGTAGAATTGGATGGAAAGAAATGAAAACAAAAGATGAAGTCTTAAAGCAATTAAAACTGAAAAGAGAACTAGTAAACACAATTCAAACATGACAAATGCGATTTTCGGGCCATGTTAAAAGACACAACAGCCTACAAAAAGTAATCTTGCAGGGGAAAATACAAGGTAAAAGAGGCAGAGGCAGACGAAGACAACATGGACGAGTAACATCAAAAGATAGACAAATCAGCCTATGACAATCTGCACCATCAAAGCAAGAGACAGAGCAGAATGGCGCTCCGTTTTAGCCAATCTACGTTGCGGAGACGGCACTCGGTAATGATGATGATGATGAACCTGCACAACAGCCGTTTCTTCCTGGTCATGCTCTTAAACTGCTTGTTTGGGCAATCTAGAGGTACCGCATCGGCCACTGGACAGAAAGGACCTGGTTCAAAACTCACAAGACGCTGTGATGGTGAAACAATAATCCCTGGTTTCTCTATGACATTACTCTCATCTGATCCCTTGGGTAGTGCGATCCGATATCTAACCATCTCGGATAACGGCAATAAACAAGAGGTTCCATGTGCACTCGCTCACGTTAAAGAAATGTTGGTAGTTACAATTGAACAGTGTAGGCTAACAATGTGGTCGCTGCCCGGGAAAAAGTTGTCAGCGGGAACCAACCTACAAAGATAAAGAGATACAGCGAAGACGATGACGCTGGATAGGACACACACTGCGGAAGCCAACTGAGAGTATTACACAACATGCCCTTTTTTGGAATACCCAGGGGAAAAGACAAAGAGGAAGACCAAGGAATTCTTGGAGGAAACAGATAGAAGCAGAGATGAAGATGATGGGTAAGACATGGAATGATGTTAAAAGAATGGCAAGAAACAGAACGACTTGGTAAATGTTTGTTGAAGACCTATGCTCCACAGGGAGCTGAAAGGCAGAAAAACCAACCCACAACATGAATCTTTAGCACAAGTGAGCCACGATTGTCCTCGAATTTTCTCAAAGACGATATCGAAGAACATATGGTTATACATCCCGATCATTCATTTTGTTAGGGTGAACGTATTGCGTTCTGCAAAAAGGCGCGAATCTTCTGATGCACATATCCGGGTCGCTGTAAAGGCCAACGTGATAAGGGATGAGAGCAACGTTACGTGGGAAATCTGGCTATAGAGAGTGATTCTTGCAGATCAGTTGTGATAGGATAAAAGCTATGTGGGAGATCTGGCTATATAAAGTGGTTCTTGCAGATGAGCTGTGATAAAATAAAAGCTATGTGGGAGATCTGGCTATAGACAGTGGTTGTTTCCGATGGTTGTCATGAGAGCATCGTTATGTGTGAGATCTGGCTATAGACATAGATTCTTACAGATAGGTTGGAGTGAGAACGTTTTGTGATGTTTCTGGCTATAGACAGTGATTCTTTCAGACGGGTTGGTATGAGAGCATCGTAATGTGTGAGATCTGGCTATAAAAAGTGTTGCTTTCAGACGGGTTGGTATGAGAGCATCGTAATGTGTCAGATCTGGCTATAGACAATGATTCTTTCAGACGGGTTGCCATGGGAACAACGTTATGTGGAATATCTGGCAATAGGCAGTGATTCCTTCAGACGGGTTGCCATGAGAGCAACGTTATGTGGAATATCTGGCAATAGGCAGTGATTCCTTCAGACGGGTTGCCATGAGAGCAACGTTATGTGGAATATCTGGCAATAGGCAGTGATTCCTTCAGACGGGTTGGTATGAGAGCATCGTAATGTGTCAGATCTGGCTATAGACAGTGATTCTTTCAGACGGGTTGTCATGAGAGCAACTTTATGTGGAATATCTGGCAATAGGCAGTGATTCCTTCAGACGGGTTGGTATGAAAGCATCGTAATGTGTCAGATCTGGCTATAGACAGTGATTCTTTCAGACGGGTTGCCATTTGAGCAACGTTATGTGGAATATCTGGCAATAGGCAGTGATTCTTTCAGACTCGCTGGGATGAGAACAACATTATGTGAGATTTCTGGCTATCGACAGTGATTCCTTTAGAGGGGCGGTGATAAGTTAAACGTTATGTTTGAGATCTGGCTATAGACAGTTATTCCTTTAGAGGGGCGGTGATAAGTTAAACGTTGTTTGAGATCTGGCTATAGACAGTTATTCCTTTAGAGGGGCGGTGATAAGTTAAACGTTATGGTTGAGATCTGGCTATAGACAGTTATTCCTTTAGAGGGGCGGTGATAAGTTAAACGTTATGTTTGAGATCTGGCTATAGACAGTTATTCCTTTAGAGGGGCGGTGATAAGTTAAACGTTATGGTTGAGATCTGGCTATAGACAGTTATTCCTTTAGAGGGGCGGGGATAAGTTAAACGTTATGGTTGAGATCTGGCTATAGACAGTGATTCTATTACACTGGATTGAGATGATAGTAACGTTATGTGGGAGATCTGGTTATAGACAGTGATTCTATTACACTGGATTGAGATGAGAGTAACGCTATGTGGGAGATCTGGTTATAGACAGTGTCTCTATTACACTGGATTGAGATGAGAGTAACGCTATGTGGGAGATCTGGCTGTAGATAGTGATTCTATTACACTGGATTGAGATGAGAGTAACGCTATGTGGGAGATCTGGTTATAGACAGTGATTCTATTACACTGGATTGAGATGAGAGTAACGCTATGTGGGAGATCTGGTTATAGACAGTGATTCTATTACACTGGATTGAGATGAGAGTAACGCTATGTGGGACATCTGGTTATAGACAGTGATTTTATTAGACTGGATTGAGATGAGAGTAACGCTATGTGGGATATCTTGTTATAGACAGTGTTTCTGTTAGGATGAGATGAGAGTAACGTTAAGTGTGAGATCTGGCTATAGACAGTGATTTTTTAGACGGGTTGTAATGAGAACAACGTTATTTGGGACCTCTGGCTATCAATCTATCTATTGACCGTTCGAGCCGTAGCCGACACTTAGGACATAGACCCAGATATTCTTTCTCTTATCTAAATTTGTATTCTAGCGGCTTTCAATCCTTCTAAAGATATTTTATCAAATCTCGCAATTTGTCTCTGTTCTTGTGTAATCAAATCTATCTCATTGAGGGAGCCGATTCCTGCTACTCTTGCCTCACTGATCAATGTTCTTCTCAGTGTCTCTCTAGGTCGGCCTCTTTTCTCTTTGCTATTTCCCACATGAGGAGGTCTGACTACAGACAGTGATTTTTTCCAGGCAGGTTGGTATGAGAGCATCGTAATGTGTGAGATCTTGCTACAGAGGTAGATTTTAGCAAACCGGTTGGGACAAGAGCATTTAGCAAACCGGTTGGGACAAGAGCATTTAGCAAACCGGTTGGGACAAGAGCATTTAGCAAACCGGTTGGGACAAGAGCATTTAGCAAACCGGTTGGGACAAGAGCATTTAGCAAAGCGGTTGGGACGAGAGCATTTAGCAAAGCGGTTGGGATGAGAGCATTTAGCAAACCGGTTGGGACAAGAGCATTTAGCAAACCGGTTGGGACAAGAGCATTTAGCAAACCGGTTGGGACGAGAGCATTTAGCAAACTGGTTGGGACAAGAGCATTTAGCAAAGCGGTTGGGATGAGAGCAACGTTATGTGAGTTTTCTGGTTATAGACAGTGATTCTGTTAGACAGGATGAGATGAGAGTAACATTAAGTGTGAGATCTGTCTATAGACAGTGATTCTTTCAGACACGTTGTGATAAGATAAACGCCGTGTGTGAGATCTGATACATTATATTTTGTTGACTGTCTATAGCTAAATCTATTAATTATTCTTCCAAGCGAGCTGCCGTATAAACAACGTTATGTGGGAGATCTGGCTATAGACAGTCATTCTTGTATACGGGTTGTCTTGAGGGCATGAGGGTGATCTGATTAGAGACACTGACAGAGATTATCTCTGACAAGCAGTAATGAGAGCAATGTGATGCAATGAAATGCAACCCGATGATGATGTTAGATCCCATCATGAGATCCATTAGTACTATAGACAGTACTTCTTACGGACGGGTTTTGATGAAAAAAAAATGTTATTTTCGAGATCTGGCTATAAATAGTGATTCTTTCAAACCTGCTGTGATGAGAGCAGCGTTAGGTGGGAGACACAAAACCAGTGACGTGTTACTCTAATAATGTGTGAATTGTTGTAACATGTAACGAGATTTTGAATCCTTTATCATTTTGTACTTTATTTAAACTAATACACTGACAAATATCTTCATTTTTCTCCAATTAAACCGGGCTTGATCCGTCCACCATGATGATCATCATCATGTGCCATACAGGTTGGTGTAGGCGATTATGTCCCTCCACAATCTTCTATCTACAGTGCATCGTATCATTTCTGTTGTTGACTGTTTTCCATGCCATGACACCAAACTATACAGTATTTTATCTCTTTGTTGTCCGCGATCTCTCTTTCCTTGTATTTTGCCAGTTGTAACCAAGTATTCCAACTTTCCTCTTCTCATGATTTGCCCGAAAAATGTTGATTGTTTCCTTCTGATATTTTTAGGAGCTCCCTTTTTGTGTTGGCCTCTTTGAGAATTTCCTCTTTGATCTTTATGGAATAAACCATAGTGGAGATAAAATAAGGAAGTTGTGGAAATAAGATCGAAGAGTAGCTGTAGACAAGGTTCTAATAAACAACAGATAAATGGTGCCACTGAAGTTAATAATAGAGAAGTTGTGTACGAGGAGTAGATGTAAAGAGAAGTGGTATACTAGGAATGAGTGTGCTGGAGGGAGATTAATAGAGATGCACTAGACGTTGAATATACGAGAAATGGTGCACTGGAAGTTGGAAAATAGAGAAATTGTGTTATTTGAGAGGTGATGAGCTAGAAGTGAATTAATAGAGAAATGGTGTTTAGGATGTAAAGTAATAGAGAAGTGGTGTACTAGAAGTACAATAATAGGGAAGTGGTATACTATGAACAGATTAATAGAGAAATGGTGTCCTAGAAGTGGATCAATACATAGGGGGTATACTATATAGAGTTGATATAGAGAGAAGTGGTGTATTTGATGGACAATACTAGAGAAGTAGGTCTACTACTATAAGTGGATGGAAGGAGAACGGGCGTACTAGAAGTAGATAAACCGAGAAGTAGTGTACTAAAAGTAGATATCGAGATGTGTACTAGAGGTAGGTGAGTGTAGAAGTAGGAGGAGGGAGTGAGAGTAAGAGGGTAAAGGATACATTGATGCCACGAGGGGTGAGGCAACCCATACGGGTGATAAGGCGATTCTCTAAGTGAATCGACTGTGGCTATCAGAGGAGCATGACAACAGGCCGGTAACTAGGCCATCAGCCTTGTGCCGATGATCCTGGGAGTTGAGGTGGAATGCTACGGGTGTGCCCGTATATCGGCTGATGTGCATGGCATCTGTCATAAAGAAGGCGTCAATTTTCACCAAGGTAGGTCAAATTACATTGCTTACATATGACGGCATAAATAATGTTTCGCGATGTACAATTGAATCCCTCACTGATCTCGAAACGACCATTGGGTAAAACAGGGAGATAACAAGAAGGAGACAAAATGGTAGAATTGGTGCGGGTCAAGGGGAGATAAATAGGTCGGAGAGTATTAGTAAGAGTCTTTAGATCCACGGGGAAAGCGGAGAATATAAACACATCGTGAATCAGGGAGGAAGCTTGTAGGGCGATCAAAAACGAGGCAGAGGAGAGTTAAGTGAGACAAAGGAGTTTAAGTTAGGAACATTAGATTGAGGGCGAGCGGCCAGTACAGGCGTCTGGGCTGTTTGGCTAGACGACACCGGTAGCCAAAAAGGGTAGAGCTGCGACAGAACAGGTCAATTAAGCTAAGGTAGTCAAACGAGTAGGACTTAGATTCGAGTGAGAAGTGTCAGCTGTTAAGAAGCTGTTAGCTTAGCATGAGGAGAGACTTTTTAGTATTGTGAATGATATCACTTGTGCTCGCTTAGCAGAAGCCATGCTGAGTCAGTTATTCAGAAGCTGTTAGCTTAGTCATGAGAAGAGACTTTTTAGTATTGTGAATGATAGCACTACTGTGGGGTGCTCCTTATGGGAGTATGCCTTCGTGAGTAATAAACGTGACATGTGTGAGTTCAACGGTGTTACTGACTGATTTGTTTAAGCTAGCAGTGTCTGACCTCAGCGAAGAACGGAGACTCGGGTTGTCACCAATCGTAGGCAGACAGTGCGGAATACGGCATAACGATCAATGGCCAAGGTGAATCACGGGCTTATGGTCAATCGGGAGGTAGCATGCGTAGCAGTGGCCTCCAGACAGAAAAACGGGGCTGATTTTAGCCCTAGGTAGTTCTATACGTCGGTGTCAGTCAAGGGGCTGACCTAAACGGTGACTAGAGGAGTCGCCTAATTCAGCAACCAGCGGAGGGTGCCTTCTATGCCAGGGGCGCAGGGCTCAATTCCTTACGAGCCGGTGCAGCTATTTTTATTATATTAATTCAATACAACGAAAGCAAAGGAGAACTAGCTCGTCCGACATTCGGCTGCACACTTCAACATCGTCAGGCGCAACAAGACAACAGTGAGGGTGCTGAAGGATAGTGACAGCTTGAAAGCTGTGTTCATTACAATGTATGCGGTTACAAACTAACCCGGTACAATCAACCGTTAACAGTGGTGCCTTGGTGGGGTGTGCCTCGTTTATAATTGATTGCGTTATGGGCCTGTTACATGGGGAATAGAACCGTATCTGTCCGGAGGGCATGGTTGCTATTATTGCATACGCTGCGGGTACGACGAATCGTTCCCCGATGGCTATGTAGGGAAGCAGGAAGGCGGCTCCTAACAAGCATGTCACGGAGGTTCAGGTCACGTTTGAAGTCCACTAATGGGGGTGGAAAAAGAGAAGACGGGCAGTGGAGGCAGAGCGGAGAATTTAAATGTAGCGGTGAATGATCCTAATCACCGCGTAGGGGTGAGATTGATGTGTAAGGGCAACCACTACCCTCTCACAGGAGTGGGGGGGGGGGGAAATGGGGTGAGGGATGTCTAGCGTGAGGTGCGGAGAACCCGGCGAAGGGCAGGAAGGGTAGCTGCTTTAGAATAGAGGCGTCATGTGGGCGTTATGTAGGAAATCTTCATCGTCCTGTCAAAGTCGAGCATCATGTGGGCATTATGTAGGAAATCTTCATCGTCCTGTCAAAGTCGAGCGTCATGTGGGCATTATGTAGGAAATCTTCATCGTCCTGTCAAAGTCGAGCATCATGTGGGCATTATGTAGGAAATCTTCATCGTCCTGTCAAAGTCGAGCGTCATGTGGGCATTATGTAGGAAATCTTCATCGTCCTGTCAAAGTCGAGCATCATGTGGGCATTATGTAGGAAATCTTCATCGTCCTGTCAAAGTCGAGCATCATGTGGGCATTATGTAGGAAATCTTCATCGTCCTGTCAAAGTCGAGCATCATGTGGGCATTATGTAGGAAATCTTCATCGTCCTGTCAAAGTCGAGCATCATGTGGGCATTATGTAGGAAATCTTCATCGTCCTGTCAAAGTCGAGCGTCATGTGGGCATTATGTAGGAAATCTTCATCGTCCTGTCAAAGTCGAGCATCATGTGGGCGTTATGTAGGAAATCTTCATCGTCCTGTCAAAGTCGAGCATCATGTGGGCATTATGTAGGAAATCTTCATCGTCCTGTCAAAGTCGAGCATCATGTGGGCATTATGTAGGAAATCTTCATCGTCCTGTCAAAGTCGAGCATCATGTGGGCATTATGTAGGAAATCTTCATCGTCCTGTCAAAGTCGAGCATCATGTGGGCATTATGTAGGAAATCTTCATCGTCCTGTCAAAGTCGAGCATCATGTGGGCGTTATGTAGGAAATCTTCATCGTCCTGTCAAAGTCGAGCATCATGTGGGCATTATGTAGGAAATCTTCATCGTCCTGTCAAAGTCGAGCATCATGTGGGCATTATGTAGGAAATCTTCATCGTCCTGTCAAAGTCGAGCATCATGTGGGCATTATGTAGGAAATCTTCATCGTCCTGTCAAAGTCGAGCATCATGTGGGCATTATGTAGGAAATCTTCATCGTCCTGTCAAAGTCGAGCATCATGTGGGCATTATGTAGGAAATCTTCATCGTCCTGTCAAAGTCGAGCATCATGTGGGCATTATGTAGGAAATCTTCATCGTCCTGTCAAAGTCGAGCATCATGTGGGCATTATGTAGGAAATCTTCATCGTCCTGTCAAAGTCGAGCATCATGTGGGCATTATGTAGGACATCTTCATCGTCCTGTCAAAGTAGAGCATCATGTGGGCATTATGTAGGAAATCTTCATCGTCCTGTCAAAGTCGAGCATCATGTGGGCATTATGTAGGAAATCTTCATCGTCCTGTCAAAGTCGAGCATCATGTGGGCATTATGTAGGAAATCTTCATCGTCCTGTCAAAGTCGAGCATCATGTGGGCATTATGTAGGAAATCTTCATCGTCCTGTCAAAGTCGAGCATCATGTGGGCATTATGTAGGAAATCTTCATCGTCCTGTCAAAGTCGAGCATCATGTGGGCATTATGTAGGAAATCTTCATCGTCCTGTCAAAGTCGAGCATCATGTGGGCGTTATGTAGGAAATCTTCATCGTCCTGTCAAAGTCGAGCATCATGTGGGCATTATGTAGGAAATCTTCATCGTCCTGTCAAAGTCGAGCATCATGTGGGCGTTATGTAGGAAATCTTCATCGTCCTGTCAAAGTCGAGCATCATGTGGGCATTATGTAGGAAATCTTCATCGTCCTGTCAAAGTCGAGCATCATGTGGGCGTTATGTAGGAAATCTTCATCGTCCTGTCAAAGTCGAGCATCATGTGGGCATTATGTAGGAAATCTTCATCGTCCTGTCAAAGTCGACGAAACCTGAGAAACTCAGGAAATAGGAAAGAGAGATATCACAGTCATCATTATCATCATGGAGTGGCCATCTCCGCAACGAAGGTTGGTTACCATGGAACGCCATTCTGCTCTGTCTGTTGCTTTGATGGTGCAGGTTGTCATAGGCTGAATTATCATCTTCTGATGTTACTCGTCCATGTTAGTCTTCGTCTACCTCTGCCTCTTTTACCTTGTATTTTCCCCTCCAGGATAACTTTTAGTAGGCTTTTGTGTCATTTAACATGGCCCAAAAATAGTATTTGTCTTCTTTGAATTGTGTTTAGTAGTTCTCTTTTAATTTTTAGTTGTTTTAAGACTTCATCTTTTGTTTTCTTTTCTTTACATCCAATTCTACCTATTCTTCTATATATCCACATTTGAACGGCTTAATTGCTCTGTTCTGCTTTCTTCTCTAATGCCCATGTTTCTGCACCATATAGGAATATTGAGAAGATGTATATGAAGACGCCAAAATATTGGAAGAAAGGCTGAGACCAATAATAGAACTACAGTTAAGCGATTCTCAAACGGGGTTCCGAAAAAAACAGTGTATGTACTGACGCACTATTCATATTAAAACAGCTTGCAGAAAAAAGGACAGAACACAATCAAAATTTATACAAAGCCCTCATTGACCAGGAAAAATAATTCGACAGGGTAATCAGAGAACAACTATAGGAGATACTAACAACATACGGAGTAAGCCAACATGTAACCAACCTTATTAAAAGTCTCTACATCAAAAGCAGCTGCAGGGTAAGAACAGCAGCAGGCTACACAGACCACTTCGAAGTTAAATCAGGTGTAAGACGCGGGTGCGCCTTATCCCCCCCCCCCTCCTTACTGTTTATTACATACATGGACTATATATGCAAGCTAGCCAACCCATCAGAGACAGAGGAGATCAACGAGCTTTTATTTGCAGACGACCAGGCACTAATACATGAAACAATGTAAGACCTACAAGAACACTTAAACAAACTCAACATCTCAGGCACAAAATACAACATGAAAATCAACATAAATAAAACAGAAGTCATGAATGTCGCCAAAAATAAACAGAACATCAACCTACCTATAGAAGGCAGACAACTAAAACAAGTAGAGGGAATTCAAATACCTGGGAAGTCTAATGACAAACGATAATTCTCAAGCAGCAGAGATAGAATCAAGATGCAACAAAGTTTGTCAAATCATCGGACAGTTATCACCACTATTGTCCAACAAGGAAATAGCGCTGGCGGCAAAACGAGACCTGTCACCCCAACGTTGTGTTACCAATGCAAGACCTGGACCCTAGATGCAAGTACAATAAAAAAGAATAAACTCTACAGAGATGAAATGTGTTAGACGAATGACAGGAAACAGTTTGAGAGACAAGATCAGAAATAAAGATCTGAGAAAAAAGCTAGAAAAAGCCCCCAACATAGAATATATAAAGAAATAACAGATACAATGGTTTGGCCACGTCACAAGGCAGAATGAACACAACACAACGAGCCTTCAACAAACGTTGTGAGAACACAAGACACAAGGGTCGACCACGAAAAAGAGGGTCGATGGAATATTAGAAGCACTAGGAAACATAACAGCAGCAGAGACGAACAGAAGAGCAAAAGACCGCAAATTATATCTCCCCTCGACGCTGAAAAGCAAATGAGGAAGGAAGGGAAGAAGAAGAAGGAGAAGAGAAGATGTAACATTTGCTATTCTTAATTTTAGCCCTGGTGTTAATTGTTTTAATGTTAGTATACTTTTCATGGCATTAAAATTACTTGTTGCCATTTCTATTCTTTTGTTTATTTCAGTTGTACATTTCCCATCCCTGGTTATAATATGTCCAATGATAGAAAATGTCATACAGAAACCAGGGATTATTTTTTCTTCCGTTTTTTAAAAACCACCACAGCATATTATGGGCTTTGAACCCAGGTCCTTCCTGTTCAGAGGCCGATGCCTTACCTCTAGTTTAGCCAGCCCTAACAAACAGTTTAAGAGCATGATTCCCGTCAACATTCTTCAATGTCCGCAAACATATTAAACATGATTGAACAATATTTTAATGTTTGGAGAAACTTGTGGGAAATATTTCAAACTCAAATCTCAATTGAAAACAATATTGGAAAACCAGGTTAATCCACTGACTAAGGATTCAATGAGAAAATGAAAGTGCCACTTCAGCTTGTTCAAATTAACACTAAGAAACCACATCAAAAAACAAAAACAAAAGACCGATTGTACAATTAACAAAGCCAATATAAACGTTCACGGTGGTATAAATGTGCACACGGCTGCCAGGGAAAAATGGATTAAAACGCAAAATTCAGTTCCTAGTCTCTAGGAACTTCGTCAGAGTTGAAAGCTGGCGAACGCAACAACAACAACAACAACAGCAACAACAGCAACATATAAAAGTTGACATATGTGTCAATGGGCATAAATTATAATGAATAAACAGTTTAGTGTTTCTTCGTTTATATATATTATCACCATCAAGTACCGGGCCTGCTGGCGTAGGTGATCATTTCTCTTCACAACTTTCGATCTCGACATTTATTTATCATTTTTGTTGTTGACCTTCTGCCAAGCCATTCTATTAAGCTGTCTGGTATTTTTTTCTCTTTGCTTCCCTCTATCTCTTCCTTCCTCAATTTTTTCAATTTGTTCCAATATATTACAGTTGTTCTCTTCTCATTACATGGCCAAAAATGATGATTGTTTCTTTCTAATATTGGAAATTAACTCTCTTTCTGTTTTTACCTCTTTCAGAACGTTTTCATTACTCTTCTTAGCTGTCCATGGTATTCTCAACATTCTTCTGTAAAACCAGATTTCTACAGACTCCAGCAATTTTCTTATCTGTTGTCCTATTGTCCACGATTCACATCCATATGTTAAGACTGGCTCTACATAACATTTAACAAATATTTTTCTTGCTTCTATTGTCAAAATGGATTGCATAGCATCTTCATTATGTTTTGGAAAGCTGCTTTTGCCTGAGTCATTCTGCATCTCACCTCTTTTGCACATCTTCCGTCTAAGGTTAACAAAGTTCCCAAATATTTAAATTCATTTACCTGTTTTAATATTGGTCCACTTGTCTCTAATATATTATATAAATATAAATTTACTATTAAATATATAATGAAAAACAATGCACAACATATTATAGAGCAATAATAATGTTGTAATAACAACAAAATTTAGATTATTAATATCTTTCATCTTTCCAATAATAACGTATGTCTGTGACACGTGGAGAATCGACTAAAAAATTGAATATGGAAACAAAATATTTTCCTATCTACGTGGATGTAAAATTTCAATTAATGCGGATTACCTTTTTCGTTTGTTGTTTTTTTTTAATCTAATGTATTGTTATTGTTTATGAAAGTACTATTATAATCCAATAACTATTTTAGTCTTATAATTAAGACAACGCCTCATATAAAGCGATTTACCACCTATGGCTTTGTTAGTGAGTTGGCATCAATGCAAATAGAAATAATGAAATAACTGTGGATATCCTGTAGTGTGGTTTATCCAATATTAGCCATGTACACAGGTGACAGATTATGAGACACTCGAAAGGATGAGAATCTAAAACAAAATGGCAGTAGATGAAAAAAATGTAAGTAGTTGTAACAGAAGGTGGAATAAATGAACTACGTGGGGGAGCTGGTTATAGAGACCTTTTTAGATGTAGCAGATTTTAGAGGCGGAGTCATTGCGCCTTATAAAGTTGGGGGTGATGAACTTTCTGTATCAGATACACTTTTTCACACAGAGAAAACGCTCAGTTTGATAATTGGAGTTCAAACTATTGGTAAGTGCGTCTGTTCTAATGATCTCATTTGTTTAAATTATATCGTGAGTATGTTGCTCTTGAGATAGCACTACTTTAGATACCCAGAAACAACACTCAGCTCAATTACAATAAATTAAATTGCAGTAAACGTAAATGAGACGTTTATCAAATATTATTTACAAATAATGAAATAGTTTAGCATTACATTACAAATGTTAAAGCCTTTACATCTATAAATAAATGAATGCTATTGTGAGATGTAATGTTTCAACTTTGTTTCATTAATGTTTGTAAGATCTTAAAACAGTTTACACGAGGTATGTTAAGTTAGGATTATCATCACTGTACACTTGGCACGCCTATAGGTGATTTTATCTTCTCCTTGACGAAACAAGAACTTTCGGAGAGAACCCTAAACCACGTGACCGAACCGTTTCACGGCCTTGGATCCATTTTCAAGCAAGGTTGGCCACCACATAGCGCCATTCCGGTCTGTCTCTTGCAGTGATAGTGCTGGTTGTCATAGTCTGACTTGTCCATCTTTTGATGTTACGCTATCTGACATTCATATCTAATTTATTTGTTTTTATTGTCATGTTTATTTCATTAATTAATTGTTGCAGATCTTCAGGATATTCTGCTAGGAATGCAGTATCATCAGCATATCTTAGGTTATTGATGTTCTTTCCATTTATGTTTTTAGGCTTAGCATCTCTCTCATATTTTTTTTAAAATATTTGCTCCCTTTATAGATTAAACAAGCTTGGTGATAGGATGCATTTTTGTCTTATTCCTATATTTATATCAGTAGGTGTAACTTTCTCTTTGTTATATTTTATTATTGTTGCTTACTCCCAGTATAAATTACATATTAGTCGTATGTCTATGTCATCTAGATCTATATCCTTTTGAACAGTCTATACGTTTTTTCTATGGTTTATTCTGTCAAAGCTTTGGTGTTGTGTATGATTCAGGCATTTTTTGTTTTCTTTTGTTGCCTTTCCGTGTACTTTTCAATTAACGTCTTCATTTACAATATGGCTTCTTTTGTCTGCTGTTTTTACTAAATAAATAAAAAAATGTGTGTTCTTTTTTATTGATTCCGTTCTTAATTCTTCCTTGAATAATTTTTATCCAGATTCTTTTTTACATGGCTCATTAGGCGTGTCGTTCTTAGATCATTGCATTCAATTGCACCATTATTTTTCTGCAATGTAAATTGAAAGTTCATTTTTAAATTTCATTATCTATATCATATATGAGCTCAGTGGTTAGTGAACTGGACTACTACGGACAAGGGGTAGGGTTCGATCCCAACCGACGGCTCCGGGTTCACCCAGCCTTAAATGGGTACCGGATTTTTTCTGGGAAAGTAAAACAGCACGGGCGTAATACCGACCACATTACCCCAAAAATCATGTGCTGAAGGTCTGTAAAATATAGGGTCACTAACACCATATTTCCCTATAAGCCACTTGGCGTGACGGGGGTACTTTTTTTTTATATCATATATGGTAAATGTAGTTACATATGTCTATGATCACATGAATGCCAACATCCTCTAGTGCTTTTATCCTCTCTATAAGAATCAATAAAAGCACATATTAAAGAGATAAACCTTGACATTTAAATAAAAATAAAACGTTAAAATATAGGACAAACGTTAATTAAACTAGAACATCTATATAGATTTATGGAATCACAAGTTGGAACCACTCCAGATAAAGATAACCGTTCATGAAATAAATAAATGTACTCTTACAATGGCCATCTTTACAACTAAATATTTGTATTTCTAGAATACTTCCAATATCTAGCGGGGTCACAAATTATAAATTAGAAAAAAACAATTCTATAACCACTTTCTCACAGCTACAACACTGAATCATTTTCTGACCTCACGATTGTCCTCACAGAATATCAAGATGGCACGATTCCTCCTTATGTTGGCTTGTTTTGGGGTGCTTTATGTCTCCGCCATTGCCTTCCATATGTCGGGTAAAAGAGATACATTTAGCAGTCAAGAAAGAAACGGTAATGATTTTATATTCGTGATGCTAATTTCTATAAATTGCTCTTATTTTCTCTTATTCAATCGCTAGATTTAGGATAACAAGAGCCATTAAGAACGTGAACTAAAATATCGATTCCTGTATCTCTATTACAGTAGACTAGGCTCCACACAAAAGAAATAAGGAAAAGATTCCTTCAGTGTTGAGAGGAGCCTGCCTTGATTTATAGCCGTGAACGATAAACAATCGGGCAACAGACAAGAAAATCGTTGTAATCTTCCAGTAACAGATGCTCTTTAAAAGCCCTCACAATGCCATGCTTGTCCATATTTAAGGTCCATGCCCAATGGCAGATCCTGCCAACATGTCCGCTAACCCGTTGTCATGAACCTCGGCTTGAAGTGGGAAATGTATCCAAGACTCTACGGTTTTAGCTAATAGAAGATAAACCAACAGAATAACTTTGTGGTTATTGAGCAGAAAAGTCGATTCATTTCTGCATCTATAGTTTCCATTAAACGACTGTCACGCCTTTTGACTTTTACTAGAGCTGACAATTTGTGTACCCTTATATCTGTACTCGTATTTAAACCATGGCCATTCAAAGAAATCGCTCTTATCGTTTTGATGTTCAATAGCAACTGATGTAAACTAGGAACACTGTGACTTTCAAAGCGAGACTTGGAGTTTTTCCGGCAGATCCATTCTTCCAAACTAAAAGGAAAACACCTGGAGAATCTTAACTATCGACGATTCTAGCACATACGTATTCAATTGATATATTATCATTATTTCCTAGTACATACGTTTTCAATTGATATATTACAACTATTTCCTAGTGCATACGTTTTCAATTGATGTATTATCATTACTTCCAAGTACATATTTAATTGTAAGTTCTACATCATAATTAAAGGTGCTTAATTTATGTGTTTTCTGCTCCCTGCCAAACGTTAGTAATAAAATTATGTTTCCTAAAATGCCATCTTGATGATTCAATGAAACATTATTTCCCATCAATGTTTTAAGCGCGGGCTGATGACAGTTCCAATTCGTAAGTCCCAAAGTTACGTCCATTATTTAACAAAGTTTGTGTGTTTCAACTCTCATGTCTTACAACACCTCCAACCATATACGAACAATATTACGAAGCTAAAAGATGCTTTGGGTTAATCACGCTAGAAGGATGGGTAATAATTGATTTCCAATTTATATGTTTATAGAGACATCCACAGAATAACTCGGAAATCTCCTTCTCTTCTCCATCTTCTTTTCTCTTTTCACTGATACCTAAAAGGTGTCGTGGATTATATCATTTGTGGTTCATGTGCTGCTCGAATTGTCTGAATTAGTGATTTTCCTTTGTTGTTACAAGTCTCTGTCACTGCATCTATCCATCTTCTTTTGGGTCTTCCTCTTGGTCTTTTTCCATGCATTCTCGAGAAGAACGCCCTTGATGGTGATTGGTAAGGATTCATTCTGACCAGGTGGCCAACCATTTAAGTTGTTGTTCTATATATTTTTGGAAGGATTTGTTCCTACTATTTTGCTTATGGTTTCATTTGGTATTCTATCTCTTCTTGTGTTGTTTGTTACTTTTCTCAAGCAACGCATCTCACATGTATTGATCTTTCTTAAATGTGATTTAGAAAGGGTCCATGTTTGACTTTCATAGCATAAAGTTGGTATGAATCTCCTGATAACCCCACTAAATATAAAAGAGACCATTTCTGTATAAACACAAGGTTCTGCTTGTCAGTCTAGGATCCTAGAGCAGACATCAGTAGTGATCATAATCTCTGTTTTGCTAAATTGAGAATCAGGATAAAGAAAGTGTATGGACTAAACATTATCAAGAAAATAGCCCCCAATCGCTTGCATAGAAATGATCTACAAGCAGGATAGAACATTGAAATGAACAACCAACTTGCTAAACTGTCTAGTCAGTTGTTTATAGATTAATATCTGTTAACGTCAAGATTGTTGGAGGGTTTTCTGATTTTATTTTCTGCCCATGGGCCTTACTAAATTGATAGATGGCTGTGGACTAGCAATCCCAATGACACAAACCAGTGAGGTGTTACTCTAATAATCTGTGAATTATTGTAAGATGGAACGAGATTTTGAATGCTTTATCAACTTGTACTTTAATTAAACTAATCCACTGACAAATATCTTCATTTTCTCCAAACACATCGTGCTTCATACGTCCACTACACAACAAAAATCATCATGAAAAGGGACCCAGCACCTCAGTTTGCGTTTGTAAGTAAACGTGCTTTATACTCATTGTTATGTTATGTTATATGCTGTCGTTATATACTTACATCCCATTTCCTTCACCATGTGTAAACATAGACATACATCTATATATCTATTGTCCTCCCGAGCCGAAGACGGCACATAGGGCAGAACCACAATCTAAAAAAACAAACCGTACGTGCCAAAATTGCATATAATGCAGAGATCACTGCTTCATAGACATACATACCTTAGCAGAAAAACAGATCGATTTTAAAAAGTAGACAAATGATCTTGTTAGTCTTTATTTTCATTTTGAATTCAGACTTGATTAGAGTTACAGAACCGTGTAATTAGAATGATATTAGGGAAATGTGTCTTCTGTTTATAGAAAAATAGACCATTGGGGACTTTCGTAATGCTTGTTGCGTTATGACTGGTTGCTGATTTTTTATTCCATTTTGACGCTACGGGCTGTTCAGCTGTATATCCATTTTGACGATACGGGCTGTTCAGCTGTATATCCATTTTTATTTTCTTCGTTGGGCCATTTTGTGTCTGTTTATTTATTTGTTTGTTTATTTGTTTGTTTGTTTAATTGTTTATGTGTTTATTCGATTTCTAACATATTTTCAGCCTTCATAAAATATTAATAAATAGAAAAAAGCGTAACTGGCGCTAAAGTTTGTGAAAGTAATTATTGGCAGGAAATGACTTCCTCAGGACCAGATGGTGTGGTCCAGTTCAAGTAAAGCTTGTTATCTCACTCCCCGGCATCATTGTATCTTAAGAGCAGGGTTGGAGTGTCTGTACGAGGTAGAGAGTGCACTGCAGTAAGCTGTACTGCATGAGTAATTTTTAGTTCACGTATGTAATGTATAGCAAAATCTGTTACGTATTTGTCTTCACATTGAGAAAATGTGCATATACATTTTAGAAAGTTTATTTTCTTTTAAATTATCTACAACCATATGTATTTATTTAAGTCCCATGTCTTTTATATTATCAACAATCATGTTTATTTCAGTTTCATACAAATATGTGAAGTTTAATTAGATCTATGTTAATAACTTTTTAATGTCATGGAAAGTAAATTGCTTTACTGGTGATTTTGTTTGAGGCTTCCATGAACACTTCCCAGTCACATTCAGAACACCAAATATAACAAAGATATAGAAAATGTCATTTACTCGACAATCTATTTAAACATTCGAAACATGGGCTTACAAGATAACTACCCTCTCCAATTAGTTAAACGTGAGCTTTCTGTATTCCTAGGATTCAATCTCTGAAGGGTTAAATAAAATGAATATGGTAAGTTATGTAGACCAGCAGGTTGAAAGTGTAAAATGGAACACACTTGTGTAACTTTTATCAGTTTATTAATAAACTCTTCAGACTATTACAACAGGAAAGTGAATTTAACTATCCGGTAACAATGTTAACTTCAGATGGTAGATGTAGAAAAGAGGTGAGATGCAGAATAGCTCGAGCAAATGCAGCTTTCCAAAACAGGAGGAAGATACTGTGCAATCAATTTTTAACAAAACGAAACAAGAACAAAGAGTTCCTAAATGTTATGTAAAGCCAGTCTTAACATATGGATGTAAATTATGGACAATATGATAACAGCCAAGAAAATGACTGGAGGCTGTAGAAATGTTGTATTACAGAAGAATATTGCAAATACCATAAACAGCTAAGAAAAGTAGTGAAAACGTTCTGAAAGAGGCCAAATCAAAAAGAGCTAGTTTCCAATATTAGGAAGAAACAATGATCATTTTCTATCCATGTAATGAGAAGGGAACAACTGGAATATATGGTGACAACTGGACACATTGAGGGAAGAAGGGATAAAGGGAAACAACGAGAAAAGATAACAGACATCTTTAAAGGATTGGCTTAGCAGAAGATCAACAACGGAAATGATAAATAATTGTAGAGATCGAGAGTTGTTAAGAGACATAATCACTTACCCTAGCAGGAATATCACATGATTTTGATGATTATTATGAAGATGATATCACACTGGTGATTTTTCGCATCGCAATAACAATGTTGAAATATCAACATCTGTTCTGGTCGCATGTTAGAGTGTGCAGACGGGATGTAATTGTCATCCACAGACGCTCTCAAGGTATAACAATAACTGATCAGTGGTTTATATAAGTGAAAAAGATTGGAGCCTCATCACGTAACACTTCAAAGAAAGTCACAGAGATAAATAAACAACATCCTACTGAAATTAATATTGCAAGGGAAAATACAAGGTAAAAGAGGCAGAGGCAGACCAAGACTAACGTGGACAAGTAACATCAAAAGATGGACAAGACAATCTTTGACAACCTGCACCATCAAATCAAGAAACAGAGTGGAATAGCGATCCATAGTAGCCAACCTTCGTTGCTGAGACGGCACTCAATAATGATGATGATGATGATGATGGTTTATATAACAATAAAACAAGAATAATTGATGCTACGACTAAAATATATTTGTCCACCAGAAACACAATAAGTTTATAAAATTGCAACAACAATTGAAGATCAATGCTTTTTGAAGGTGTTGAATTAGCTACTACCACTCTTGAGGGTCTGCTAGTTTCACTGTAAAAAATAAATCAGATACGCGGTATGGGTCAGGCACTGAAGTAATTTAAGCTCATTAGATTTAGAAAGGCATAAGAAGAAAAGAAGATTTAAGAAGAAAATTAAAGAAAAAAGTGATGTTCATTGACGTTATGACTGTCAGGGGATAATGTGTTGAAGTCTTCTTCTTCTACCTTTCAGTTCCCTGTGGAGCATAGCTCTTCAACAAACGCATTCCTAGTCGTTATGTTTCTTGTCATTCTTTTAAGATCATTACGTGTCTTCCCCATCATTTTCATCTCTGCTTCTGTCTTTCTTCTCCAAGAATTTATTGATCATTCACTTTGTCTTTTCCCCTGGGGATTCCAGAAAAGGGTCTGTTGTGTAATATTCTTAGTTGGCTTCCGCCGTGTGTGTCCTATCCAGCGCCATCGTCTTCGCTGTGTCTATTTATCCACTGACTGGACCTGACAATATACAAATACAGATGATACAGGCTCTAGAAGAGTTTGGCATCGAAGTGATCCCAGACATATGCAATGACACATACCATACAGGATACATACCAAACGATCTAAAAACATCAAATTTCATTGCATTGCCTAAAAAGAATGGTGCAGTTTAATGCAGTGATTTCAGAACAATAATCTTAATGAGTCAGGTAACAACAAATTTACTTAAAGTTATACAGTGAAGGATTCAGAATAAAATCAATACTGAATTAGATGAGCAACAATTTGAATTCAGGAAAAACAGTGGGGCAAAAGAAGTCATATTTAGCATGAGAACATTGATTGAAAAGTACACAGAAGTAAACAAACCAATATATGCCAGCTTTATAGACTACACCAACGCTTTTGATAGAATACACCATAACCAACTTATAGACTGCCTAAAGGATATAAATCTAGACGACACAGACATAAGACTAATATGTAATTTGTACTGGGAGCAAACGGCAATAATAAAGTATAACAAGGAGAACTCTACACACATGGACGTAAAAAGAGGAGTAAGACAAGGATGCATCCTATCACCAAGCTTGTTCAATCTATACACTGAACAAATCTTTAAAATCATCTCAGAGATGCCAGGCCTAAACATTAATGGAAAGATAATCAATAACCTAAGATATGCTGATGATACTGTTCTACTACCAGAAAATCCTAAAGACCTACAACAATTGCTTAATGTGATAAACATAACATGCAAATAATATGGACAAGAAATGAATATCAAAAAGACTAAAACTATGATCATAAACAAAGACAATTTTCAAGACCTACAATTAAATATCACAGTTGAGGGAATACATTTGGAGACAGTACAGAGCTACAACTACCGGGGACATACTATAACCAATGATGAAAAATGTAAAATTGAAATAAACAAAAGAATAGGTATGGCAAAAAGTAATTTTAATGGCATGAAAAATATACTAACAACAAAACTAATATCAGCAGGGCTGGAAATAAGAATGGCAAAATGTTACATCTTCTCAATATTCCTGTATGGTGCAGAAACATGGACATTAGACAAGAAAACAGAGCAGAAAATTGAAGCCTTCGAAATGTGGATTTATGGAGGAATAGGTAGAATTGGATGGAAACAAAAGATAACAAACGATGAAGTTTTAAAACAACTGAAAATAACAAGAGAACTACTAAATACAATTAAGACAAGACAACAGAAATTTTAAGGGCATGTTATAAGACAAAAAAGCCAACTAAATGTAATTTTAGAAGGGAATATACAAGGTAAAAGAGGCAGAGGCAGACCAAGACTAACATGGATGAGTAACATCAAAAGATGAACAAGTAAATCTATGACAGCCTGCAATATCAAAGCAAGAAACAGAGTAGAATGGCGATCCATTGTAGCCAACCTTCGTTGCGGAGAAGGCACTAGATGATGATGATTTGACTGGTACATTTCCATAATTCTATGTTAGTGATTTTGTCCTGCCATTTCCATCCTTTTATTCTGCGTAAGCATTCATTAATGAAAGTCCGTATCTTCATGATTGTCAATTTTGTTGTTCTCCGTGTTTCACAGCCATATAATAGGACTGACTTAACATTGGAGTTGAACATTTTTATTTGTATATTTAACCTAATTTCTTTGGAATTCCAAATGGATCTTAATGCAGCAAAATCTCCCCTTGCTTTTGATATCCTTGTTTTGGTATCATGTTCTGTTCCTCCCTCTTTATCTATATTACTGCCCAGATATATGTAAGATTGTACGTCTAGTAGAGGTATTTCTCCAAATTTTATTTAGTTATTTCCAACTACACAGATTCACATAACGTTGGTCTTATCTCTATTAATCTTCAGTCCTAGCTGTTGTTATCTCTCATCAAGTATGCTAATTTTATCCTGCATATGTAATGGAGTAGTCAAGCGTTAAGGGAATCAGATCTTAATCCGCAGAAGTCTCTAACTAAACTTTTAAGAAAAATATGAAAACACAACATATTATCTGGCAACATATGAAAATACGTTCTCAGAAGAGTGCTCATATCCACTACTTCTTCCTTTTCAGCTGCTAAAGGGAGCATAGAGATTCAACAAATACTTTCCAAGCTGTTTCTTGCCATTCTTTTACGATCATTTCCTTTCTTCTCCATTATCGTCATCTCTTTTTCAACCTGCCTTGTCCAAGAATATTTTGCTCAACATCTTTGTCTCTTCCCCTGGGGATTCGTCAAAGGGGTCTGTTGTGTAATATTTTCAGTTGCCATATTCTGTCCTATCGCTTTCTTTGTATCTTTTTGTCCACTGGTATTTTACTAGTACTTTCCCATAATTCTACGTTAGTGATTTTGTTCTGCCATTTCTTTCCTCTAATTCTACGGAAACATCCATTAATGAAGGTCTGCATCATCGTTATTGTCCCTGTTTGTGACTTTTTGCGGTTTATTCTTTTACAGTAAATGACAGCCAGTCCCATGCCCAAATCTCCTTAGTCGCTTCTTACGAACATGCCTGGTAGGGAACAGCGGTAGAATTCTTTACTCGCATTTCGGAACCCCTCATTGCTCATATAACATGAGGAAAGAATATAAGACCGCTTCTAAAAACAGAAAGATGTATTTGGAAAATATAACATTTTTTTCCCAAGAAAAATACTGCATTATTTTTTTCATTTGTAGACATATGACGCTTTTTATGTCTTCCATCAGTTGAATACCATAGATACATCTAACAGTCAAAAAAGTAACGGTAATGTTTTTATATTCGTGATGTTAATTTCTATAAATTGCTTTTATTTTCTCTTATTCAATCGCTAGATCTGGGATAACAAGAGCCATTAAGAAATTAAAATTGTCATTAAAATATCGATTCCTGTATCTCTATTACAGTAGACTAGGCTCCACACAAAAGAAATAAGGAAAACATTCTTTCAAGGTTGTGAGAAACCAGACTTGATTTATCGTCGTGAACAATAAACAATCGGGCAACACACAAAAAAAATCATTGGAAGCATCATATGAAGTGATGTAACAGAGAGGCGACATGCAAAGAACTTCCCCACTTCTCGTTGTAATCTTCCAGTAACAGATGCTCTTTAAAAGTCCTCGCAATTCCATGCTTGTCCATATTTAAGGTTCATGCCCAATGGCATACCCTGCCAACCTGTCGGCTAACTCGTTGTCATGAACCTGGACGTGAAGGTGGAAATGTATCCAAGACTCTACGGTTTTAACTAATAGTAAATAAACCAACAGAATAATGTCAACACTGTGGTTATTGAGCAGAAAAGTCGATTTATTTCTGCATCTATAGTTTCCATTAAACAACTGTCACGCCTTTTGTCTTTTACTAGAGCTGACAACATCTGTAACCTTATATCTGTACTCGTATTTAAAACATAGGCCACTCGACACCACGTTTTATTCTCATAATTACATTGTTTTTAAATATTAGTCTGGAGGCGTCATAAAGACCCAAAATGTGGACAATGTCCAAGTCTAATAGTTAGAAAGCTAGTTTTTATTTGAGCTGGAATGGTAAAGTGCTATTTGTTTCTATGTTTTACGTGCATCAAAGAAATCGCTCTCATCGTTTAAATGTTCAATAGCAACTGATGTCAACTAGGAACCATGTGACTTTCAAAGCGAGACTTGGAATTTTTGCGACAGATCCATTCTTCCAAACTAAATGAACAGATCTGGAAAATATTAACTAACGACGATTCTAGGACATACGTATTCAATTGATATATTATCATTATTTCCTAGTACACACGTTTTTAAAATGATGTATTATCATTATTTCAAAGTACCTATTTATGTGTAAGTTCTTTATCAGAATTAAAGCGCTTAAATTATATGTTTTCTGTTCCCTCCCAAACGATAGTCTTAAATTATTTGTTTTCTGTTCCCTGCCAATCGTTAGTCTTAAAATTATTTTTCCTAAAATGCCATAAGATGATTCAATGAAACATTATTTCCCATCATTGTTTTAAGCCCGGGCTGATGACAGTTCCATATCGTAAGTAACGTTACGTCCATTATTTAACAACGTTTGTGTGTTTTAACTCTCATTTCTTGCAACACCTAAAACATATACGAACAATACTACGAAGCTAAGAGATGCTTTGGGTTAATCACGCTATAATGATGGGTAACAATTGATTCCTAATTTATCTGTTCATAGAGACATCCACAGAGTAACGCTCAACTCTCCTGATAATCCCACTAATTATCAAAAAGACCATTTCTGTATAAACACAAGGTTCTTCTTGTCAGTCCAGGGTCCGAGAGCAGACATCAGTAGTGATCATAATCTCTGTTTTGCTAAATTGAGAATCAGACTACAGAAAGTCTGGTATAAACATGATCAAGAAAATAGCCCCAATCGCTTGCATAGAAATGATCTGATAGAACTCAATCAAGCAGTGGGATATCTGATGACTAATTTCTGTATCAATCGAGAGACCAATTGGTGTGAATTAGCTAACATTTTGATCATGCTGATGTCAGAGGCAGATCTTCTCACTCCACTATATCTTCTTCACTCCACATTTCGTCTTCTATACTCCACTATATCTTCTTCTATACTCCACTATACCTTCTTCTATACTCACTACTTCTTAATCTCGCTCAATAGCTCATGTTCTATCTTAATGTTAATTACTAAATTTAAATTTTAATTAACTTTAATATTTGAAAATTAATACAATTAAAATGAGAAATCAAAGTCTGCCTAACGTTAATATATTTTTTGACTGTATGGTAGAGAATTACAATTAATTAAATGTAACAAAAAGTTACAAAGTTTGTCTGCATAGGAAGCGAAATATCGAGAGATGAAGACATAACATCAGAAATTATCACATGCATCGCACTAGCATCAAATGCTTTCAACAAACGAACATCTGGAGATCCACTATTCTCACTAAACTATCAAAACGTTGACTGTTCAACTCCTGTGTAATACCAGTCCTAGACGTTTTTGTTCTTGAATGATGTCCAAGTTAATGAGACATCAGAATCGTGTGGCGGCAGCTACAAGAAGGGAGCGGAGAACATCAAGTTCTGCTGCTATAAAGGAGACTTGCCTTGCTATCCCAGAATTGCCTTAAATGGGATCACTGTAGTTGAAAACTTCTCCTCTTGTGTAAACTACACATTCACATCTAAGAGTGAATCAGTGAAGGTCACAAAATCATATTCTCTCTGTGGTTTTACTAACTACAGGTCATGTGGCTTCTGTTGGATTGGAAATGATAACTTACCACCACTGTGTGTCTATATGTTTGGAATTGGAGTCATCAACGACGGCCTAACATCATCAAGTGCTATGACGATCATCATTTTCGGGAGGACGTGAACTCCCATGGTATATGGTGGATAGGCGGCAGGAACCATTGAAGGCTATGTCTGAAAAGTGTTCCTTCTTGCAGTTTCCTCATATTCCAAGTCCGGCTTGTTGCAGGAGCTACTGAGTTAAGTGCTCTGTGCACACCGTGAGCTGTGTGTCTCATCCGTTTTGATCCTGCTTCGATATCCCGCTTGTTTACGATGAATGATGATATCGTATGACAGGGAACAGTTGGCTGTGTTCACTTTCTGCGCGGTTTCGCCTTATGTCTTTTGGCGTGTGCTGAGACTGCTACGATGGGGACTACAGTTACCTTTCTTTGTTTGGGAGATGAATTAGTAATTCGGATGATTCCACTGGCACGGGCGGTTGAGCAATTATGGATTTTAATTCGTTTGCTGTGATACCGAGGCCTTCCATAACCAATAACCAATAATAACCAATAACCAGTCCTAACAATTGAACGTGGAATTTGGAAATCCGCCAAGGCTTTAGATAGGACATTAACAGACTTTGAAAACAAAAGTCTACGTAGGATCTCAAACATAAGAGTGAATGATTATATTTTAAACGAACAAATAAGTGACGAATAATATAATCAAGAATACGGGTCGAACTTTATAAGAAGAAGACGTTGAAAATACATTCGTCATGTGCTGATGTAATAATGAAAACTGCGATCCCTCGAGAGTGCTCTAGAGAATGATGTAATACTTCTTGTAGAGAGAGAGACCAATAATAATCACTTGGACTAGAGATCAAACAATAACACTTGATCTTGAATGTCGTGACCGATGAAATGAAATGACGATTCATGAACGATCGACTGACCGCTCCTCTTCACCACGAGCCCGAGTACCAGAGGTGCTTTAGCACGATGAGCGAGGGCTCGTGATGCTGCTTATGCCGGATTGCTGAATGACGAGTTACTCGCCACTCTGATGATCTGCCCCGTTCTCAAGCTGCCATGCCAGTCTTTTGGACCGCCATGATTGATGCCTCGTACTTCACGTCATTCTGTTGCGACTCTCCTTGGACCGTTATGATCTATAGTGTAGTACTTCGCTTGTGACTTATCAATTCCCCCCGCGATTTCTCCCAGCTCGTTCACTCACTAGATGGTTGTAACTTTAAAGATGTTTTAATGACTCAACTCAAGTCCTGACTACACACAAAACATCTTTATTTGACAAGGCACATGTCCGGATCATGTAAACACATTTCACAAATAAACAGTACATATATTCACAGTGATAATTCCCTCCCTGAATTAACATTAGTGCCACCCTCAGGTGCGCTTCTCATGGACTGCTACTTTAGCCCAAACTCGGTGGAACTCTCTTGTCGAGTTCCCAACTCTATGTAATCTACTTGACTAACAAGTTCAATTGTGTGTCGTAGAAGCTAGTCATAAGCTCCCAAGTCTCTGAGGACCCTTACTTGAAGTTTCCCCATAATGTGTACGATCTACACGATCGATGAAAGTCTCTCTTCATGGTAGAAGCTTTGTCATAAGCTTCCTAAACTTTCCCGCCACGACTTCCTCGAAGTCAGCGAGATTATCCAACAACGTGTTGATTGCACTGATTCGCAATCAGCTTCTATGCCGAGAAGGTAACGCTAAACTTAACAGCTACATTCACACTTATTCTAAATTCTTCATAAGTCTTGCCCCACGACTTCCTCAAAGTCGGCGAGCGCTGGACACTTAACAAGTTTCCAACAATGTTCTACTGTCTCAATTTCGTTGATGCACAATCAGTTTCTTTGCCAGTAAGGTAACCCTAACCTTAACAGTGACAGTCCCACTGATTCTATATTCTTCATAAGTCTTGCTCTACGACTCCCTCAAGGTCGGCGAGCGCTGGACACTTAACAAGTTTCCAACAATGTTCTACTGTATCAATTTCACTGATTCACAATCAGTTTCATTGCCGCTAAGGTAACCCTAACCTTAACAGTAACAATCACTCCTATTCTATCTTGCCATATCTAACACAACATTTAGTAACTAACAATCACAACTCCTGGAAATAGGATAACTAAACTATAGCTCGTTTCAAAACATATGCCCAACTTCAAAATGCTATTACTCTCTAACCGTTTGTTAAATACTTTTGAAATTTTCCAAATGTTATTAGAATGCAAAAGACCCTTTAAATGTATATTTAACAAATATCTTGCAGCTGCAGTTTTCTTAAAGCGGCGATATTTCTTTGATGTTTGTCAAAATTGTAAATTGTGAAGCCCTAAAGAATAGAAATTACCGTAGTTGCTGGTCTACGATTAATTTTCACTAGGTAAAGGCGTGGCCGTAATGGGGAAATAACTGGATAAAACAAAACACCAGGAGAATTATTGTCTGCTCAGTTCGAGGACGGACGATAATAATATCAAGGTATACCTGTATGTCCAATTTTCATAGTTGTGTGGTCCTGAAAAGGACCGTTTGTTGAAATAATTTAAGGTAATATAGGGGCCAACATTGTGGGGGCTATATACTTTCATTCTGAATCAGACGAGTCTAAAAGATTAATAACTGTTTGGGGTTGAACATTCCACAAACCATCATTTTCCCAATATTCCTCTTCCTGTTTTAAGACGTGGTCTTCACATTTAGCCCAATAATCTTTGTCTATATTTAATAAAGCGAGATTAGCAAGAGTCTTTACATCGCATATTTTGAATGTTGTATTTTCATCTGCCACTTGTCCTTTTAATTTTGCCCAGATTAGTTATATTGGATTTAAATGAGCATGGTAAGGTGGCAGCCTCAAACTTATATGACCGTGCTCTTGGATAATCTTATCTATTTGAAAAATCTTTGTCCTCTGTTTTTGCTTTACTAGAGATAGTAATTCAGGTTTTAAGTACATGTTATTAAATTGTATGTGCTTCTTTGTGAGCCATATCTTAATAGCATCTTTTGTACTGGATGACGTCGGGACTTTATCTTCAAGTGCAACAATGTTGTGGTACGCTGCATTGTCCATTATTAGGCAAGATGGTCGATCTAGTGCTGGGAGAACAGAATTTTCAATCCAATGTTTAAATATGTGACCATTCATCTCAGAGTGATAATCCCGATTGTCTATGGATTTTGAAAGAAAAATGAGCTCTGCATTCTGTATTAGTCCATGTTGTCGACTACCTGCATGAGCAATTATCAAGCGCTGTCCTTTGCTGCTAGGTATTAATCTCTTAATTTTTCCATCTGATGACTGCCATTCCCTTTGGTTAGTGTGGTGAGCATTGATCCATGTTTCATCCAAGTACACAATATCATAACCTTGCTTCCGCACCTCTTTTACTTCACGTAAGTACTTGCTTCTCATGACTACTATATGTGGCTTCTCACAGATGATGTTTCGTCCATTGGAATACTTTCTGAATGTAAAGCCTGCAGCTCTCACATTCCTCCATAATGTAGACTTTGATATTTCAATACTGTTGTTCTTTTTCAGCGATACTTTTAATTTTCTGATTGTAACAGTTTCATTCATACCCAACATTTTGCGAATTTCACTTCTAATAAGTTCACTGTCGAAATTATCCAACATTTTTGCTCTTCCTTGTGATTTTGTATATTTGGAACATTGACGGTCACGTGCTTGAATCCAGCGATTAAATGACCGTTTAGATAAATCCAAAATGTGTCTTGTCCTATTCTCAGGGTTTTCTAAAGAATGAAATAATCTTCCTCGTTTAGCCTCTTTGCAAAAATAGTCATACATTTTTATTGCGATGTTTTGTAAACTGCAGAATTTCATTTTAAGACTCATGATAAATGTTATTGTTCCACGTTACGCCGCTGAATTAACGGAAATGGAACACACAATGTCTCGTGTTTACTACAAGTGTCTAATTGTGTCAGACAACTCACGCGGAAAGCGTGCAAAATTGTAAATTTGAGCGTGTATAGATTTGTAATCGCTATTTTTAACTTAAATACTGTAAACATTAAGTTTTGACTACATCAATGGGTCGTTATAAATTTATATAAATCAAATAAGCAATAATAATAACCAAATGTTTGTTTTTAATGAAATTAATTCCCTGTTGGGTTCTAATCATTATAACTATACATGCAAATTTTGAAAAAATTACAAAAAGCGGTTTAAAAGATATTGATTTTTAAAGTTGGGCACGACTTATGAAACAAGCTATAATTGGCTGTCGCCCTATAGCTGTCTTAACTTTCACTATTTACAACTCCTTTCTAGTCCACGGTATGCTAACTAGATTTCTCTAGACGTCCGCACTGGACCCGGCTCAAATGCACCCTGACTTTAAAATCTACGTCTATTCTCAACTCCCCACTTCCCCTGAAAACATCTCACCCATTCACGCTTATTTCGCCTTTCTCTATAACACAGTTCACTCACTCACACCTGACCACTTCTGCTTGTCTCCCCTAGATGTTTATTATTTCTCTACTAATATCGTCTGTTTCAATCAACTCTCATCAATACTATGTTTCTCTTGTTGCCCCGCTACACACCCGTTTCATACACCCTCATCTATTCCCTGTTACACTGCCTTATATCTTCCGCAAGTTATTTAAACATCTGTAATAACTTCCAGACTATTATTCCTTACCACCTCTTGCTAATTATATCTCCCGTACCTTATTTTATCTCTACACCTATCCACTAAATGCCCTACTTTTCCACATCCATAACATCTTCTTGTCTCCCCTACCTCTATTACCTGTCCTCTTCTTTGTCTCATACTTCCTTGTTTACACTCATATTTTATATGTCCTATCTCTCCACATCTATAGCATGTTCTTCTCTCTTGTATGCTGTTCACTATTTGTCTACCTTCTCGTTGCTCCTCTCTTCTCCTAAAATGGTCTACTTCCATCGGACTGTCTTGTCTTTCTATCCCCCCTTTTTCTCTTTGTTGACTATGTTCTTGAAATCTTCTTACTAACCCTTCTTCTTCAACTGCTATTTCTAATAACTGCAACAATTTCATGTTCTTTTTCCTTGATAATGTTAACCTTAACCCTTTATCCCTTACTCCCTCTATCAATGTCGCTATCAGTATCTTGTCTACCTGCTCTGACTCAACCCCTTTACCAAATCCTCTTTCCGCCATCTCCCTTATCCTTTCCCCATATTCTTGTACCGTTTCATACCTTTCTTGCCTTACTCTTTTTAACTCCATTAGCGCATGCTGCTCATCCTGAAATCTCCCATATCTACTTGCTAAATATGACTTAAATTCCTGCCATGGTTCTTCATTTCTATCTTCAACTCTTCTCCTTACACACGCTAGCACTGCCCCTTGACATGTGGCCACTGCCAAGTCTTTCCATTCTATTTGATTTAACCTTTTCCTATTACCCCAGAACTCAATTGCTTGTATCCAATTTTCAAACGTTTCTACTTGTCCCTCAAATATTGGTATTCTACCTGTTATTTCCTGCATCTGCAAACTACCACTTAATCTTTCAATCACTTCTCCCATCTTTTGCACCGCTTGCCACATGTACCCTTCCTGAGATATATTCTCCATTTGTTAATTATCTTTTCCCTCTTTGCATAGGTCTTCCTATTGATACGTTCACTTATATCTCTTTACAACATAACAAAATTCAGCATTTTACATAATACCTCATTTGCTCATTATTTCCTTTCTTTGTAGAGGTTTTCTATTGCCATATTAATAATATACCTTTAGCAACAATTATTTCTAAAAAAAATTTCATCATTTTATACAATACCTTATTTGCTAATTATTTCCCCCTTTTCTTGTAGAGGTTTTTCTATTGGCATCTTAACAATATACATTTAACAACAATACACACCAAAAAAATTCATTCTGAATTATTTCCCTTTCCTTGTAGATGTTTTCTCAATTGGCATATTAACCATATACTTTTGACAACCATACAACAACAAAAAAAAATTCCAGCCTTCTACACAATACTCTTACATTTCATGTCAAACTCTTTCAATTGTTTGACTTATCTCACACAACTTATTTCTTTCTTTCCTGTATTCCAGCCATGTGTGTCTATCAATTTAAATCCTACTCATTTTCCTATTCTACCCCCTTCCTTTAATTCTTCACCCGTTAACTCTATTCTATCTACAAAAATGTTCGACACACATGACTCCAATACTTCTTTTATCACAATCATTTGTTAGTAATTTGTCTCTTTTTTTTCAATCACTCTTCCACTCACCTACTATCTTTCAATCAATTTTAATTAACTAATTACTGAATCACATCCTCGATGATCCTTAGAATACTTAAACACATTTTTCTCTCTTTCTCTCTCTGTGCCTTTCAGTTGTCTTGTTGCAACCGATCTAGCGTTGATCAGCCACCAATGTAATAATGAAACTTTTGCGCTGTGTCATAATGAAAACTGAGAGAGCTCAAACACTAATGCTTGATAATCAACTTCTTATAACCTTGATGATCAACTTGACTGACCAATGTCGTGACCGATGAAATGACGATTCATGAACGATCGACTGACCGCTCGTCCCCTTGAGATTGAGATCACTCCTCTTCACCACGAGCCCGAGTACCAGAGGTGCTTTAGCACGATGAGCGAGGGCTCGTGATGCTGCTTATGCCGGATTGCTGAATGACGAGTTACTCGCCACTCTGATGATCTGCCCCGTTCTCAAGCTGCCATGCCAGTCTTTTGGACCGCCATGATTGATGCCTCGTACTTCACGTCATTCTGTTGCGACTCTCCTTGGACCGTTATGATCTATAGTGTAGTACTTCGCTTGTGACTTATCAATTCCCCCCGCGATTTCTCCCAGCTCGTTCACTCACTAGATGGTTGTAACTTTAAAGATGTTTTAATGACTCAACTCAAGTCCTGACTACACACAAAACATCTTTATTTGACAAGGCACATGTCCGGATCATGTAAACACATTTCACAAATAAACAGTACATATATTCACAGTGATAATTCCCTCCCTGAATTAACATTAGTGCCACCCTCAGGTGCGCTTCTCATGGACTGCTACTTTAGCCCAAACTCGGTGGAACTCTCTTGTCGAGTTCCCAACTCTATGTAATCTACTTGACTAACAAGTTCAATTGTGTGTCGTAGAAGCTAGTCATAAGCTCCCAAGTCTCTGAGGACCCTTACTTGAAGTTTCCCCATAATGTGTACGATCTACACGATCGATGAAAGTCTCTCTTCATGGTAGAAGCTTTGTCATAAGCTTCCTAAACTTTCCCGCCACGACTTCCTCGAAGTCAGCGAGATTATCCAACAACGTGTTGATTGCACTGATTCGCAATCAGCTTCTATGCCGAGAAGGTAACGCTAAACTTAACAGCTACATTCACACTTATTCTAAATTCTTCATAAGTCTTGCCCCACGACTTCCTCAAAGTCGGCGAGCGCTGGACACTTAACAAGTTTCCAACAATGTTCTACTGTCTCAATTTCGTTGATGCACAATCAGTTTCTTTGCCAGTAAGGTAACCCTAACCTTAACAGTGACAGTCCCACTGATTCTATATTCTTCATAAGTCTTGCTCTACGACTCCCTCAAGGTCGGCGAGCGCTGGACACTTAACAAGTTTCCAACAATGTTCTACTGTATCAATTTCACTGATTCACAATCAGTTTCATTGCCGCTAAGGTAACCCTAACCTTAACAGTAACAATCACTCCTATTCTATCTTGCCATATCTAACACAACATTTAGTAACTAACAATCACAACTCCTGGAAATAGGATAACTAAACTATAGCTCGTTTCAAAACATATGCCCAACTTCAAAATGCTATTACTCTCTAACCGTTTGTTAAATACTTTTGAAATTTTCCAAATGTTATTAGAATGCAAAAGACCCTTTAAATGTATATTTAACAAATATCTTGCAGCTGCAGTTTTCTTAAAGCGGCGATATTTCTTTGATGTTTGTCAAAATTGTAAATTGTGAAGCCCTAAAGAATAGAAATTACCGTAGTTGCTGGTCTACGATTAATTTTCACTAGGTAAAGGCGTGGCCGTAATGGGGAAATAACTGGATAAAACAAAACACCAGGAGAATTATTGTCTGCTCAGTTCGAGGACGGACGATAATAATATCAAGGTATACCTGTATGTCCAATTTTCATAGTTGTGTGGTCCTGAAAAGGACCGTTTGTTGAAATAATTTAAGGTAATATAGGGGCCAACATTGTGGGGGCTATATACTTTCATTCTGAATCAGACGAGTCTAAAAGATTAATAACTGTTTGGGGTTGAACATTCCACAAACCATCATTTTCCCAATATTCCTCTTCCTGTTTTAAGACGTGGTCTTCACATTTAGCCCAATAATCTTTGTCTATATTTAATAAAGCGAGATTAGCAAGAGTCTTTACATCGCATATTTTGAATGTTGTATTTTCATCTGCCACTTGTCCTTTTAATTTTGCCCAGATTAGTTATATTGGATTTAAATGAGCATGGTAAGGTGGCAGCCTCAAACTTATATGACCGTGCTCTTGGATAATCTTATCTATTTGAAAAATCTTTGTCCTCTGTTTTTGCTTTACTAGAGATAGTAATTCAGGTTTTAAGTACATGTTATTAAATTGTATGTGCTTCTTTGTGAGCCATATCTTAATAGCATCTTTTGTACTGGATGACGTCGGGACTTTATCTTCAAGTGCAACAATGTTGTGGTACGCTGCATTGTCCATTATTAGGCAAGATGGTCGATCTAGTGCTGGGAGAACAGAATTTTCAATCCAATGTTTAAATATGTGACCATTCATCTCAGAGTGATAATCCCGATTGTCTATGGATTTTGAAAGAAAAATGAGCTCTGCATTCTGTATTAGTCCATGTTGTCGACTACCTGCATGAGCAATTATCAAGCGCTGTCCTTTGCTGCTAGGTATTAATCTCTTAATTTTTCCATCTGATGACTGCCATTCCCTTTGGTTAGTGTGGTGAGCATTGATCCATGTTTCATCCAAGTACACAATATCATAACCTTGCTTCCGCACCTCTTTTACTTCACGTAAGTACTTGCTTCTCATGACTACTATATGTGGCTTCTCACAGATGATGTTTCGTCCATTGGAATACTTTCTGAATGTAAAGCCTGCAGCTCTCACATTCCTCCATAATGTAGACTTTGATATTTCAATACTGTTGTTCTTTTTCAGCGATACTTTTAATTTTCTGATTGTAACAGTTTCATTCATACCCAACATTTTGCGAATTTCACTTCTAATAAGTTCACTGTCGAAATTATCCAACATTTTTGCTCTTCCTTGTGATTTTGTATATTTGGAACATTGACGGTCACGTGCTTGAATCCAGCGATTAAATGACCGTTTAGATAAATCCAAAATGTGTCTTGTCCTATTCTCAGGGTTTTCTAAAGAATGAAATAATCTTCCTCGTTTAGCCTCTTTGCAAAAATAGTCATACATTTTTATTGCGATGTTTTGTAAACTGCAGAATTTCATTTTAAGACTCATGATAAATGTTATTGTTCCACGTTACGCCGCTGAATTAACGGAAATGGAACACACAATGTCTCGTGTTTACTACAAGTGTCTAATTGTGTCAGACAACTCACGCGGAAAGCGTGCAAAATTGTAAATTTGAGCGTGTATAGATTTGTAATCGCTATTTTTAACTTAAATACTGTAAACATTAAGTTTTGACTACATCAATGGGTCGTTATAAATTTATATAAATCAAATAAGCAATAATAATAACCAAATGTTTGTTTTTAATGAAATTAATTCCCTGTTGGGTTCTAATCATTATAACTATACATGCAAATTTTGAAAAAATTACAAAAAGCGGTTTAAAAGATATTGATTTTTAAAGTTGGGCACGACTTATGAAACAAGCTATAATTGGCTGTCGCCCTATAGCTGTCTTAACTTTCATCTATTTACAACTCCTTTCTAGTCCACGGTATGCTAACTAGATTTCTCTAGACGTCCGCACTGGACCCGGCTCAAATGCACCCTGACTTTAAAATCTACGTCTATTCTCAACTCCCCACTTCCCCTGAAAACATCTCACCCATTCACGCTTATTTCGCCTTTCTCTATAACACAGTTCACTCACTCACACCTGACCACTTCTGCTTGTCTCCCCTAGATGTTTATTATTTCTCTACTAATATCGTCTGTTTCAATCAACTCTCATCAATACTATGTTTCTCTTGTTGCCCCGCTACACACCCGTTTCATACACCCTCATCTATTCCCTGTTACACTGCCTTATATCTTCCGCAAGTTATTTAAACATCTGTAATAACTTCCAGACTATTATTCCTTACCACCTCTTGCTAATTATATCTCCCGTACCTTATTTTATCTCTACACCTATCCACTAAATGCCCTACTTTTCCACATCCATAACATCTTCTTGTCTCCCCTACCTCTATTACCTGTCCTCTTCTTTGTCTCATACTTCCTTGTTTACACTCATATTTTATATGTCCTATCTCTCCACATCTATAGCATGTTCTTCTCTCTTGTATGCTGTTCACTATTTGTCTACCTTCTCGTTGCTCCTCTCTTCTCCTAAAATGGTCTACTTCCATCGGACTGTCTTGTCTTTCTATCCCCCCTTTTTCTCTTTGTTGACTATGTTCTTGAAATCTTCTTACTAACCCTTCTTCTTCAACTGCTATTTCTAATAACTGCAACAATTTCATGTTCTTTTTCCTTGATAATGTTAACCTTAACCCTTTATCCCTTACTCCCTCTATCAATGTCGCTATCAGTATCTTGTCTACCTGCTCTGACTCACCCCTTTACCAAATCCTCTTTCCGCCATCTCCCTTATCCTTTCCCCATATTCTTGTACCGTTTCATACCTTTCTTGCCTTACTCTTTTTAACTCCATTAGCGCATGCTGCTCATCCTGAAATCTCCCATATCTACTTGCTAAATATGACTTAAATTCCTGCCATGGTTCTTCATTTCTATCTTCAACTCTTCTCCTTACACACGCTAGCACTGCCCCTTGACATGTGGCCACTGCCAAGTCTTTCCATTCTATTTGATTTAACCTTTTCCTATTACCCCAGAACTCAATTGCTTGTATCCAATTTTCAAACGTTTCTACTTGTCCCTCAAATATTGGTATTCTACCTGTTATTTCCTGCATCTGCAAACTACCACTTAATCTTTCAATCACTTCTCCCATCTTTTGCACCGCTTGCCACATGTACCCTTCCTGAGATATATTCTCCATTTGTTAATTATCTTTTCCCTCTTTGCATAGGTCTTCCTATTGATACGTTCACTTATATCTCTTTACAACATAACAAAATTCAGCATTTTACATAATACCTCATTTGCTCATTATTTCCTTTCTTTGTAGAGGTTTTCTATTGCCATATTAATAATATACCTTTAGCAACAATTATTTCTAAAAAAAATTTCATCATTTTATACAATACCTTATTTGCTAATTATTTCCCCTTTTCTTGTAGAGGTTTTTCTATTGGCATCTTAACAATATACATTTAACAACAATACACACCAAAAAATTCATTCTGAATTATTTCCCTTTCCTTGTAGATGTTTTCTCAATTGGCATATTAACCATATACTTTTGACAACCATACAACAACAAAAAAAAATTCCAGCCTTCTACACAATACTCTTACATTTCATGTCAAACTCTTTCAATTGTTTGACTTATCTCACACAACTTATTTCTTTCTTTCCTGTATTCCAGCCATGTGTGTCTATCAATTTAAATCCTACTCATTTTCCTATTCTACCCCTTCCTTTAATTCTTCACCCGTTAACTCTATTCTATCTACAAAAATGTTCGACACACATGACTCCAATACTTCTTTTATCACAATCATTTGTTAGTAATTTGTCTCTTTTTTTCAATCACTCTTCCACTCACCTACTATCTTTCAATCAATTTTAATTAACTAATTACTGAATCACATCCTCGATGATCCTTAGAATACTTAAACACATTTTTCTCTCTTTCTCTCTCTGTGCCTTTCAGTTGTCTTGTTGCAACCGATCTAGCGTTGATCAGCCACCAATGTAATAATGAAACTTTTGCGCTGTGTCATAATGAAAACTGAGAGAGCTCAAACACTAATGCTTGATAATCAACTTCTTATAACCTTGATGATCAACTTGACTGACCAATGTCGTGACCGATGAAATGACGATTCATGAACGATCGACTGACCGCTCGTCCCCTTGAGATTGAGATCACTCCTCTTCACCACGAGCCCGAGTACCAGAGGTGCTTTAGCACGATGAGCGAGGGCTCGTGATGCTGCTTATGCCGGATTGCTGAATGACGAGTTACTCGCCACTCTGATGATCTGCCCCGTTCTCAAGCTGCCATGCCAGTCTTTTGGACCGCCATGATTGATGCCTCGTACTTCACGTCATTCTGTTGCGACTCTCCTTGGACCGTTATGATCTATAGTGTAGTACTTCGCTTGTGACTTATCAATTCCCCCCGCGATTTCTCCCAGCTCGTTCACTCACTAGATGGTTGTAACTTTAAAGATGTTTTAATGACTCAACTCAAGTCCTGACTACACACAAAACATCTTTATTTGACAAGGCACATGTCCGGATCATGTAAACACATTTCACAAATAAACAGTACATATATTCACAGTGATAATTCCCTCCCTGAATTAACATTAGTGCCACCCTCAGGTGCGCTTCTCATGGACTGCTACTTTAGCCCAAACTCGGTGGAACTCTCTTGTCGAGTTCCCAACTCTATGTAATCTACTTGACTAACAAGTTCAATTGTGTGTCGTAGAAGCTAGTCATAAGCTCCCAAGTCTCTGAGGACCCTTACTTGAAGTTTCCCCATAATGTGTACGATCTACACGATCGATGAAAGTCTCTCTTCATGGTAGAAGCTTTGTCATAAGCTTCCTAAACTTTCCCGCCACGACTTCCTCGAAGTCAGCGAGATTATCCAACAACGTGTTGATTGCACTGATTCGCAATCAGCTTCTATGCCGAGAAGGTAACGCTAAACTTAACAGCTACATTCACACTTATTCTAAATTCTTCATAAGTCTTGCCCCACGACTTCCTCAAAGTCGGCGAGCGCTGGACACTTAACAAGTTTCCAACAATGTTCTACTGTCTCAATTTCGTTGATGCACAATCAGTTTCTTTGCCAGTAAGGTAACCCTAACCTTAACAGTGACAGTCCCACTGATTCTATATTCTTCATAAGTCTTGCTCTACGACTCCCTCAAGGTCGGCGAGCGCTGGACACTTAACAAGTTTCCAACAATGTTCTACTGTATCAATTTCACTGATTCACAATCAGTTTCATTGCCGCTAAGGTAACCCTAACCTTAACAGTAACAATCACTCCTATTCTATCTTGCCATATCTAACACAACATTTAGTAACTAACAATCACAACTCCTGGAAATAGGATAACTAAACTATAGCTCGTTTCAAAACATATGCCCAACTTCAAAATGCTATTACTCTCTAACCGTTTGTTAAATACTTTTGAAATTTTCCAAATGTTATTAGAATGCAAAAGACCCTTTAAATGTATATTTAACAAATATCTTGCAGCTGCAGTTTTCTTAAAGCGGCGATATTTCTTTGATGTTTGTCAAAATTGTAAATTGTGAAGCCCTAAAGAATAGAAATTACCGTAGTTGCTGGTCTACGATTAATTTTCACTAGGTAAAGGCGTGGCCGTAATGGGGAAATAACTGGATAAAACAAAACACCAGGAGAATTATTGTCTGCTCAGTTCGAGGACGGACGATAATAATATCAAGGTATACCTGTATGTCCAATTTTCATAGTTGTGTGGTCCTGAAAAGGACCGTTTGTTGAAATAATTTAAGGTAATATAGGGGCCAACATTGTGGGGGCTATATACTTTCATTCTGAATCAGACGAGTCTAAAAGATTAATAACTGTTTGGGGTTGAACATTCCACAAACCATCATTTTCCCAATATTCCTCTTCCTGTTTTAAGACGTGGTCTTCACATTTAGCCCAATAATCTTTGTCTATATTTAATAAAGCGAGATTAGCAAGAGTCTTTACATCGCATATTTTGAATGTTGTATTTTCATCTGCCACTTGTCCTTTTAATTTTGCCCAGATTAGTTATATTGGATTTAAATGAGCATGGTAAGGTGGCAGCCTCAAACTTATATGACCGTGCTCTTGGATAATCTTATCTATTTGAAAAATCTTTGTCCTCTGTTTTTGCTTTACTAGAGATAGTAATTCAGGTTTTAAGTACATGTTATTAAATTGTATGTGCTTCTTTGTGAGCCATATCTTAATAGCATCTTTTGTACTGGATGACGTCGGGACTTTATCTTCAAGTGCAACAATGTTGTGGTACGCTGCATTGTCCATTATTAGGCAAGATGGTCGATCTAGTGCTGGGAGAACAGAATTTTCAATCCAATGTTTAAATATGTGACCATTCATCTCAGAGTGATAATCCCGATTGTCTATGGATTTTGAAAGAAAAATGAGCTCTGCATTCTGTATTAGTCCATGTTGTCGACTACCTGCATGAGCAATTATCAAGCGCTGTCCTTTGCTGCTAGGTATTAATCTCTTAATTTTTCCATCTGATGACTGCCATTCCCTTTGGTTAGTGTGGTGAGCATTGATCCATGTTTCATCCAAGTACACAATATCATAACCTTGCTTCCGCACCTCTTTTACTTCACGTAAGTACTTGCTTCTCATGACTACTATATGTGGCTTCTCACAGATGATGTTTCGTCCATTGGAATACTTTCTGAATGTAAAGCCTGCAGCTCTCACATTCCTCCATAATGTAGACTTTGATATTTCAATACTGTTGTTCTTTTTCAGCGATACTTTTAATTTTCTGATTGTAACAGTTTCATTCATACCCAACATTTTGCGAATTTCACTTCTAATAAGTTCACTGTCGAAATTATCCAACATTTTTGCTCTTCCTTGTGATTTTGTATATTTGGAACATTGACGGTCACGTGCTTGAATCCAGCGATTAAATGACCGTTTAGATAAATCCAAAATGTGTCTTGTCCTATTCTCAGGGTTTTCTAAAGAATGAAATAATCTTCCTCGTTTAGCCTCTTTGCAAAAATAGTCATACATTTTTATTGCGATGTTTTGTAAACTGCAGAATTTCATTTTAAGACTCATGATAAATGTTATTGTTCCACGTTACGCCGCTGAATTAACGGAAATGGAACACACAATGTCTCGTGTTTACTACAAGTGTCTAATTGTGTCAGACAACTCACGCGGAAAGCGTGCAAAATTGTAAATTTGAGCGTGTATAGATTTGTAATCGCTATTTTTAACTTAAATACTGTAAACATTAAGTTTTGACTACATCAATGGGTCGTTATAAATTTATATAAATCAAATAAGCAATAATAATAACCAAATGTTTGTTTTTAATGAAATTAATTCCCTGTTGGGTTCTAATCATTATAACTATACATGCAAATTTTGAAAAAATTACAAAAAGCGGTTTAAAAGATATTGATTTTTAAAGTTGGGCACGACTTATGAAACAAGCTATAATTGGCTGTCGCCCTATAGCTGTCTTAACTTTCATCTATTTACAACTCCTTTCTAGTCCACGGTATGCTAACTAGATTCTCTAGACGTCCGCACTGGACCCGGCTCAAATGCACCCTGACTTTAAAATCTACGTCTATTCTCAACTCCCCACTTCCCCTGAAAACATCTCACCCATTCACGCTTATTTCGCCTTTCTCTATAACACAGTTCACTCACTCACACCTGACCACTTCTGCTTGTCTCCCCTAGATGTTTATTATTTCTCTACTAATATCGTCTGTTTCAATCAACTCTCATCAATACTATGTTTCTCTTGTTGCCCCGCTACACACCCGTTTCATACACCCTCATCTATTCCCTGTTACACTGCCTTATATCTTCCGCAAGTTATTTAAACATCTGTAATAACTTCCAGACTATTATTCCTTACCACCTCTTGCTAATTATATCTCCCGTACCTTATTTTATCTCTACACCTATCCACTAAATGCCCTACTTTTCCACATCCATAACATCTTCTTGTCTCCCCTACCTCTATTACCTGTCCTCTTCTTTGTCTCATACTTCCTTGTTTACACTCATATTTTATATGTCCTATCTCTCCACATCTATAGCATGTTCTTCTCTCTTGTATGCTGTTCACTATTTGTCTACCTTCTCGTTGCTCCTCTCTTCTCCTAAAATGGTCTACTTCCATCGGACTGTCTTGTCTTTCTATCCCCCTTTTTCTCTTTGTTGACTATGTTCTTGAAATCTTCTTACTAACCCTTCTTCTTCAACTGCTATTTCTAATAACTGCAACAATTTCATGTTCTTTTTCCTTGATAATGTTAACCTTAACCCTTTATCCCTTACTCCCTCTATCAATGTCGCTATCAGTATCTTGTCTACCTGCTCTGACTCAACCCCTTTACCAAATCCTCTTTCCGCCATCTCCCTTATCCTTTCCCCATATTCTTGTACCGTTTCATACCTTTCTTGCCTTACTCTTTTTAACTCCATTAGCGCATGCTGCTCATCCTGAAATCTCCCATATCTACTTGCTAAATATGACTTAAATTCCTGCCATGGTTCTTCATTTCTATCTTCAACTCTTCTCCTTACACACGCTAGCACTGCCCCTTGACATGTGGCCACTGCCAAGTCTTTCCATTCTATTTGATTTAACCTTTTCCTATTACCCCAGAACTCAATTGCTTGTATCCAATTTTCAAACGTTTCTACTTGTCCCTCAAATATTGGTATTCTACCTGTTATTTCCTGCATCTGCAAACTACCACTTAATCTTTCAATCACTTCTCCCATCTTTTGCACCGCTTGCCACATGTACCCTTCCTGAGATATATTCTCCATTTGTTAATTATCTTTTCCCTCTTTGCATAGGTCTTCCTATTGATACGTTCACTTATATCTCTTTACAACATAACAAAATTCAGCATTTTACATAATACCTCATTTGCTCATTATTTCCTTTCTTTGTAGAGGTTTTCTATTGCCATATTAATAATATACCTTTAGCAACAATTATTTCTAAAAAAAATTTCATCATTTTATACAATACCTTATTTGCTAATTATTTCCCCCTTTTCTTGTAGAGGTTTTTCTATTGGCATCTTAACAATATACATTTAACAACAATACACACCAAAAAAATTCATTCTGAATTATTTCCCTTTCCTTGTAGATGTTTTCTCAATTGGCATATTAACCATATACTTTTGACAACCATACAACAACAAAAAAAAATTCCAGCCTTCTACACAATACTCTTACATTTCATGTCAAACTCTTTCAATTGTTTGACTTATCTCACACAACTTATTTCTTTCTTTCCTGTATTCCAGCCATGTGTGTCTATCAATTTAAATCCTACTCATTTTCCTATTCTACCCCCTTCCTTTAATTCTTCACCCGTTAACTCTATTCTATCTACAAAAATGTTCGACACACATGACTCCAATACTTCTTTTATCACAATCATTTGTTAGTAATTTGTCTCTTTTTTTTCAATCACTCTTCCACTCACCTACTATCTTTCAATCAATTTTAATTAACTAATTACTGAATCACATCCTCGATGATCCTTAGAATACTTAAACACATTTTTCTCTCTTTCTCTCTCTGTGCCTTTCAGTTGTCTTGTTGCAACCGATCTAGCGTTGATCAGCCACCAATGTAATAATGAAACTTTTGCGCTGTGTCATAATGAAAACTGAGAGAGCTCAAACACTAATGCTTGATAATCAACTTCTTATAACCTTGATGATCAACTTGACTGACCAATGTCGTGACCGATGAAATGACGATTCATGAACGATCGACTGACCGCTCGTCCCCTTGAGATTGAGATCACTCCTCTTCACCACGAGCCCGAGTACCAGAGGTGCTTTAGCACGATGAGCGAGGGCTCGTGATGCTGCTTATGCCGGATTGCTGAATGACGAGTTACTCGCCACTCTGATGATCTGCCCCGTTCTCAAGCTGCCATGCCAGTCTTTTGGACCGCCATGATTGATGCCTCGTACTTCACGTCATTCTGTTGCGACTCTCCTTGGACCGTTATGATCTATAGTGTAGTACTTCGCTTGTGACTTATCAATTCCCCCCGCGATTTCTCCCAGCTCGTTCACTCACTAGATGGTTGTAACTTTAAAGATGTTTTAATGACTCAACTCAAGTCCTGACTACACACAAAACATCTTTATTTGACAAGGCACATGTCCGGATCATGTAAACACATTTCACAAATAAACAGTACATATATTCACAGTGATAATTCCCTCCCTGAATTAACATTAGTGCCACCCTCAGGTGCGCTTCTCATGGACTGCTACTTTAGCCCAAACTCGGTGGAACTCTCTTGTCGAGTTCCCAACTCTATGTAATCTACTTGACTAACAAGTTCAATTGTGTGTCGTAGAAGCTAGTCATAAGCTCCCAAGTCTCTGAGGACCCTTACTTGAAGTTTCCCCATAATGTGTACGATCTACACGATCGATGAAAGTCTCTCTTCATGGTAGAAGCTTTGTCATAAGCTTCCTAAACTTTCCCGCCACGACTTCCTCGAAGTCAGCGAGATTATCCAACAACGTGTTGATTGCACTGATTCGCAATCAGCTTCTATGCCGAGAAGGTAACGCTAAACTTAACAGCTACATTCACACTTATTCTAAATTCTTCATAAGTCTTGCCCCACGACTTCCTCAAAGTCGGCGAGCGCTGGACACTTAACAAGTTTCCAACAATGTTCTACTGTCTCAATTTCGTTGATGCACAATCAGTTTCTTTGCCAGTAAGGTAACCCTAACCTTAACAGTGACAGTCCCACTGATTCTATATTCTTCATAAGTCTTGCTCTACGACTCCCTCAAGGTCGGCGAGCGCTGGACACTTAACAAGTTTCCAACAATGTTCTACTGTATCAATTTCACTGATTCACAATCAGTTTCATTGCCGCTAAGGTAACCCTAACCTTAACAGTAACAATCACTCCTATTCTATCTTGCCATATCTAACACAACATTTAGTAACTAACAATCACAACTCCTGGAAATAGGATAACTAAACTATAGCTCGTTTCAAAACATATGCCCAACTTCAAAATGCTATTACTCTCTAACCGTTTGTTAAATACTTTTGAAATTTTCCAAATGTTATTAGAATGCAAAAGACCCTTTAAATGTATATTTAACAAATATCTTGCAGCTGCAGTTTTCTTAAAGCGGCGATATTTCTTTGATGTTTGTCAAAATTGTAAATTGTGAAGCCCTAAAGAATAGAAATTACCGTAGTTGCTGGTCTACGATTAATTTTCACTAGGTAAAGGCGTGGCCGTAATGGGGAAATAACTGGATAAAACAAAACACCAGGAGAATTATTGTCTGCTCAGTTCGAGGACGGACGATAATAATATCAAGGTATACCTGTATGTCCAATTTTCATAGTTGTGTGGTCCTGAAAAGGACCGTTTGTTGAAATAATTTAAGGTAATATAGGGGCCAACATTGTGGGGGCTATATACTTTCATTCTGAATCAGACGAGTCTAAAAGATTAATAACTGTTTGGGGTTGAACATTCCACAAACCATCATTTTCCCAATATTCCTCTTCCTGTTTTAAGACGTGGTCTTCACATTTAGCCCAATAATCTTTGTCTATATTTAATAAAGCGAGATTAGCAAGAGTCTTTACATCGCATATTTTGAATGTTGTATTTTCATCTGCCACTTGTCCTTTTAATTTTGCCCAGATTAGTTATATTGGATTTAAATGAGCATGGTAAGGTGGCAGCCTCAAACTTATATGACCGTGCTCTTGGATAATCTTATCTATTTGAAAAATCTTTGTCCTCTGTTTTTGCTTTACTAGAGATAGTAATTCAGGTTTTAAGTACATGTTATTAAATTGTATGTGCTTCTTTGTGAGCCATATCTTAATAGCATCTTTTGTACTGGATGACGTCGGGACTTTATCTTCAAGTGCAACAATGTTGTGGTACGCTGCATTGTCCATTATTAGGCAAGATGGTCGATCTAGTGCTGGGAGAACAGAATTTTCAATCCAATGTTTAAATATGTGACCATTCATCTCAGAGTGATAATCCCGATTGTCTATGGATTTTGAAAGAAAAATGAGCTCTGCATTCTGTATTAGTCCATGTTGTCGACTACCTGCATGAGCAATTATCAAGCGCTGTCCTTTGCTGCTAGGTATTAATCTCTTAATTTTTCCATCTGATGACTGCCATTCCCTTTGGTTAGTGTGGTGAGCATTGATCCATGTTTCATCCAAGTACACAATATCATAACCTTGCTTCCGCACCTCTTTTACTTCACGTAAGTACTTGCTTCTCATGACTACTATATGTGGCTTCTCACAGATGATGTTTCGTCCATTGGAATACTTTCTGAATGTAAAGCCTGCAGCTCTCACATTCCTCCATAATGTAGACTTTGATATTTCAATACTGTTGTTCTTTTTCAGCGATACTTTTAATTTTCTGATTGTAACAGTTTCATTCATACCCAACATTTTGCGAATTTCACTTCTAATAAGTTCACTGTCGAAATTATCCAACATTTTTGCTCTTCCTTGTGATTTTGTATATTTGGAACATTGACGGTCACGTGCTTGAATCCAGCGATTAAATGACCGTTTAGATAAATCCAAAATGTGTCTTGTCCTATTCTCAGGGTTTTCTAAAGAATGAAATAATCTTCCTCGTTTAGCCTCTTTGCAAAAATAGTCATACATTTTTATTGCGATGTTTTGTAAACTGCAGAATTTCATTTTAAGACTCATGATAAATGTTATTGTTCCACGTTACGCCGCTGAATTAACGGAAATGGAACACACAATGTCTCGTGTTTACTACAAGTGTCTAATTGTGTCAGACAACTCACGCGGAAAGCGTGCAAAATTGTAAATTTGAGCGTGTATAGATTTGTAATCGCTATTTTTAACTTAAATACTGTAAACATTAAGTTTTGACTACATCAATGGGTCGTTATAAATTTATATAAATCAAATAAGCAATAATAATAACCAAATGTTTGTTTTTAATGAAATTAATTCCCTGTTGGGTTCTAATCATTATAACTATACATGCAAATTTTGAAAAAATTACAAAAAGCGGTTTAAAAGATATTGATTTTTAAAGTTGGGCACGACTTATGAAACAAGCTATAATTGGCTGTCGCCCTATAGCTGTCTTAACTTTCATCTATTTACAACTCCTTTCTAGTCCACGGTATGCTAACTAGATTTCTCTAGACGTCCGCACTGGACCCGGCTCAAATGCACCCTGACTTTAAAATCTACGTCTATTCTCAACTCCCCACTTCCCCTGAAAACATCTCACCCATTCACGCTTATTTCGCCTTTCTCTATAACACAGTTCACTCACTCACACCTGACCACTTCTGCTTGTCTCCCCTAGATGTTTATTATTTCTCTACTAATATCGTCTGTTTCAATCAACTCTCATCAATACTATGTTTCTCTTGTTGCCCCGCTACACACCCGTTTCATACACCCTCATCTATTCCCTGTTACACTGCCTTATATCTTCCGCAAGTTATTTAAACATCTGTAATAACTTCCAGACTATTATTCCTTACCACCTCTTGCTAATTATATCTCCCGTACCTTATTTTATCTCTACACCTATCCACTAAATGCCCTACTTTTCCACATCCATAACATCTTCTTGTCTCCCCTACCTCTATTACCTGTCCTCTTCTTTGTCTCATACTTCCTTGTTTACACTCATATTTTATATGTCCTATCTCTCCACATCTATAGCATGTTCTTCTCTCTTGTATGCTGTTCACTATTTGTCTACCTTCTCGTTGCTCCTCTCTTCTCCTAAAATGGTCTACTTCCATCGGACTGTCTTGTCTTTCTATCCCCCCTTTTTCTCTTTGTTGACTATGTTCTTGAAATCTTCTTACTAACCCTTCTTCTTCAACTGCTATTTCTAATAACTGCAACAATTTCATGTTCTTTTTCCTTGATAATGTTAACCTTAACCCTTTATCCCTTACTCCCTCTATCAATGTCGCTATCAGTATCTTGTCTACCTGCTCTGACTCAACCCCTTTACCAAATCCTCTTTCCGCCATCTCCCTTATCCTTTCCCCATATTCTTGTACCGTTTCATACCTTTCTTGCCTTACTCTTTTTAACTCCATTAGCGCATGCTGCTCATCCTGAAATCTCCCATATCTACTTGCTAAATATGACTTAAATTCCTGCCATGGTTCTTCATTTCTATCTTCAACTCTTCTCCTTACACACGCTAGCACTGCCCCTTGACATGTGGCCACTGCCAAGTCTTTCCATTCTATTTGATTTAACCTTTTCCTATTACCCCAGAACTCAATTGCTTGTATCCAATTTTCAAACGTTTCTACTTGTCCCTCAAATATTGGTATTCTACCTGTTATTTCCTGCATCTGCAAACTACCACTTAATCTTTCAATCACTTCTCCCATCTTTTGCACCGCTTGCCACATGTACCCTTCCTGAGATATATTCTCCATTTGTTAATTATCTTTTCCCTCTTTGCATAGGTCTTCCTATTGATACGTTCACTTATATCTCTTTACAACATAACAAAATTCAGCATTTTACATAATACCTCATTTGCTCATTATTTCCTTTCTTTGTAGAGGTTTTCTATTGCCATATTAATAATATACCTTTAGCAACAATTATTTCTAAAAAAAATTTCATCATTTTATACAATACCTTATTTGCTAATTATTTCCCCCTTTTCTTGTAGAGGTTTTTCTATTGGCATCTTAACAATATACATTTAACAACAATACACACCAAAAAAATTCATTCTGAATTATTTCCCTTTCCTTGTAGATGTTTTCTCAATTGGCATATTAACCATATACTTTTGACAACCATACAACAACAAAAAAAAATTCCAGCCTTCTACACAATACTCTTACATTTCATGTCAAACTCTTTCAATTGTTTGACTTATCTCACACAACTTATTTCTTTCTTTCCTGTATTCCAGCCATGTGTGTCTATCAATTTAAATCCTACTCATTTTCCTATTCTACCCCCTTCCTTTAATTCTTCACCCGTTAACTCTATTCTATCTACAAAAATGTTCGACACACATGACTCCAATACTTCTTTTATCACAATCATTTGTTAGTAATTTGTCTCTTTTTTTTCAATCACTCTTCCACTCACCTACTATCTTTCAATCAATTTTAATTAACTAATTACTGAATCACATCCTCGATGATCCTTAGAATACTTAAACACATTTTTCTCTCTTTCTCTCTCTGTGCCTTTCAGTTGTCTTGTTGCAACCGATCTAGCGTTGATCAGCCACCAATGTAATAATGAAACTTTTGCGCTGTGTCATAATGAAAACTGAGAGAGCTCAAACACTAATGCTTGATAATCAACTTCTTATAACCTTGATGATCAACTTGACTGACCAATGTCGTGACCGATGAAATGACGATTCATGAACGATCGACTGACCGCTCGTCCCCTTGAGATTGAGATCACTCCTCTTCACCACGAGCCCGAGTACCAGAGGTGCTTTAGCACGATGAGCGAGGGCTCGTGATGCTGCTTATGCCGGATTGCTGAATGACGAGTTACTCGCCACTCTGATGATCTGCCCCGTTCTCAAGCTGCCATGCCAGTCTTTTGGACCGCCATGATTGATGCCTCGTACTTCACGTCATTCTGTTGCGACTCTCCTTGGACCGTTATGATCTATAGTGTAGTACTTCGCTTGTGACTTATCAATTCCCCCCGCGATTTCTCCCAGCTCGTTCACTCACTAGATGGTTGTAACTTTAAAGATGTTTTAATGACTCAACTCAAGTCCTGACTACACACAAAACATCTTTATTTGACAAGGCACATGTCCGGATCATGTAAACACATTTCACAAATAAACAGTACATATATTCACAGTGATAATTCCCTCCCTGAATTAACATTAGTGCCACCCTCAGGTGCGCTTCTCATGGACTGCTACTTTAGCCCAAACTCGGTGGAACTCTCTTGTCAAGTTCCCAACTCTATGTAATCTACTTGACTAACAAGTTCAATTGTGTGTCGTAGAAGCTAGTCATAAGCTCCCAAGTCTCTGAGGACCCTTACTTGAAGTTTCCCCATAATGTGTACGATCTACACGATCGATGAAAGTCTCTCTTCATGGTAGAAGCTTTGTCATAAGCTTCCTAAACTTTCCCGCCACGACTTCCTCGAAGTCAGCGAGATTATCCAACAACGTGTTGATTGCACTGATTCGCAATCAGCTTCTATGCCGAGAAGGTAACGCTAAACTTAACAGCTACATTCACACTTATTCTAAATTCTTCATAAGTCTTGCCCCACGACTTCCTCAAAGTCGGCGAGCGCTGGACACTTAACAAGTTTCCAACAATGTTCTACTGTCTCAATTTCGTTGATGCACAATCAGTTTCTTTGCCAGTAAGGTAACCCTAACCTTAACAGTGACAGTCCCACTGATTCTATATTCTTCATAAGTCTTGCTCTACGACTCCCTCAAGGTCGGCGAGCGCTGGACACTTAACAAGTTTCCAACAATGTTCTACTGTATCAATTTCACTGATTCACAATCAGTTTCATTGCCGCTAAGGTAACCCTAACCTTAACAGTAACAATCACTCCTATTCTATCTTGCCATATCTAACACAACATTTAGTAACTAACAATCACAACTCCTGGAAATAGGATAACTAAACTATAGCTCGTTTCAAAACATATGCCCAACTTCAAAATGCTATTACTCTCTAACCGTTTGTTAAATACTTTTGAAATTTTCCAAATGTTATTAGAATGCAAAAGACCCTTTAAATGTATATTTAACAAATATCTTGCACCTGCAGTTTTCTTAAAGCGGCGATATTTCTTTGATGTTTGTCAAAATTGTAAATTGTGAAGCCCTAAAGAATAGAAATTACCGTAGTTGCTGGTCTACGATTAATTTTCACTAGGTAAAGGCGTGGCCGTAATGGGGAAATAACTGGATAAAACAAAACACCAGGAGAATTATTGTCTGCTCAGTTCGAGGACGGACGATAATAATATCAAGGTATACCTGTATGTCCAATTTTCATAGTTGTGTGGTCCTGAAAAGGACCGTTTGTTGAAATAATTTAAGGTAATATAGGGGCCAACATTGTGGGGGCTATATACTTTCATTCTGAATCAGACGAGTCTAAAAGATTAATAACTGTTTGGGGTTGAACATTCCACAAACCATCATTTTCCCAATATTCCTCTTCCTGTTTTAAGACGTGGTCTTCACATTTAGCCCAATAATCTTTGTCTATATTTAATAAAGCGAGATTAGCAAGAGTCTTTACATCGCATATTTTGAATGTTGTATTTTCATCTGCCACTTGTCCTTTTAATTTTGCCCAGATTAGTTATATTGGATTTAAATGAGCATGGTAAGGTGGCAGCCTCAAACTTATATGACCGTGCTCTTGGATAATCTTATCTATTTGAAAAATCTTTGTCCTCTGTTTTTGCTTTACTAGAGATAGTAATTCAGGTTTTAAGTACATGTTATTAAATTGTATGTGCTTCTTTGTGAGCCATATCTTAATAGCATCTTTTGTACTGGATGACGTCGGGACTTTATCTTCAAGTGCAACAATGTTGTGGTACGCTGCATTGTCCATTATTAGGCAAGATGGTCGATCTAGTGCTGGGAGAACAGAATTTTCAATCCAATGTTTAAATATGTGACCATTCATCTCAGAGTGATAATCCCGATTGTCTATGGATTTTGAAAGAAAAATGAGCTCTGCATTCTGTATTAGTCCATGTTGTCGACTACCTGCATGAGCAATTATCAAGCGCTGTCCTTTGCTGCTAGGTATTAATCTCTTAATTTTTCCATCTGATGACTGCCATTCCCTTTGGTTAGTGTGGTGAGCATTGATCCATGTTTCATCCAAGTACACAATATCATAACCTTGCTTCCGCACCTCTTTTACTTCACGTAAGTACTTGCTTCTCATGACTACTATATGTGGCTTCTCACAGATGATGTTTCGTCCATTGGAATACTTTCTGAATGTAAAGCCTGCAGCTCTCACATTCCTCCATAATGTAGACTTTGATATTTCAATACTGTTGTTCTTTTTCAGCGATACTTTTAATTTTCTGATTGTAACAGTTTCATTCATACCCAACATTTTGCGAATTTCACTTCTAATAAGTTCACTGTCGAAATTATCCAACATTTTTGCTCTTCCTTGTGATTTTGTATATTTGGAACATTGACGGTCACGTGCTTGAATCCAGCGATTAAATGACCGTTTAGATAAATCCAAAATGTGTCTTGTCCTATTCTCAGGGTTTTCTAAAGAATGAAATAATCTTCCTCGTTTAGCCTCTTTGCAAAAATAGTCATACATTTTTATTGCGATGTTTTGTAAACTGCAGAATTTCATTTTAAGACTCATGATAAATGTTATTGTTCCACGTTACGCCGCTGAATTAACGGAAATGGAACACACAATGTCTCGTGTTTACTACAAGTGTCTAATTGTGTCAGACAACTCACGCGGAAAGCGTGCAAAATTGTGAATTTGAGCGTGTATAGATTTGTAATCGCTATTTTTAACTTAAATACTGTAAACATTAAGTTTTGACTACATCAATGGGTCGTTATAAATTTATATAAATCAAATAAGCAATAATAATAACCAAATGTTTGTTTTTAATGAAATTAATTCCCTGTTGGGTTCTAATCATTATAACTATACATGCAAATTTTGAAAAAATTACAAAAAGCGGTTTAAAAGATATTGATTTTTAAAGTTGGGCACGACTTATGAAACAAGCTATAATTGGCTGTCGCCCTATAGCTGTCTTAACTTTCATCTATTTACAACTCCTTTCTAGTCCACGGTATGCTAACTAGATTTCTCTAGACGTCCGCACTGGACCCGGCTCAAATGCACCCTGACTTTAAAATCTACGTCTATTCTCAACTCCCCACTTCCCCTGAAAACATCTCACCCATTCACGCTTATTTCGCCTTTCTCTATAACACAGTTCACTCACTCACACCTGACCACTTCTGCTTGTCTCCCCTAGATGTTTATTATTTCTCTACTAATATCGTCTGTTTCAATCAACTCTCATCAATACTATGTTTCTCTTGTTGCCCCGCTACACACCCGTTTCATACACCCTCATCTATTCCCTGTTACACTGCCTTATATCTTCCGCAAGTTATTTAAACATCTGTAATAACTTCCAGACTATTATTCCTTACCACCTCTTGCTAATTATATCTCCCGTACCTTATTTTATCTCTACACCTATCCACTAAATGCCCTACTTTTCCACATCCATAACATCTTCTTGTCTCCCCTACCTCTATTACCTGTCCTCTTCTTTGTCTCATACTTCCTTGTTTACACTCATATTTTATATGTCCTATCTCTCCACATCTATAGCATGTTCTTCTCTCTTGTATGCTGTTCACTATTTGTCTACCTTCTCGTTGCTCCTCTCTTCTCCTAAAATGGTCTACTTCCATCGGACTGTCTTGTCTTTCTATCCCCCTTTTTCTCTTTGTTGACTATGTTCTTGAAATCTTCTTACTAACCCTTCTTCTTCAACTGCTATTTCTAATAACTGCAACAATTTCATGTTCTTTTTCCTTGATAATGTTAACCTTAACCCTTTATCCCTTACTCCCTCTATCAATGTCGCTATCAGTATCTTGTCTACCTGCTCTGACTCAACCCCTTTACCAAATCCTCTTTCCGCCATCTCCCTTATCCTTTCCCCATATTCTTGTACCGTTTCATACCTTTCTTGCCTTACTCTTTTTAACTCCATTAGCGCATGCTGCTCATCCTGAAATCTCCCATATCTACTTGCTAAATATGACTTAAATTCCTGCCATGGTTCTTCATTTCTATCTTCAACTCTTCTCCTTACACACGCTAGCACTGCCCCTTGACATGTGGCCACTGCCAAGTCTTTCCATTCTATTTGATTTAACCTTTTCCTATTACCCCAGAACTCAATTGCTTGTATCCAATTTTCAAACGTTTCTACTTGTCCCTCAAATATTGGTATTCTACCTGTTATTTCCTGCATCTGCAAACTACCACTTAATCTTTCAATCACTTCTCCCATCTTTTGCACCGCTTGCCACATGTACCCTTCCTGAGATATATTCTCCATTTGTTAATTATCTTTTCCCTCTTTGCATAGGTCTTCCTATTGATACGTTCACTTATATCTCTTTACAACATAACAAAATTCAGCATTTTACATAATACCTCATTTGCTCATTATTTCCTTTCTTTGTAGAGGTTTTCTATTGCCATATTAATAATATACCTTTAGCAACAATTATTTCTAAAAAAAATTTCATCATTTTATACAATACCTTATTTGCTAATTATTTCCCCCTTTTCTTGTAGAGGTTTTTCTATTGGCATCTTAACAATATACATTTAACAACAATACACACCAAAAAAATTCATTCTGAATTATTTCCCTTTCCTTGTAGATGTTTTCTCAATTGGCATATTAACCATATACTTTTGACAACCATACAACAACAAAAAAAAATTCCAGCCTTCTACACAATACTCTTACATTTCATGTCAAACTCTTTCAATTGTTTGACTTATCTCACACAACTTATTTCTTTCTTTCCTGTATTCCAGCCATGTGTGTCTATCAATTTAAATCCTACTCATTTTCCTATTCTACCCCCTTCCTTTAATTCTTCACCCGTTAACTCTATTCTATCTACAAAAATGTTCGACACACATGACTCCAATACTTCTTTTATCACAATCATTTGTTAGTAATTTGTCTCTTTTTTTTCAATCACTCTTCCACTCACCTACTATCTTTCAATCAATTTTAATTAACTAATTACTGAATCACATCCTCGATGATCCTTAGAATACTTAAACACATTTTTCTCTCTTTCTCTCTCTGTGCCTTTCAGTTGTCTTGTTGCAACCGATCTAGCGTTGATCAGCCACCAATGTAATAATGAAACTTTTGCGCTGTGTCATAATGAAAACTGAGAGAGCTCAAACACTAATGCTTGATAATCAACTTCTTATAACCTTGATGATCAACTTGACTGACCAATGTCGTGACCGATGAAATGACGATTCATGAACGATCGACTGACCGCTCGTCCCCTTGAGATTGAGATCACTCCTCTTCACCACGAGCCCGAGTACCAGAGGTGCTTTAGCACGATGAGCGAGGGCTCGTGATGCTGCTTATGCCGGATTGCTGAATGACGAGTTACTCGCCACTCTGATGATCTGCCCCGTTCTCAAGCTGCCATGCCAGTCTTTTGGACCGCCATGATTGATGCCTCGTACTTCACGTCATTCTGTTGCGACTCTCCTTGGACCGTTATGATCTATAGTGTAGTACTTCGCTTGTGACTTATCAATTCCCCCCGCGATTTCTCCCAGCTCGTTCACTCACTAGATGGTTGTAACTTTAAAGATGTTTTAATGACTCAACTCAAGTCCTGACTACACACAAAACATCTTTATTTGACAAGGCACATGTCCGGATCATGTAAACACATTTCACAAATAAACAGTACATATATTCACAGTGATAATTCCCTCCCTGAATTAACATTAGTGCCACCCTCAGGTGCGCTTCTCATGGACTGCTACTTTAGCCCAAACTCGGTGGAACTCTCTTGTCGAGTTCCCAACTCTATGTAATCTACTTGACTAACAAGTTCAATTGTGTGTCGTAGAAGCTAGTCATAAGCTCCCAAGTCTCTGAGGACCCTTACTTGAAGTTTCCCCATAATGTGTACGATCTACACGATCGATGAAAGTCTCTCTTCATGGTAGAAGCTTTGTCATAAGCTTCCTAAACTTTCCCGCCACGACTTCCTCGAAGTCGGCGAGATTATCCAACAACGTGTTGATTGCACTGATTCGCAATCAGCTTCTATGCCGAGAAGGTAACGCTAACCTTAACAGCTACAATCACACTTATTCTAAATTCTTCATAAGTCTTGCCCCACGACTTCCTCAAAGTCGGCGAGCGCTGGACACTTAACAAGTTTCCAACAATGTTCTACTGTCTCAATTTCGTTGATGCACAATCAGTTTCTTTGCCAGTAAGGTAACCCTAACCTTAACAGTGACAGTCCCACTGATTCTATATTCTTCATAAGTCTTGCTCTACGACTCCCTCAAGGTCGGCGAGCGCTGGACACTTAACAAGTTTCCAACAATGTTCTACTGTATCAATTTCACTGATTCACAATCAGTTTCATTGCCGCTAAGGTAACCCTAACCTTAACAGTAACAATCACTCCTATTCTATCTTGCCATATCTAACACAACATTTAGTAACTAACAATCACAACTCCTGGAAATAGGATAACTAAACTAATTGGCTGTCGCCCTATAGCTGTCTTAACTTTCATCTATTTACAACTCCTTTCTAGTCCACGGTATGCTAACTAGATTTCTCTAGACGTCCGCACTGGACCCGGCTCAAATGCACCCTGACTTTAAAATCTACGTCTATTCTCAACTCCCCACTTCCCCTGAAAACATCTCACCCATTCACGCTTATTTCGCCTTTCTCTATAACACAGTTCACTCACTCACACCTGACCACTTCTGCTTGTCTCCCCTAGATGTTTATTATTTCTCTACTAATATCGTCTGTTGCAATCAACTCTCATCAATACTATGTTTCTCTTGTTGCCCCGCTACACACCCGTTTCATACACCCTCATCTATTCCCTGTTACACTGAGAATGAATGAAGAAAGACTTCTCCTTGAGGTCATTCAAGTGGAAACTATCTGGTGAAAGAAAACAAGGCAGAACAAGAGATTCGCTACACAGAACAATTACTAGTGCAGGACCAAAAATGGGGCTAAGAAACAACGAAGAATTAGAATAACTAGCAGCAAATCTGAAAGGAAAATAAATAAATGGTAGAGAAAACGAGCAATGAACAAACATATAAATCACATAAACATATATCTAGTAGACTTTTAACACGGTTTTATTTTCTGTTGACCTTTGTTTTCATAAATATGACGTCATTTCATAAAAGAAATTGTATTTCTGATTTCACTGACAGCGTTTGTCCTCCATATCTTTTTTTTTTATTGAGTTATTTCCGAGCCATCATCATTGCACTCCGACCTCATCAAGGCCGGCTCCTTGTCGTGGGGATGGGGCTTAACAGTCACCAGTGACTGAAAACCAAGACTGGCCAGGCCTTCCTACACCCGTGCAAGACCACATTCTGCTCTAGCAATTTTAAGTGCTGAAGTCGGAGGCAACCAGCCAAAAGGCGCACTACAAAAATCAGGATGCCACGCACTCACACCAATGGGAAGCATGTCTATAACTGCAAATCGAAATGGCACTCGCCCTGTGATGGACACTCAGGCAGGTGCAGCGCCGGGCCCTCAGCCTCGAAAGGGCCCAACCTCTATTACTGGATGTCCTTCTCAATCGCTCTGTGGAGTCAGGGGGCGAGAGAATAGAGTTACTGGCCAACCCAAAATAAGACCACTCAAAAAAATGCACTGGAATGCTGAAGGCATCAACAGCAAAAGAGATGGGTACAGTAAAAAGATATAATTAGAAAATATCCTGGATGAAGAACAAGTAAGCATATGCTGTTTGCAAGAAACTCATCTAAACAACGACATAACCTTAAAGATTAGGGGATACCAGTGCTACCGATCTGACAGAAAAAACAGACAAAAGGGCGGAATACTGACACTTGTAAGGAACAACATTAATGCATGTCGGATTGAAGTGTATATGGATGGGGCAGAATATCAAATACTGCACCTCAGGACAGAAAAATACAGACTTTCGCCTACTTAACTACTACTGTCCGAGTGACTGCCCACTAGCACTAGACACAATTACATTAAAAGAAAGAATAATTGTATGTGGAGACTTTAACAGCCATTCACAGAGTTGGGGCTATGAAGATATGGACAAGAGAGGTGAAGAACTTGAAAATTGGCAGGATGACAATGGGCTTATACTATTAAACCAGGCAACAGATCCACCAACATTCTATCCCAGATCACGGCATGCCACATCTACACCAGACCTTGCTCTCCATTCACCAGACCTGGATTGGGATATCACACGTATTGTTGGGAAACAACTTGGAGGCAGCGACCACCGACCTGTCTTTTTAGTGGTGCAAAATGAGGCCGTCAGGGAGAGCAGCACTCTCTCCAGATGGAATTACAATAAGGCAGACTGGAAAATGTATCAAAATTACACCAGTGTACTGACTAAAGATCTAAATACAGACAGAGACATCAACAAAATAGTTGATGAATTCAGTAGACTAACAATACAAGCTGCCAGTGAAACAATACCTAGAGGGGCACGGAAACGCTACAAACCATACTGGAGTAGTGAACTAGAGCAACTGCACAATGACATGGAAATATCTCGAAAGCAAGCAGAAAATAACCCCTGCCAGGAACACCACAATAACTATCAACATGCTAAAGCCAAATTTCAATGGGCTAAACTACAAGCCAGACGGAGAAGCTGGAAAGAGAAAACAGAGTCCTTGAATCTCGAACGAGACACAAGAAAAGTGTGGAGGCTTGTAAAACAGCTGAATGATGAGGGTACAGAAAGGAACACAAAAATTACACTGAAGAAGGATGGAAACATCCTAACAGGTAAGCATGCAGCAAATCACTTTGCAGATCCTTTGCAAATGACAACAATATCGAAATTAGCCTAGAGAAACATAAAGAGACCCGTTTAAAACAACAAAATGCAAGACAAGAAGAGACCTCACATGAAGTCATGGAAATACCCATTACACAAAGTGAGCTAGAGCAGGCAATATCCAAATTAAAAATGAAAAAGTTACCAGGTAGTGATGGAGTGTCTAATGAAATTATTAAGAACTTGGGAACTGCAGCTAAAGCAAAACTACTGCAGTTCTACAACATTTGCTGGATCACAGGTAAAGTGCCACAGGCATGGAGAGAAGCAATTATGATACCATTACTAAAGCCAGGAAAAGATGGTTCAATGACATCCAGCTATAGACCAATCAGCCTTACAAGCTGTTTGTGCAAAACAATGGAACGTATAATCAATCTCAGACTGCAGTGGTACCTGGAAAGTGAAAATCTCCTTGTCCCACAACAAGCAGGCTTTAGACAGTGTTACTCTATCGAAGATCAGGCAACCTATCTTTCCCAGGAAATTGAGGATGCGTTTCAAGAAAAGAAACTGGTACTAGCAGCATGGATAGACCTAAAGAAAGCATTTGATAAGATATGGAAGGAAGGGCTTTTGAAGAAACTGAGAAATTATGGAGTAAATGGCAGGATGTACAAATGGGTCAAAGCATACCTGCATAACAGGAGAGCCAGAGTGCAAATGGATGGTCTTATGAGTAAGAAGGTCTTACTGCGCCAGGGCGTTCCACAAGGAGGGGTACTATCTCCAACACTTTTTCTGATCTACATCAATGACCTAGTTACTGAACAACCACATGGCATCAAAGTGGCAATGTATGCAGATGACTTGGTAATGTGGTGCACAGAGGAGTATGCAAAAGTGGCCACCAAATTGTTACAAAGAGCTATGAATGCACTGAATTCATGGACAAATAGATGGTGTATCAGCATCAATACAGACAAATGCGGTACTACACTTTTCACTCTTTCTCCAAAACAAAAAGCAGGAGCCATTTACATAAACAATGAGCCTGTGAAAGAAGACATACAAGCTACGTATCTCGGAGTTACATTTGATAACAGACTATCTTGGAAACAGCAGATAAATAAGGCAACCCAAAAAGCAAGGAGAAAATTGGCTATTCTAAGAAAGCTGTGTGGAACTACATGGGGTGCGAGTGGGAAAATACTCAGTAAATTTACCAACAGAGTATACGCCCACTTTTAGAATATGGATCATCCGCATGGTGCTCAGCATCAAACACCACACTGCAAGAACTGGATAAAGTACAAAACCAGGCACTTAGGGTCATCACAGGAGCAATGAAATCAACACCAATATTGGAGATGGAGAAATTGTGGAGGATACCAGCACTGAGAGACCGGAGGGTCACAAAGGTGCTGATACAGGCAGAAAATTTTGCTTGCATGCCGAGACATCTAATGACGGATCGATTCCAAAATCTTGCATTGGGACGACTTAAGAGAAGCAGTTTTATCCACCAAGCCAAGCGTATTAGTAGACAAACACCAGACATGCCAAGAGTTGTTAACCGCCTACTGCCCATATCAGAACAGACTCCCTAGACAGAGGAATCAGGATTATCAGTTCAAATACGGACAGAAGTGAAAGGAATAGTTGATAAAGAGGGACAGAATAGTCTACAGCGGAAAACAATAACTCTCAGTTTCCTGGATGAAGAATACCCACAAGACCTATTGATTCGTGTGTATACAGATGGATCAACACAGAATGCAGTAAAATATGGGGAGCAGGTGCATATATAGAGTACCCAAATAACACTAGGGATATGAATACAATAGCAACATGGAAATATTGTCACAATTATGATGCAGAAATACAAGCAATAAAGTTGGCAATAGAAAAACTGCTGAACAGTAATCTTAGCCCGCAGCCTGTTGTGTTTTTGACAGATGCAAGATCAGTACTCCAGGCACTACAATCCAGAAAATTACCACATCTGCAGACCTTATTGACTGAACTCTGCAAGCACCACAGGGTTGCCCTGCAGTGGATCCCATCTCACTGTGAAATACCAGGAAATGAGAAAGCAGATCAGTTGGCAAAGGAAGGTTCAACAGGCACACAACTAGATACACCGGTTACATACCATCATAATAAACAGATAATCAAATCAATCAGAGGACCACAAGCCCCAAATCAGGATGCCTGATAAACAAGTTATCATTATACGCCTCAGAACAGAATACAATCGACTCCATAGTCACATGTATACACAATTCAAGATCGGCACCTCAACTACTTGTACATGTGGACAGACGCCCCAGACTGCTTAACACATACTTAAAGACTGCACTGAATATAGAAGACTGAGGAAAATCCATTGGCCCATAGATTGGCCCACTACAGACAAAACTATATGGGCCACTGCAAGAATTGCAAAAGACAGTAACATTTATACAGGAAACGACATTGCAGATATAGACAATACTTCAGGCGAACGAAAGATAGATAGATAGATTGCACTCCGAACATGTTCATGGGTGTTCAGATCCCCTCCTCATCAATGCCACAGTGTCCAGCGACTGACGACTCCATTTCTGTGTTGGTTGATAAGACTTCTTATACGTCCACTAAGCTTCTTGTTTTTGGCTGTGACCATCTTAACTCCCATCTATTTCATCCGGTGGAGCGACGTAGACTCATGGTTGTCGAAGTCCTGTGTTCTAACTATATCACGGAGATTATTGATAATGTTCGTCCGATCCATTGATTGACCGTTGTCAACGACAGCATAGCTAGCCAGCCTATCGACTCTTTCATTGTTCCGTACTTATGTATGTCATGGAATGAAGAACAAAGGTGACCTTACGTATTGTTTTTACTTCTGCAACTTTTCTACCCATTACATGGCTACAGAACCCGCATCCACTTTTCTTATCATGCACATCGAATCATTTAGTATACATGCGTGGGTGTAGTCTTGTGACTCTAACCAGATGAATGTCTTGGTCACTGCCATCACTCCATCATCATGCTACTAGTGATCATAACGTATGCACCACTGTATTCCTTGACTATTCTGTCTGCCGAGTGTGCTGTAAATGCCCATGTACTCCTTTTATGTTGTATTACTGATTCGTCTCTATAGATGACAGCATCTTTCTCATCGGTGTTATCCTAGATGAGACCGTTGACCCCTGCCTTAACCACGACTGAGTTCTGTTCACTACATTTCCTATCGAGTGTGACAATACACGAGAATGTCCCCTTGAATGACGTAGGCACCGGTATCCACTCATCGCTAGCGTTGATATTGGTAAGCCGACATACCTGTTTGATGACATCTTCTGCTCGTGTTGTAATGGATGCCTTTATCTACACTTATATTTAGGTATGCTCGTGCCCTTGAAGATCTTAATCGTATCTTTTCTCTTTGCTTCCCTCTATCTCTTCGTCCCTCAATTTTCATAGTTGTTACAATATATTCCAGCTGTTCTCTTGTCATAACATGGCCAAAAAAATGATTGTTTCTTCCTAATATTGGAAATTAGCTCTATTTTTGCTTTAGCCTCTTTCAGAACGTTTTCATTACTCATCTTAGCTGTCCATTGTATTATCAACCTTCGTTCATGTACCTCTAACAAAACCACACATCACTAATTTCTAGACTGATTTTGTTTCGCATCGACAGAAGTAAAGGCTGCAGAATGGAAGCGAGTTCAGTTTGAGAAGGGTCATGGCAAAGAAACACACATAAATGCATGGAAATGCGAAGCTGCAGTGAAGTTAATTGTTAGGAGAAATGAACAAAAATATATTAAAAAAAAACGGTATAGTTAAAGCTTCACGTAACAAGTGGACAACACAAACCAGAACAACGTTTCGGCGCTATCGGCCTTCAACTGGAACAGACATACTTCTTCTTCTTTCTTCTTCTTTTCTCTTTCACTGATACCTAAAAGGTGTCGTGGTTTATATCATTTGTCGTTCTTGTGCTGCTCGAATTGTCTGAATTAGTGATTTTCCTTTGTTGTTACATGTCTCTGTCACTGCATCTATCCATCTTCTTCTGGGTCTTCCTCTTGGTCTTTTTCCATGCATTCTCGAGAAGAACGCCCTTGATGGTGATTGGTGAGGATTCATTCTGACCAGATGGCCAAACCATTTAAGTTGTTGTTGTTCTATATATTCTTGGCAGGGTTTTGTTCCTACCATTTTTCTTATGGTTTCATTTGGTATTCTATCTCTTCTTGTGTTGTTTGTTACTTTTCTCAAGCATCGCATCTCACATGTATTGATCTTTCTTAAATGTGATTTAGAAAGGGTCCATGTTTGACTTTCATAGCACAAAGTTGGTATGAAGATGCTATTTATCATTTGTTGTTTAGCTGGCATAGAAATGTTTGGATGTCTTAACAATGGTGAAAGCTGGTATGTGACAGCATTTGCTTTTTGTATTCTCATGTCAATTTCTCTGTCTAATTTTCCATCTTCTGTGAACATTGTGCCTAAATACTTGAATTCCTCTACTTGTTTTATATCTTTGTCTTTGATCTTGATGTTTAATGGGTGTCTTAATTTGCTTATTCTTATAGCCTCTGTTTTTGCTGTGTTAATTTTCATACTGTAGTTTGTGCAGCTTTTATCACAGACATACAACACACGTAAAACTATGTATTTAGAATAAAAAAAATTAAAAAGCTTAATATTGTCAACAAGATGGAGAAATGAAAAGAAAAATAATAAAAGTAATAATAAAATCCTCCCTTTAAAGATATATCATACAAGGACGATTTTAGGAGCCAGTAGTGGGGTACGATGTACACTCCTAAAAGGTATGATGACAGCTTTACAAAAAAGGAACACAACAAAATACTGACGTTTGGGCATACATGCGGCCTTCTTCAGAAAACAAGGACAACAACAACAAACGGTGAGGCACAAATACCTAATGCTACATGTCGGATGATTAAGTTTAGGGAGAAGTGGAAAGAGAGATAGGATGGTGAGATGAGAAAGAGATGTGTTACATGTTAGATGATGAGTGAAGAGAAGATATATACAAATATAAGAATAGAGAAATAATTGTAAAACTAAAACATGATAAAAATTAGACTTGGCTGGTAATGATCTCTGCTGTGGCTGAAATAACGATCCTAAAAAACGGTTACAGTAAAGACACATGGAAAATCAGTCACGTTGTAAAACCAGACAAGCACGTATTAGGGCAGTCAAGCGCAACCCAGACAGGAAGTTGTAAAAGTAACGAGACCCAGACAGGAGGTTGTAAAAGTAACGAGACCCAGACAGGAAGCTGTAAAAGTAACGAGACTCAGACAGGAAATTGTAAAAGTAACGAGACCCAGACAGGAAGTTGTAAAAGTAACGAGACCAAGACAAGAAAGTAACGAGACCCAGACAGGAAGTTGTAAAAGTAACGAGACCCAGACTAGAAGTTGTAAAAGTAACGAGACCCAGACTGTTAGTTGTAAAAGTACCGAGACCCAGACAGGAAGTTGTAAAAGTAACGAGACCCAGACAGGAGGTTGTAAAAGTAACGAGACCCAGACAGGAAGCTGTAAAAGTAACGAGACTCAGACAGGAAATTGTAAAAGTAACGAGACCCAGACAGGAAGTTGTAAAAGTAACGAGACCAAGACAAGAAAGTAACGAGACCCAGACAGGAAGTTGTAAAAGTAACGAGACCCAGACTGGAAGTTGTAAAAGTAACGAGACCCAGACTGTTAGTTGTAAAAGTACCGAGACCCAGACAGGAAGTTGTAAAAGTAACGAGACCCAGACAGGAAGTTGTAAAAGTAAGGTGACTGCTGAACAAAACCCGGGGGCCATCGACGATACGCGGGTGACAAGGTGTTTGTATAGACACTCTATGGTAGGAATATACCTGGCCTTACCTGCCAAGAATATACAGAGCAAAAACAACTTAAATGGTGGGCCACCTGGTCAGAATGAATCCTCACCAATCACCATGAAGGGCGTTCTTTTCGAGAATGCATGGAAAAAGTCCAAGAAGAAGACCTAGAAGAAAATGAAAAGATGAAGTGATAGAGACATGTAACAATAAAGGAAAATCACTAAAACAGACAGTTCGAGCAGCTCAAGAACGACAAATGATATAACCACGACATCTTTTCGGTATCAGTGAGAAAGAGAAAAGAAGATAGACGCTCTTGCCAGACATGTCAGGAAACAATGGCGGCTGGAGAGAGGAGTCAGTGGTACAATACTATCTCCCCAAGTCTAGAAACATGTCAGGGTTGAGGTGGAGGTTGGGGGGGGAAGAGGGGGGGGGGAACCTCTGACAAGGGGAAGGAAAAAAAGTGTTGAGAGGGATCCGAGTTAAGTCCCGTGATCAAGAGACTTGAACACTAGGATAATAACCATGGAAGAGATAAATAGAAAAGTTGTGGAGAATAACCAAGGAGCAGATAAATAGGGAAGTTGTGGAGAATAACAATGGTGCAGATAAATAGTGAAGTTGTGGAGAATAACCATGGTGGACATAAATAGGGAAGTTGTGGAGAATGACCATGGTGGAGATAAATAGTGAAGTTGTGGAGAATAAACATGATGGAGATAAATAGTGAAGTTGTGAAGAATAGCCATGGTGGAGATAAACAGGCACGTTGTGGAGAATAACCATGGTGGAGATACATAGGAAAGTTGTGGAGAATAACCATGTAGGAGATAAATAGGGAACTTGTGGAGAATAACCATGGGGAGATAAATAAGAAGTTGTGGCGAATAACCATGGTGGAGATAAACAGGGAAGTTGTGGAGAATAACCACATCATCATCACGTGTCATACCGCCATATGGCGTAGGCGATAATGTATAAAATACGAGATACCATAAGGAAGTTGTGGAAATAAGGTCGAAGAGTAGCTGTAGACAAGGTGTTAATAAACAACAGAGAAATGGTGCAACTGAAGTTGATAATAGAGAGGTTGTGTATAAGGAGTAGATGTAAAGAGAAGTGGTATAGTAGGAATAAGTGTGCTGGAGGTAAATTAATAGAGATGTACTAGACATAGAATATAGGAGAAGTGGTGTATTGGAAGTTGGAAAATAGAGAAATTGTGTTATTGGAGAGGTGATGAGCTAGAAGTGGATTAATAGAGAAATGGTGTTTAGGATGTAAAGTAATAGAGAAGTGGTGTACTAGAAGTACAATAATAGGGAAGTGGTATACTATGAACAGATTAATAGAGAAATGGTGTCCTAGAAGTGAATCAATACAGAAGGGGGTATACTATATAGAGTTGATATAGAGAGAAGTGGTGTATTTGATGGGCTATATTAGAGAAGGGGCTATTATAAGTGGATGAAAGGAGAAAGGGCCGTACTAGAAGTAGATAAACCGAGAAATAGTGTACTAAAAGTAGATATCGAGACGTGTACTAGAGGTAGGTGAGTGCAGAAGTAGGAGGAGGGAGTGTGAGGAAAATGGACCATTCGAGGGTAAAGGATACATTGATGCCACGAGGGGAGGCAACCTATACGGGCGATATGGCGATTCTCTAAAGTGAATCGACTGTGGCAGTCAGAGGAGCATGACAACAGGCCGGTAACTAGAACATCAGCATTGCACTGATGATCCTGGGAGTTGAGGTGGAATGCTACGGGTGTGCCTGCATCACGGTTGATGTTCATGGCATCTGTCATAAAGAAGGTCAACTTACATTGCTTACATATGACGGCATAAATAATGTTTTGCCATGTACAAGTGAATCCCTCACTGATCTCGAAACGACCATTGGGGAATAGAACCGTATCTGTCCGGAGGACATGGTTGCTATTATTGCATACGCTGCGGTTACGACGAATCGTTCCCCGATGGCTATGCGGGGAAACAGGAAGGCAGCTCCTAACAAGCATGTCACGGAGGTTCCGATCACGCTTGACGTCCACTAATGGGGGTCGGGGAAGAGAAGACGGGCAGTGGAGTCAGAGCAGAGAATTGAAAGGTAGGTGAATGATCCTAATCACCGCGTAGTGGTGAGGGTGATGTGTAAGTGCGAGCACTAGCCTCTCAGAGGGGGGGGGGAATGGGGTGAGAGAAGTCTAGCGTGAGGTGAGGAGAACCCGACGGAGGGTAGGAAGGGTAGCTGCTTTAGAATAGAGGCATCATGTGGGCATTATGTAGGAAATCTTCTTCGTACTGTCAAAATCGACGAAACCTGAGAAACTCAGGAAATAGGGAAAAGAGATATCACAGTCATCATCATCATCATCATCGAGTGCCATCTCCGCAACGAAGTTTGGCTACCATGGAGCGCCATTCTACTCTGTCTCTTGCTTTGATGGTGCGGGTTGTCATAGGCTGATTTATCATCTTTTGATGTTACTCGTTCATGTTAGTCTTGGTCTGTCTCTGCCTCGTTTACCTTGCATTTTCCCCTCCAAGATTACTTCTAGTAGGCTGTTGTGTCTTTTAACACAGCCTAAAAATTACATTTGTCTTGTTTTAATTGTGTTTAGTAGTTCTCTTTTTATTTTTAGTTGTTTTAAGACTTGATCATTTATTTTCTTTTCTTTCCATCCAATACTACTTATTCTTCTATATATCCACATTTCAACGGCTTAATTTCTCTGTTCTGTTTTCTTCTCTAATGCCCATGTTTCTGTACCATATAGGAGTATTGAGAAGATGTAACATTTTGCTATTCTTAATTTTAGCCCTGGTGTTATTTGTTTTGATGTTAGTATACTTTTCATGGCATTAAAATTACTTGTTGCCATTCCTATGCTTTTGTTTATTTCAGTTGTACATTTCCCATCACTGGTTATAATATGTTCAATGATGGAAAATGTCATAGAGAAACCAGGGATTATTTTTTCTTCCGTTTTTTAAAAACCACCACAGCATATTATGGGCTTTGAACCCAGGTCCTTCCTGTTCAGAGGCCGATGCCTTACCTCTAGTTTAGCCAGCCCTAACAAACAGTTTAAGAGCATGATTCCCGTCAACATTCTTCAATGTCCGCAAACATATTAAACATGATTGAACAACATTTTAATGTTTGGAGAAACGTGTGGAAAATATTTCAAACTCAAATCTCAATTGAAAACGCTATTGGAAAACCAGGTTAATCCACTGACTAAGGATTCAATGAGAAAATGAAAGTGCCACTTCAACTTGTTCAAATTAACAGTAAGAAACTATATCATTGAAATAAACAAAAGACCGATTGTACAATTTAAAAAGCCAATATAAACGTTGGTCTATATGTCAATGGGCATAAATTATAATAAATAAACAGTTTAGAGTTTATTCGTTTATATATATATATATCTTATCATCATCAAGTAACGGGCCTGCTGGCGAAGGTGATCATGTTTCTCCACAACTTTCGATCTCGACAGTTATTTATCCTTTCTATTGTTGACCTTCTGCAAAGCCATTCTCTTAAGCTGTCTGCTATTTTTTTTTCTTTTCTTCCGTCTATCTCTTTGTCCCTTAATTTTTCCAGTTCTTCCATTATATTCAAGTTGTTCCCTTCTCATTACATGGCCAAAAAATTGATGATTGTTTCTTCCTAATATTGGAAATTAGCTCTCTTTCTGTTTTCACCTCTTTCAGAACGTTTTCATTACTCTTCTTAGCTGTCCATGGTATTCTCAACATTCTTCTGTAAAATTACACTTCTACAGACTCCAGTGATTTTCTTATCTGTTGTTCTATTGTCCACGATTCACATCCATGTTAAGACTTGCTCTACATAACATTTAAAAAGTGTTTTTCTTGTTTCTATTGTCAAAAATGGATTGCATAGCATCTTCCTTATTTTTGGAAAGCTGCTTTTGCCTGAGCCATTCTGCATCTCACCTCTTTTGTACATCTTCCGTCTAAGGTTAACAAAAATCCCAAATATTTAAATTCATTTACCTGTTATAATATTGTTCCAATTGTCTCTTATATATTATATTGATGTAAATTTACTATTAAATATATCATGAACAATAGAATGTACAACATATTATAGAGCTTTGTTAAAACAACAAAACTTAGATTATTAATAGCTTACATCTTTCCAATAATAATGGTATGTCTGTGACACGTGGAGAATCGACTAAAAATTGAATAAAGAAACACAATATTTTCCTATCTACATTGATGTAAAATTTCAATTAATGCGCATTTAAATTTTCGTTTGTTGTTTTTTTTTTTTTTAAGATGACGGACTGTTATTGTTAAGTACTAATATAATCCAATAATTATTTGAGTCTTATAATTAAGACAACGCCACACATAAAGCGATTTACCACCTATGGCTTTGTTAGTGAGTTGGCCTCAATGTAAATAGAAATAATGAAATAACTGTGGATAACCTGTAGTGTGGTTTATTCAAAATTAGCCATGGGAACAGGTGACAGATTTTTTTTTGAGACACTCGAAAGGATGAGAATCTAAAATAAAATGGCAGTAGATGAAAACAATGCCAGTGATTGTAACAGAAGGTGGAATAAATGAACTACGTGGGGGAGCTGGTTATAGAGACCTTTTTAGATGTAGCAGATGTTAGAGGCGGAGTCATTGCGCCTTATAAAGTTGGGGGTGATGAACTTTCTGTATCAGATACACTTTTTCACACAGAGAAAACGCTCAGTTTGATAATTGGTGTTCAAACTATTGGTAAGTGCGTCTGTTCTAATGATCTCATTTGTTTAAATGTTAATGTGAGTATAGGACTCTTGAGATAACACTACTTACCCAGAAGTAACACTGAGCTCAATTATAATAAATTAAAGTGCAGTAAACGAAAAATGAGACTTTTATCAAATATAATTTACAAATAATGAAATAGTTTAGCATTACATTACAAATGTTAAAGCCTTTAAATCCATAAATAAATGAATGCTATTGTGAGATGTAATGTTTCAACTTTGTTCCATTAATGTTTGTAAGATCTTAAAACAGTTTACACGAGGTATGTTAAGTTAGGATTATCATCACTGCACACTTGGCATGCCTATAGGTGATTTTATCTTCTCCTTGGAGGCGAAGGCGCGCCCCACCCAGCACCAGAGCTGGAAGTCGTCAGTGACTCATAACTGATGGCTTGCGCCAGGATCGGTGAACCAGAACCATCCAGACCCTGCTACACCTCTTCGTGGTGCCTCTAGAAACAGACTAACCTGTCTAGTCTGGCCAAGCGAGCAGGGATCGAAGTGGGAAGACGAACCCGGTACACAAAAAAGCGTCGGCTGAAATCGGATGTGTTGGGCCGAAAGGCGCAGATATCACAGTGTTACACTGCAAACTTCAACACAACGTAACTACGTCCACTTAACGTCCTTTTAAGGGCGGATGACGAGGAGGAAGTCTACGGTTCGTATCCGTTAGAATACCTCAAATCATCGGACGAACGCATCATCATCTTCTCCTTGAAGAAACAAGAACTTTCGGAGAGAACCCTAAACCACGTGACCGAACCGTTTCCATTTTCAAGCAAGGTTGGCCACCACATAGCGCCATTCCGGTCTGTCTCTTGCATTGATAGTGCTGGTTGTCATAGTCTGACTTGTCCATCTTTTGATGTTACGCTATCTGACATTCATATCTAATTTATTTGTTTGTATCGTCATGTTTATTTCATTAATTAATTGTTGCAGATCTTCAGGATATTCTGCTAGGAATACAGTATCATCAACATATCTTAGGTTATTGATGTTCTTTCAATTTATGTTTTTAGGCTTCGCATCTCTGTGATATTTTTTTCTATATTTGCTCCGTGTATAGATTAAAGAAGCTTGGTGATAGGATGCATTCTTGTCTTATTCCTATATTTATATCAGTAGGTGTAACTTTCTCTTTGTTATATTTTATTACTGTTGCTTACTGCCAGCATATATTACATATTAGCCGTATGTCTATGTCATCTAGATCTATATCCTTTTGAACAGTCTATACGTTTTTTCTATGGTTTATTCTGTCAAAGCTTTGGTGTAGTGTATGATTCAAGCATTTATTGTTTTTTTTTTTACCTTTCCGTGTACTTTTAAATTAACGTTTTCATTTACAATATGGCTTCTTTTGTCTGCCTGTTTTTCCTAAATAAAAAAAATTGAATTCTTTTTTACATCATATTGATTCCATTCTTAATTCTTCCTTGAATAATTTTTATCAAGATTTTTGTTACATGGCTTATTGTTGTTAAATCATTGCATTCAACTGCACCATTATTTTTCTGCAATGTGAATTGAAAGTTCATGTTTTTATTTCTTTATCTATATCCTATATGGTATATGTAGTTTCATATGTCTATGATCATATCAATGCCAAAATCCTCTAGTGCCATTATCCTCTCTATCTGAATCAATAAAAGCACATATTAAAGAGATGTACCTCAACATTTAAATAAAAATAAAACGTTAAAATATAGGACAAACGTTGATTAAACTAGAAAATCTATATAGATTTATGGAATCACAAGTTGGAACCACTCCAGATAAAGATAACCGTTCATGAAATAAATAAGTGTACTCTTATTACGTCCATCTTTACAACTAAATATTGCCATTTCTAGAATACTTCCATTATCTAGCGGGCTCACAAATTCTAAATTAGAAAAAAAACAATTCTGCAACCACTTTCTCACAGCTACATCACTGAATCAATTTCTGACCTCACGATTGTCCCCACAGAATATCAAGATGGCACGATTCTTCCTTATGTTGGCTTGTTTTGGGGTGCTTTATGTCTCCGCCCTTGCCTTCCATCAGTGGGGTAACAGAGATACATCTAACAGTCAAGAAAGAAACGGTAATGATTTTAAAATCCGTGATGTTAATTTCTATCAATTGCTCATACATAAATTGAATGATACATGAATCATACATAAGTTTTCAATTGATATATTATCATTATTTCCTAGTACATACGTTTTCAATTGATATATTACCACTATTTCCTAGTACATACGTTTTTAATTGATGTATTATCATTATTTCCAAGTACATATTTAAGTGTAAGTTCTTTATCAGAATTAAAGCCTCTTAAATTGTGTGTTTTCTGTTCACTCCCAAATGTTAGACTTAAATTAAATGTTTTCTATTCCCTTCGAAAAGTTAGTCTTAAATTATGTGTTTTCTATTCCCTCCCAAACGTTAGTCTTAAATGATGTGTTTTTTGTTCCCTTTTTAAACGTTAGTCTTAAATGATGTGTTTTTTGTTCCCTCCCAAACGTTAGTCTTAAATTATGTGTTTTCTGTTACCTCTCAAACGTTAGTAATAAAATTATGTTTCCTAAAATGCCAATTGATGATGCAAAGAAACATTATTTCCCATCATTATTTTTAAGCCCAGGCTGATGGCAATTGCGAATCGTAAGTCCCAACGTTACGTCCATTATTTAACAAAGTTTGTGTGTTTTAACTCTTATGTCTTACAACACCTCCAACGATATACGAACAATATTACGAAGCTAAAAGGTGCTTTGGGTTAATCACGCTAGAAGGATGGTTAATAATTGATTCCTAATATATCTTTTCATAGAGACATCCACAGAATAACGCTCAACTCTCCTGATAACTCCACTAAATATCAAATAGACCATTCTATATAAACACAAGGTTCTGCTTGTCAGTCCAGGATCCTAGGGCAGACATCAGTGGTGATCATAATCTCTGTTTTGCTAAATTGAGAATCAAGCTAAAGAAATTGTATGGTCCAAATATGATCAACAGATCAGCCCCAATAGCTTGCATTGAAATGCTCTCTATGGATAATAGAACATTGAAATAAACAATCGATTTGCTAAACTGTCTAGTCAGTTGTTTATAGATCTATATCTGATAACGTCACGAATGTTGGAGGGTTTTCTGGTTTTATTTTCTACCCATGGGCCTTAGTCAATCGATAGATGGTTGTGGACAAGCTATCCCAACGACACAAACCAGTGACGTGTTACTCTTATAATCTGTGAATTATTGTAACATGTAACGAGATTTTGAATCCTTTATCATTTTGTACTTTAATTAAACTAATCCACTGACAAATATCTTCATTTTTCTCCTATCACACCGTGCTTCATCCGTCCACTACACAACAAAAATCATCATGAAAAGAGAAATATGGCCTCCACTTGTAAGTAAACGTGCTTTATGCTCATCGTTATTTTGTTTAAAACAAACACTTGCTGACTTGCTATTCTTTACGTGAGTTTTTGGTTTGTTCTAAAGTCGTTATATTCTTACATCCCTCTACCTTCGTGATGTGTAAACATAGACATAATTACCTTGATAGAAAAATAGATCGTTATTAAAAATTAGACAAATGATCTTGTTTGTCTTTATTTTCATTTTGAAACCACACCCGATTAGTGTTACAGAATCGTGTAATTAGAATGATATTAGGGAAATGTGACTTCTGATTATAGATAAATAGATAATTGGGGACTTCAGTAGTGCTTGTTGAGTTATGACTGGCTGCTTAGTTTTGATTCCATTTTGAATCTACGGGGTGTTCAGATGTATATCCATTTTGACGGTACGGGCTGTTCAGATGTATATCCATTTGTATTTTATTCGCTGTTTTTTGTTTGTTTATTTGATTTCCAACATGTTTTCAGCCTTCATTTCATCTTAATAAAGAAACAAAAGCGTAACTGATGCCAACGTTGGGGAAAGTAATTGTTGGCAGGAAATGACTTCCTCAGGACCAGATGGTGTGGTCCAGTTCAAGTAAAGCTTGTTATCTCACTCCCCGGCATCATTGTATCTTAAGAGCAGGGTTAGAGTGTCTGAACGAGGTAGAGAGTGCACTGCAGTAATCTGTAAAAAAAAAATAAAGTAAAGAGCCCCCGTCACGCCAAGTGGCGTATAGGGAATAAGGTGTTAGTGACCATACATTTTGTAGACCTTCGACACATGATTTTTGGGGTAATGTGGTCGGTATTACGCCCGTGCATATTTTCCCAGAAAAAAATCCGGTACCCATTAATCCGGTACTGGGCGAACCGAAAGCTGCTGGCTGGGATCAAACCCTACCTCTTGTCCTTTGTATTCCAGTTCACTAACCACCGAGCTATCGATGCTTCCAGCAGTAAAGCTGTACTGAACTATTAATTTTTAGTTCACGTATGTAATGTACAGCATAATCTGTTTCGTATTTGTCTTCACATTGAGAAAATGTGCATACACATTTTGGAATGTTTAATTTGTTTTATATTATCTACATGCACATTTATTTATTTAAATCCCGTGTCTTTAATATTATCAACAATCATGTTTATTTATTTCAGTTTCATACAAATATGTGAAGTTTAATGAGATCTATGTTAATAACTTTGTAATATCATGGAGAGTAAATTGCTTTACTGGTGATTATGTTTGAAGCTTCCATGAACACTTCCCACACACGTTCAGAACACCAAATATAACAAAGATATGAAAGCTGCCATAGTCTCGACAATCTATTCAAACATTCTAAACACGGGCTTACAAGATAAATGCCCTCTTCAATTTGTTAAACATCAACTATCTGTATTCCTAGCATCCATTACCTGGCCTGTTAAATAAACAGAATGGTGAGGTAAGTTATGTAGACCAGCAGGTTGAAAGTGTACAAACGAAGAAACTTTTGTAACTTTGATCACTTTATTAATAAACTCTTCAGACTATTACAACAGGAAAGTGAATTTAAATATCTGGGAACAACGTGAACCTCAGATGGCAGATGTAGAAAAGAGGTGAGATGCAGAATAGCTCGAGCAAACGCTGTTTTCAAAAAAAGGAAGAAGATACTGTGCAATCAATGTTTAACAAAACGAAACAAGAACAAAGAGTTCTTCAATGTTATGTAAAGCGAGTGTTAATATATGGATGTAAATTATGGAAAATAGGAAAAGAGACAAGAAAATAACTGGAGACTGTAGAAATGTTGTTTACAGAAGAATGTTGCAAATACCATGACAAGCTAAGAAGAGTAATGAAAACGCCACCGTCTACGCTGTATCTCTTTATTCACTGGTATTTGACTGGTACATTTCTATAATTCTATCTTAGTGATTTTGTCCTGCCATTCCCATCCTTTTATTCTGCGTAAGCATCCATTAATGAAAGTCCGTATCTTCGTGAATGTCAATTTTGTTGTTCTCCATGTTCCACAGCCATATATTAGGACTGACTTAACATTGGAGTTGAAAATTTGTATTTGTATATCTAACCTAATTTCTTTGGACGTCCCTATGTTTCCCAGTACAACAAAAGCTCCTCTTGTTTTTGATATCCTTATTATTGTATTATTTTCTGTTCCTCATTCTTTATCTATATTACTGCCCATATATATGTAAGATTGTACGTCTAGTAGAGGTATTTCTCCTTATTTAATTTGGGTATTGCCAACTGCATAGATTCTCATAATGTAGGTCTTATCTCTTTTAATTTTCAGTCCTAGTTGTTGTGAGCTCTCATTAATTATGCTCATTTAATCCTGCATATGTAATGGAGTAGTCAAGCGTTAAGGGAACCATGTCTTTTATTTGCAGAAGTCTCTTAATGAATTTTTAAGAAAAATCTAATCTGAAAACACAAGATTATCTGGCAACATACAGAAATACGTACTCATAAGAGTGATCATATCCACTACTTCTTCCTTTCCAGCTCCTTGAGAAGCATAGATCTTCAACAAACACTTTCCTGGCTGTTCTTTTCTTGCCACTCTTTGAAGATCATTCCCTGTCTTCCCCATTATCTTTATCTCTGATTTCTCCCTGCCTGGTACAAGAATATTTTGCTCTACCTCTTTGTCTCTTCCCCTGGGATTCGGCAAAAGGGTCTGTCGTGTAATACTTTCAGTTGGCTTTCGAAGTATGTGCCCAGTTCCTAACCATCGTTTTCTTTGTATCTCTTTGCCCACTGGTATTTTACTGGTACTATCCCATAATTCTACGTTAGTGATTTTGTTATTGCCTTTTTATTCTGCGGAATCATCCATTAATGAAGGTCTGCATTATCGTTATTGTCCATGTTTTTGATTTTTTGCGGTTTATTCTTTTACAGTACTTGATAGCCAGTACCATGCCCAACTCTCCTTAGTCGCCTCTTACGATTATGCCAGGTATGGAACAGCGGTACAATTCTTTACTCGCATTCAGAACACCCTCAGTGCTCATATAACATGAGGAAAAAATACTAGACCGATTCTAAAAACAGAAAGATGTATTTGGAAAATATAGCATTATTTTGTTTTTCAATTTTTTAACAAATGACGCTTACTATGTCTTCCATCAGTTGGATAACATAGATACATCTAACAGTCAAGAAAGAAACGGTAATGATTTTATATTCGTGATGATAATTTCTATAAATTGCTCTTATTTTCTCTTATTCAATCGCTAGATCTCGGATAACAAGAACTATTAAAGACGTGAACTGAAATATCGATTCCTGTACCTCTATTACAGTAGACTAGGCTCCACACAAAAGAAATAAGGAAAAGATGCCTTCAGTGTTGAGAGGAGCCTGCCTTGATTTATGACCGTGAACAATAAACAATCGGATAACAGACAAGAAAATCGTTGGAAGCATCGTTTGAAGCGATGTAACAGAGACATTACATGTAGGGAACTTCCCCACTTCTCGTTGTAATCTTCCAGTAACAGATGCTCTTTAAAAGTCCTCACAATACCATGTCTGTCCATATTTAAGGTCCATGCCCAATGCCAGACCCTGCCAACCTGTCGGCTAACTCGTTGTCATGAACCTCAGCGTGAACGGGGAAATGTATCAAAGACTACGAATTTGACTAAAAGAAGATAAACCAACAGAATAATGACAACATTGTGGTTATTGAGCAGAAAAGTCGATTTATTTCTGCATCTATAGTTTCCATTAAACGACTGTCACGCCTTTTGTCTTTTACTAGAGCTGACAACATGTGTACCCTTATATCTGTACTCGTATTTAAACCATGGCCCACTCGACACCACGTTTTATCCTCCTAATTACATTGTTTTTAAATATTAGTCTGGAGGTGTCATAAAGACCCAAAAAAGCGGAACTGTCCAAGTCTAATGGTAAGAAAGCTACTTTTTATTTGATCTAGAATGGTAAAGTGCTATTTGTTTCTATGTTTTACGTGCATCAAAGAAATTGCTCTCACCGTTTAAATGTTCAATAGCAATTGATGTCAACTAGGAACCCTGTGACTTTCAAAGGGAGACTTGGAATTTTTGCGGCAGATCCATTCTTCCAAGCTAAAAGGAAAACATCAGGAGAATCTTAACTAACGATGATTATAGCACATAAGTTTTCAATTGATATATTATTCATTATTGCCTAGTACATACGTTTTCAATTGATGTATTATCATTATTTCCTGGTACATATGTTTTCAATTGATGTATTATCATTATTCCCAAGTACATATTTATTTATAAGTTCTTTGTCAAAATTAAAGGCTGTTAATTTATGTGTTTTCTGTTCCTTCAACCACCTTAGTCTAAAATGATGTGTTTTTTGTTCCCTTCCAAACGTTAGTCTTAAATTATGTGTTTTCTGTTCCCTTCCAAACGTTAGTCTTAATTTATGTGATTTCTATTCCCTTCCAAACATTAGTCTTAAATTATGTGTTTTCTGTTCCCTTCCAAACGTTAGTCTTAAATTATGTGTTTTCTGTTCCCTTCCAAACGTTAGTCTTAAATTATGTGTTTTCTGTTCTCTCCCACACGTTAGTCTTAAATTGTGTGTTTTCTGTTCCCTTTAAAACGTTAGTCTTAAATTATGTGTTTCCTGTTCTCTCCCACACGTTAGTCTTAAATTGTGTGTTTTCTGTTCCCTTTAAAACGTTAGTCTTAAATTATGTGTTTCCTGTTCCCCGCCAAACGTATCTTAAATTATGTGTTTTCTGTTCCCCGCCAAACGTTATTCTTAATGCATGTGTTTTTTGTTCCCTGGCAAACGTTAGTCTTAAATTATGTTTCTTAAAATGTCACTGGATGATTCAATAAAAAATTATTCCTATCATTGTTTTAAGTCCCGCATGATGACAGTACCAAATCGTAAGTCCCAACGTTATGTCCATTATTTAACAAAGTTTGTGTGTTTTAACTCTCATGTCTTGCAACATCTACAACCATATATGAACAATATTACGAAGCTAAAAGATGCTTTGGGTTAAACACGCTATAAGGATGGGTAATAATTGATTCCTTATTATTCTCTTCATAGAGACATCAAAAGAATAACACGGAACTCTCCTGATAACCCCACTAAATATTAAATATACCAGTTCTGTATAAACACCAAGGTTCTGCTTATCAGTCGCTTGCATAGAAATGATCTCCAAGCAGGATAGAACATTGAAATAAACAATCGATTTGCTAAACTGTCTAGTCAGTTGTTTATAGATCTATATCTGATAACGTCACGAATGTTGGAGGGTTTTCTGATTTTATTTTCTACCCATGGGCCTTTGTAAATATATAGATTACTGTGGACTATCTAACCCAACGACACAAACCAGTGACGTGTTACTCTAATAATCTGTGAATTATTGAAACATGTAACGAGATTTTGAATCCTTTATCATTTTTTTCTTTATTTAAACTAATCCAGTGACAAATATCTTTATTTTTCTCCTATCACACCGTGCTGCATCCGTCCACCACACAACAAAAATCATCATGAAAAGACCCAGATTAAATCATGTTGTAAGTAAACGTGCTTTATACTCATTGTTATTTTGTTTAAAACAAACTCTTGCTGAGTTGCTGTTGTTTACGTGAGTTTTTGGTGTATTCTAATGTCGTTATATACTTACATTCCAATACATTCACGATGTGTAAAAATAGACATACCTACCTTAGCAGAAAAATAGATCGATATTAAAAAGTAGACAAATGATCTTGTTTGTCTATAATTTCATTTTAAAATCAGAGCTGATTAGTGTTACAGAACCGTGTAATTAGAATGATATTAGGGAAATATGTCTTCTAATTATAGAACAATGATATTATGGAAATGTGTCTTCTAATTATAGAACAATGATATTATGGAAATGTGTCTTCTGATTATAGAACAATGCTATTATGGAAATGTGTCTTCTGATTATTGAACAATGATATTATGGAATTGTGTCTTCTGATTATAGAAAAATGATATTATGGAAATGTGTCTTCTAATTATAGAACAATGAAATTATGGAAATGTATTCTAATTATAGAACAATGATATTATGGAAATGTGTCTTCTAATTATAGAACAATGATATTATGGAAATGTGTCTTCTGATTATGGAACAATGATATTATGGAAATGTGTCTTCTGATTATAGAACAATGATATTATGGAAATGTGTCTTCTGATTATAGAACAATGATATTATGGAAATGTGTCTTCTGATTATTGAACAATGATATTATGGAATTGTTTCTTTTGATTATAGAAAAATGATATTATGGAAATGTGTCTTCTAATTATAGAACAATGAAATTATGGAAATGTCTTCTAATTATAGAACAATGATATTATGGAAATGTGTCTTCTAATTATAGAACAATGATATTATGGAAATGTGTCTTCTGATTATGGAACAATGATATTATGGAAATGTGTCTTCTGATTATAAAACAATGATATTATGGAAATGTGTCTTCTGATTATAGAACAATGATATTATGGAAATGTGTCTTCTGATTATAGAAAAATAGGCCATTGGGGACTTTAGTACTCTACCTCTTTGTCTCTTCCCCTGGGATTCGACAAAAGGGTCTGTCGTGTAATACTTTCAGTTGGCTTCCGAAGTATGTGCCCAGTTCCTAACCATCGTTTTCTTTGTATCTCTTTGCCCACTGGTATTTTACTGGTACTATCCCATAATTCTACGTTAGATAATTTGTTCTGCCATTTATTGCCTTTTTATTCTGCGAAATCATCCATTAATGAAGGTCTGCATTATCGTTATTGTCCATGTTTTTGATTTTTTGCGGTTTATTCTTTTACAGTACTTGATAGCCAGTCCCATGCCCAACTCTCCTTAGTCGCCTCTTACGATTATGCCAGCTATGTAACAGCGGTACAATTCTTTACTCGCATTCAGAACACCCTCAGTGCCCATATAACATGAGGAAAAAATACTAGACCGATTCTAAAAACAAAAATATGTATTTGGAAAATATAGCATTATTTTGTTTTTCAATTTTTTAACAAATGACGCTTTCTATGTCTTCAATCAGTTGGATAACATAGATACATCTAACAGTCAAGAAAGAAACGGTAATGATTTTATATTCGTGATGATAATTTCTATAAATTGCTCTTATTTTCTCTTATTCAATCGCTAGATCTCGGATAACAAGAACTATTAAAGACGTGAACTAAAATATCGATTCCTGTGCCTCTATTACAGTAGACTAGGCTCCACACAAAAGAAATAAGGAAAATATTAAATCAGTGTTGAGAGGAGCCTGCCTTGATTTATGGCCGTGAACAATAAACAATCGGACAACAGACAAGAAAATCGTTGGAAGCATCGTTTGAAGCGATGTAACAGAGACATGACGTGTAGGGAACTTCCCCACTTCTCGTTGTAATCTTCCAGTAACAGATGCTCTTTAAAAGTCCTCACAATACCATGTCTGTCCATATTTAAGGTCCATGCCCAATGGCAGACCCTGCCAACCTGTCGGCTAACTCGTTGTCATGAACCTCAGCGTGAACGGGGAAATGTATCCAAGACTACGGTTTTGACTAAAAGAAGATAAACCAACAGAATAATGACAACATTGTGGTTATTGAGCAGAAAAGTCGATTTATTTTTGCATCTATAGTTTCCATTAAACGACTGTCACGCCTTTTGTCTTTTACTAGAGCTGACAACATGCGTACCCTTATATCTGTACTCGTATTTAAACCATGGACCACTCGACACCACGTTTTATCCTCCTAATTATATTGTTTTTAAATATTAGTCTGAAGGTGTCATAAAGACCCAAAAAGCGGAACTGTCCAAGTCTAATGGTAAGAAAGCTACTTTTTATTTGATCTAGAATGGTAAAGTGCTATTTATTTCTATGTTTTACGTGCATCAAAGAAATTGCTCTCACCGTTTAAATGTTCAATAGCAATTGATGTCAACTAGGAACCCTGTGACTTTCAAAGTGAGACTTGGAATTTTTGCGGCAGATCCATCCTTGCAAGCTAAAAGGAAAACATCAGGAGAATCTTAACTAACGATGATTCCAGCACATAAGTTTTCAATTGATATATTATTCATTATTTCCTAGTAAATACGTTTTCAATTGATGTATTATCATTATTTCCTGGTACATATGTTTTCAATTGATGTATTATCATTATTCCCAAGTACATATTTATTTATAAGTTCTTTGTCAAAATTAAAGGCTGTTAATTTATGTATTTTCTGTTCCTTCAACCACGTTAGTCTAAAATTATGTGTTTTTTTGTTCCCTTCCAAACGTTAGTCTTAAATTATGTGTTTTCTGTTCTCTCCCACACGTTAGTCTTAAATTTTGTGTTTTCTGTTCCCTTCCAAACGTTAGTCTTAATTTATGTGATTTCTATTCCCTTCCAAACATTAGTCTTAAATTATGTGTTTTCTGTTCCCTTCCAAACGTTAGTCTTAAATTATGTGTTTTCTGTTCCCTTCCAAACGTTAGTCTTAAATTATGTGTTTTCTGTTCCCTTCCAAACGTTAGTCTTAAATTATGTGTTTTCTGTTCTCTCCCACACGTTAGTCTTAAATTGTGTGTTTTCTGTTCCCTTTAAAACGTTAGTCTTAAATTATGTGTTTCCTGTTCTCTCCCACACGTTAGTCTTAAATTGTGTGTTTTCTGTTCCCTTTAAAACGTTAGTCTTAAATTATGTGTTTCCTGTTCCCCGCCAAACGTATCTTAAATTATGTGTTTTCTGTTCCCTGCCAAACGTTATTCTTAATGCATGTGTTTTTTGTTCCCTGGCAAACGTTAGTCTTAAATTATGTTTCTTAAAATGTCACTGGATGATTCAATAAAAAATTATTCCTATCATTGTTTTAAGTCCCGCATGATGACAGTACCAAATCGTAAGTCCCAACGTTATGTCCATTATTTAACAAAGTTTGTGTGTTTTAACTCTCATGTCTTGCAACATCTACAACCATATATGAACAATATTACGAAGCTAAAAGATGCTTTGGGTTAAACACGCTATAAGGATGGGTAATAATTGATTCCTTATTATTCTCTTCATAGAGACATCAAAAGAATAACACGGAACTCTCCTGATAACCCCACTAAATATTAAATATACCAGTTCTGTATAAACACCAAGGTTCTGCTTATCAGTCGCTTGCATAGAAATGATCTCCAAGCAGGATAGAACATTGAAATAAACAATCGATTTGCTAAACTGTCTAGTCAGTTGTTTATAGATCTATATCTGATAACGTCACGAATGTTGGAGGGTTTTCTGATTTTATTTTCTACCCATGGGCCTTTGTAAATATATAGATTACTGTGGACTATCTAACCCAACGACACAAACCAGTGACGTGTTACTCTAATAATCTGTGAATTATTGAAACATGTAACGAGATTTTGAATCCTTTATCATTTTTTTCTTTATTTAAACTAATCCAGTGACAAATATCTTTATTTTTCTCCTATCACACCGTGCTGCATCCGTCCACCACACAACAAAAATCATCATGAAAAGACCCAGATTAAATCATGTTGTAAGTAAACGTGCTTTATACTCATTGTTATTTTGTTTAAAACAAACTCTTGCTGAGTTGCTGTTGTTTACGTGAGTTTTTGGTGTATTCTAATGTCGTTATATACTTACATTCCAATACATTCACGATGTGTAAAAATAGACATACCTACCTTAGCAGAAAAATAGATCGATATTAAAAAGTAGACAAATGATCTTGTTTGTCTATAATTTCATTTTAAAATCAGAGCTGATTAGTGTTACAGAACCGTGTAATTAGAATGATATTAGGGAAATATGTCTTCTAATTATAGAACAATGATATTATGGAAATGTGTCTTCTAATTATAGAACAATGATATTATGGAAATGTGTCTTCTGATTATAGAACAATGATATTATGGAAATGTGTCTTCTGATTATTGAACAATGATATTATGGAATTGTGTCTTCTGATTATAGAAAAATGATATTATGGAAATGTGTCTTCTAATTATAGAACAATGAAATTATGGAAATGTATTCTAATTATAGAACAATGATATTATGGAAATGTGTCTTCTAATTATAGAACAATGATATTATGGAAATGTGTCTTCTGATTATGGAACAATGATATTATGGAAATGTGTCTTCTGATTATAGAACAATGATATTATGGAAATGTGTCTTCTGATTATAGAACAATGATATTATGGAAATATGTCTTCTGATTATTGAACAATGATATTATGGAATTGTTTCTTTTGATTATAGAAAAATGATATTATGGAAATGTGTCTTCTAATTATAGAACAATGAAATTATGGAAATGTCTTCTAATTATAGAACAATGATATTATGGAAATGTGTCTTCTAATTATAGAACAATGATATTATGGAAATGTGTCTTCTGATTATGGAACAATGATATTATGGAAATGTGTCTTCTGATTATAAAACAATGATATTATGGAAATGTGTCTTCTGATTATAGAACAATGATATTATGGAAATGTGTCTTCTGATTATAGAAAAATAGGCCATTGGGGACTTTAGTACTCTACCTCTTTGTCTCTTCCCCTGGGATTCGACAAAAGGGTCTGTCGTGTAATACTTTCAGTTGGCTTCCGAAGTATGTGCCCAGTTCCTAACCATCGTTTTCTTTGTATCTCTTTGCCCACTGGTATTTTACTGGTACTATCCCATAATTCTACGTTAGATAATTTGTTCTGCCATTTATTGCCTTTTTATTCTGCGAAATCATCCATTAATGAAGGTCTGCATTATCGTTATTGTCCATGTTTTTGATTTTTTGCGGTTTATTCTTTTACAGTACTTGATAGCCAGTCCCATGCCCAACTCTCCTTAGTCGCCTCTTACGATTATGCCAGCTATGTAACAGCGGTACAATTCTTTACTCGCATTCAGAACACCCTCAGTGCCCATATAACATGAGGAAAAAATACTAGACCGATTCTAAAAACAAAAATATGTATTTGGAAAATATAGCATTATTTTGTTTTTCAATTTTTTAACAAATGACGCTTTCTATGTCTTCAATCAGTTGGATAACATAGATACATCTAACAGTCAAGAAAGAAACGGTAATGATTTTATATTCGTGATGATAATTTCTATAAATTGCTCTTATTTTCTCTTATTCAATCGCTAGATCTCGGATAACAAGAACTATTAAAGACGTGAACTAAAATATCGATTCCTGTGCCTCTATTACAGTAGACTAGGCTCCACACAAAAGAAATAAGGAAAATATTAAATCAGTGTTGAGAGGAGCCTGCCTTGATTTATGGCCGTGAACAATAAACAATCGGACAACAGACAAGAAAATCGTTGGAAGCATCGTTTGAAGCGATGTAACAGAGACATGACGTGTAGGGAACTTCCCCACTTCTCGTTGTAATCTTCCAGTAACAGATGCTCTTTAAAAGTCCTCACAATACCATGTCTGTCCATATTTAAGGTCCATGCCCAATGGCAGACCCTGCCAACCTGTCGGCTAACTCGTTGTCATGAACCTCAGCGTGAACGGGGAAATGTATCCAAGACTACGGTTTTGACTAAAAGAAGATAAACCAACAGAATAATGACAACATTGTGGTTATTGAGCAGAAAAGTCGATTTATTTTTGCATCTATAGTTTCCATTAAACGACTGTCACGCCTTTTGTCTTTTACTAGAGCTGACAACATGCGTACCCTTATATCTGTACTCGTATTTAAACCATGGACCACTCGACACCACGTTTTATCCTCCTAATTATATTGTTTTTAAATATTAGTCTGAAGGTGTCATAAAGACCCAAAAAGCGGAACTGTCCAAGTCTAATGGTAAGAAAGCTACTTTTTATTTGATCTAGAATGGTAAAGTGCTATTTATTTCTATGTTTTACGTGCATCAAAGAAATTGCTCTCACCGTTTAAATGTTCAATAGCAATTGATGTCAACTAGGAACCCTGTGACTTTCAAAGTGAGACTTGGAATTTTTGCGGCAGATCCATCCTTGCAAGCTAAAAGGAAAACATCAGGAGAATCTTAACTAACGATGATTCCAGCACATAAGTTTTCAATTGATATATTATTCATTATTTCCTAGTAAATACGTTTTCAATTGATGTATTATCATTATTTCCTGGTACATATGTTTTCAATTGATGTATTATCATTATTCCCAAGTACATATTTATTTATAAGTTCTTTGTCAAAATTAAAGGCTGTTAATTTATGTATTTTCTGTTCCTTCAACCACGTTAGTCTAAAATTATGTGTTTTTTTGTTCCCTTCCAAACGTTAGTCTTAAATTATGTGTTTTCTGTTCTCTCCCACACGTTAGTCTTAAATTTTGTGTTTTCTGTTCCCTTCCAAACGTTAGTCTTAATTTATGTGATTTCTATTCCCTTCCAAACATTAGTCTTAAATTATGTGTTTTCTGTTCCCTTCCAAACGTTAGTCTTAAATTATGTGTTTTCTGTTCCCTTCCAAACGTTAGTCTTAAATTATGTGTTTTCTGTTCCCTCCCACACGTTAGTCTTAAATTTTGTGTTTTCTGTTCCCTTCCAAACGTTAGTCTTAAATTATGTGTTTCCTATTCCCCGCCAAACGTATCTTAAATTATGTGTTTTCTGTTCCCTGCCAAACTTTATGCTTAATGCATGTGTTTTTTGTTCCCTGGCAAACGTTAGTCTTAAATTATGTTTCTTAAAATGTCACTGGATGATTCAATAAAAAATTATTCCTATCATTGTTTTAAGTCCCGCATGATGACAGTACCAAATCGTAAGTCCCAACGTTATGTCCATTATTTAACAAAGTTTGTGTGTTTTAACTCTCATGTCTTGCAACATCTACAACCATATATGAACAATATTACGAAGCTAAGAGATTCTTTGGGTTAAACACGCTATAAGGATGGGTAATAATTGATTCCTTATTATTATGTTCATAGAGACATCAACAGAATAACACGGAACTCTCCTGATAACCCCACTAAATATTAAATATACCATTTCTGTATAAACACCAAGGTTCTGCTTATCAGTCGCTTGCATAGAAATGATCTCCAAGCAGTATAGAACATTGAAATAAACAATCGATTTGCTAAACTGTCTAGTCAGTTGTTTATAGATCTATATCTGATAACGTCACGAATGTTGGAGGGTTTTCTGATTTTATTTTCTACCCATGGGCCTTAGTAAATCGATAGATAGCTGTGGACTAGCAATCCCAACGACACAAACCAGTGACGTGTTACTCTAATAATCTGTGAATTATTGAAACATGTAACGAGATTTTGAATCCTTTATCATTTTTTTCTTTATTTAAACTAATCCAGTGACAAATATCTTTATTTTTCTCCTATCACACCGTGCTGCATCCGTCCACCACACAACAAAAATCATCATGAAAAGACCCCGATTACATCATTTTGTAAGTAAATGTGCTTTATATTCATTGTTATTTTGTTCAAAACGAACTCTTGCTGAGTTGCTATTGTTTACGTGAGTTTTTGGTTTATTCTAATGTCGTTATAAACTTACATTCCAATACATTCACGATGTGTAAACATAGACACACGTACCTTAGCAGATAAATAGATCGATATTAAAACGTAGACAAATGATCTTGTTTGTCTTTAATTTCATTTTAAAATCAGAGCTGATTAGTGTTACAGAACCGTGTAATTAAAATGATATTAGGGAAATATGTCTTCTAATTATAGAACAATGATATTATGGAAATGTGTCTTCTAATTATAGAACAATGATATTATGGAAATCTGTCTTCTAATTATAGAACAATGATATTATGGAAATGTGTCTTCTGATTATAGAACAATGACATTATGGAAATCTATCTTCTAATTATACAACAATGATATTATGGAAATCTGTCTTCTGATTATAGAACAATGATATTATGGAAATGTATATTCTAATTATAGAACAATGATATTATGGAAATGTATATTCTAATTATAGAACAATGATATTATGGAAATGTATATTCTAATTATAGAACAATGATATTATGGAAATGTGTCTTTGAATTATAGAACAATGATATTATGGAAATGTGTCTTTGAATTATAGAACAATGATATTATGGAAATGTGTCTTCTGATTATAGAACAATGATATTATGGAAATGTGTCTTCTGATTATAGAACAATGATATTATGGTAATGTGTCTTCTGATTATAGAGCAATGATATTTTGGAAATGTGTCTTCTGATTATAGAAAAATAGGCCATTGGGGACTTTAGTAGTTTTTGTTATGTTATGAATGTTTGCTTAATTTTGACTCCATTTTGACGCTACGGGGTTTTCAGATGTATATACGTTTGTATTTTCTTCGCTGGGCCATTTCGTGTCTGTTTGTTTTTTTTACTTGTTTGTTTGTTAATTTGATTTCCAAAATGTTTTCAGCCTTCATATCATCTTAATAAAGAAACAAAAGCTTAACCGATGCCAAAGTTTAGGAAAGTATTTGTTGGCAGGAAATGACTTCCTCAGGACCAGATGGTGGGGTCTAGTTCAAGTAAAGTTTGTTGTCTCACATGCCGGCATCATTGTATCTTAAGAGCAGGGTTGGAGTGCCTGTACGAGGTAGAGAGTGCACTGCAGTAAAGCTGTACTGAACTATTAATTTTTAGTTCACGTGTGTAATGTACAGCAAAATCTGATACGTATATCTGATACTTATATATCTTCGCATTGAGAAAATATGTATACACATTTTGGAAAGTTTAATGACTTTTATATTATCTACATCCATGTTTATTTATTTCAGTTTCATTCAAATATGTGAAGTTTAATGAGATCTATGTTAATGACTTTGTAATCTCATGGAAAGTAGTTTGCTTTACTGGTGATTATGTTTGATGCTTTCATGAACACTTCCCACTCACGTTCAGAACACCAAATATAACAAAGATATAGAAGCTGCCATTGTCTCGACAATCTATTTAAACATTCGAAACATGGGCTTACAAGATAAATGCCCTCTTCAATGTGTTAAACGTGAATTTTCTGTATTCCTAGGATCCAATTGCTACCGATTTAATTAAACTGATTGATATGGTAAGTTATGTAGACCAGCAGGTTAACACGTTTGTAACTTTGATCAGTTTATTAATAAACTATTCAAACTATTAAAACAGGAAAGTGAATTTAAATATCCGGGAACAATGTTAACTTCAGATGGTAGATGTAGAAAAGAGGTGAGATGCAGAATAGCTTGAGCAAATGAAGCTTTCCAAAAAAGGAACAAGATACTGTGTAATCAATGTTTAACAAAACAAAACTATAACAAAGAGTTCTTAAATGTTATGTAAAGCCAGTCTTACCATATGGATATAAATCAAGGACAATAGGATAACAGACAAGAAAATGACTGGGGGCTGTAGAAATTTTGTTTTACATAGGAATGTTGCTAATACCATAGACAGTTAAGAAGAGTAATGAAAACTTTCTGAAAGAGGCCACAGCAAAAAGAGAGTTAATTTCCAATATTAGGAAGAAACAATCGTCATTTTTTATCCATGTAATGAGAAGAGAACAGCTGGAATATATGGTAACAACTGGACACATTGGGGGAAGAAGGGATAAAGGGAAACAAAGAGAATACCAGACAGATTAAAAGAATGACATGGCAGAAGATCAACAACGGAAATTATAAATAACTGTCGAGATCGAGAGTTGTTGAGAGACATAATCACCTACGCTAGAAGGCATGGCACCTGATGTTGATGATATCACACTGGTTATTTTTCTCATCGCCATAACAAGGTTGAAATATCAACATCTGTTCTGGTCGCATGTTTGGGTGTGCAGACGGGATGTAATGGTCATCCACAGACGCTCTCAAGGTATAACAATAACTGATCAGTGGTTTATATAAACAAATAAACAAGAATAATTGATGCTAAGAATAAAATAGATTTGTCCACCAGACCACAATAAGTGAAAGCAGTTTGGGTCTTCCGGGGAATATGGCGCACAGTTTGCTGGTTTCTTCAGAGAACTAACAGATAAGCGCTGATTTCCAGTGAACTTTTATGTTTATTTGTTTGTTTTTATTGGAAAAATTGAAAAAAAAAATAAAAAATGGTATGTTAGAAGCTTTACGTGATTAATAGACGACACAGATTCGAACGACGTTTCGGCTCAATAGGCCTTCAGCAGGAACAAACAAACAACATACACACACAGATATGTGAATAAATAAAACTAATCCTACATAGCTAACTAGTAATGAAACATCAAAAACAAAAATAATCGAAATATGTTGACTTCCCTGTGTGTCGTGGACAGTGGTCAGGCTATGAAAGGAATTTCTCACGGGTGTAGCTGTAATTTATACCCTGTGGTCAGAGGTGAAGGGTTCTAAAAATACACGAGTGGGGGGAACGCTATCTAGGTACGTCGACTACAAAGGCACAGGCAATATCTGAAAGTATCTAAGGGCCCATAAATACATGTATATACACACACACAGATGCGTGTATACATATGTACACGTGCAAGAAGAAGTGCACATACTAATACATATCAACATACACATACATATACACACACATACATGTGTATGCATACAAGCAAGAGCACATATACATGCATGTATATGCGTATACACATATATACCAATACCCGTGCCTATGGACACATACATGCATGTGCACGTCCATACGGGGACAATCATATGTGTGGAAGGGTTCAAACCGGGGTCAGTGTGCAAACTCGAAGGAGAAAGAATAGAACAGTGGAATGACAAGTATTCAAAAGGCGGGAAGAGTGAGATGTATGAGGGTGTGGTGCAATAAAAACATATGAGGGCTAAGTAGCGCAGAAAAAAGGTATATAGGAGAACACCGAAGTGCCTCAACGGGGACCAGTGGAGAAGAACTAAGAATAGCGTGGCATAGTAGATAGACTAAAGAGCCACCACATGGGTGGTAGAGAGGGCTATGCAAGAGGGAAGGAGCAGCCGAAAGGAAACTATGTGTATGAGTGTGATACATTCATGCCTCGTGGGGTCAGCGAACCATACTGGACTATGAGGCGATTTTCCAAAGTATATCGGCTGCGGTCGCCAGAGTGACAGAGGACAATACCAGTGACACGGATGTCGTCTTTGCCCTTGTGATCTGGGGAGTTGAAATGGGAAGACACTGGAGTGCCAGTATTCTGTTGGACATCACGTAGATGTTCACAAAATCTTTCCGCTAATCTTGTACCAGACTCGCCTATATAGGTCATGTGGCATCGTTGGCATATAATGGCATAAATGATGTTGCGGGACACACATGTGAAGCCATGCTTGATCTCGAACCGTCCATTGGGGAATAAGACCGAGTCAGTAGGGAGCACATAGGCACAGGTGATACAGTTACGACCACAAGGGGCCGTACCGAAGTGTTGAGGGTAGGAGCGAGGGAGACGGCTCCTAACCAGAATGTCTCCCAAATTCCTGTCGCGCTTGTTTTTATTGATATTTTCAGGGATCATGTGATTTTACGCGCTTTCTATTTTATGTAAATTACGTTGCTTCTTTTGACTCATTGCATTTTGTTACAATTTCCTTATTTAATCACTTATACTCATCCTTGTTGTTGGTTGCACTATTGAACGTGTCAAAAATGGCGGTTTGTTTACGCCGGTCGTCAAGGATGCGTAATTCATTTAATTTGTGGAAGGCTCTCAGTGTTTGCGCGTGCTGCTGAGCTATTTACTGGAGTTGGCCAGTTTATAACGTGTAAACGTGTTCTGGACCGTGCGACTGAGTAAGTGCACGTGAGTCTGGACCATCCACAGCATCGACGTCAGCGACAAAATCATCTATGACGACGGTATGTGTAAGTATTCAGATGCAGCCCAAACGACAACATCGAAAAAGGAAAACACGACAGGGCAAGCGTGGTGGCATTAAACTGTCGAAGTGTGAGAGGCTAGGCCTAAAGTATGTGCGCGTTACTTTTTGGAATTGTGGGTCGAATCAACGACATCCCATTTTTGATAAGCTACTGTGCGGCACCGATAAAATGGTTTTGCAAGAAACTCTTCTTGGTGACAGGACAGTAAGTACTCCTGGCTTTCATTGTTTTTACAATAGACTACACCTTGGGCAGGCCATCCTTGTGCACAATAATGTGGTGGCAGCTGAGGTTGATATGTCTGCGTGGAACAATACAGAATTACAGGTACATGCGGTTAGGGTGCAGACCCCAGTTCATTTCGTGATTGTTAATGTGTATGCCTGTAATGGGAAGGTGAACACACAACAATGGCAGAATCTCTTCGAGTTCGATGAAGAGAACGTCATTTTCTGCGAAGACTTTAATGCTAGAGGAGACCAGTGGGGTAATGTCATTATCAACAAGCAGGGAGAAGACATAGAAAACGCACTGGTGTTGGCCGATTTAGTGTGCTTGAATGATGGAAGGGCAACAAGAATGGCCACTCGAACAGGGGACTCTGATAGTGTCATAGACCTGGCACTGGTGTCTTCAGTTTGTAGGTGGGGTGCACTGGGGTTCCATAGAAGTGATCACTATCCATGAGTCCTCCTAATTGAGAATAGCAGAAATAGAAGCCAGAAAAGAAAGCTCCACACATTCAACTACGAGAAAACAGACCAGGACGTCATTAGCAAAATCAGACGTTGGAAACAGAGCGCCCCTCGTAGGAGGCAGGAGAGATGGACGCAGCCACCCTGGTGGAACGTAGATGTCGAGGAAGCTTAGCGGAGCAAGAGGCAAATGGCCAAGACATGGCAGAAAGCCAGAAGGAATGGAAGAACACAAACTGAGCTCTTGAAGCGTCTGAAAGTAGAGGTCGACCAAAAAATGATGCACTTTAAACTATGCACTAAGCAGGCGAAGGATGCTAAATGGGATGACTTCTGTAAAAAAGTGTGTTCAGAAAAATCGCTCGCCACATTCTGGTGCCTTCATCAGAGCATGAATGGCACAACACTACATAGAGGCATACCAGACTTTCAAAGCACAGGCCGGATATGGCAAAAATCTGATGAGAGCAAAGGGAAGGCCTTGCTTGCCCGCTACATTGAGCAGACTGACCAAAGAAATGAGGCTGTAAAAATGAGGATACGGGGATCTTTGTCAAATTTGTGTAAGGATGTAGTGCTGGAAGATGATCTCATAATCACAACCGATACCATTCGCATGGCACTTAAAAGGTCATACAACACGGCTCCTGGTCCAGATGGTGTGTGGTACGATGACATTGGCGATTTAGCTGACGACGACTTTACAAAACTGTCCAATGAGTTTAATGCCAGTATTTGGAGTGGCCAGATTAAGGAAGAGTGGTTACACAGCTACTTACTACCGCTACCGAAGCCAAACAAGGACCATTCTCAGATCAGTGTCTACAGAATCATCACAATGCAGAACACTGCGGGAAAGCTGCTGGAGAAAATAGTTGCCCGTGTCCTCACCTGTCACCTTGAACAGAAACGCGTATTCCCACGCACACTCGGAGGTCATAAATATAATAAAGAGACATGGCTCAATGAGGCAGTCTTTGCCTATGACGTCTCCGAAGGCTTCCACAGACGAGAGGAGACATGTGCTGCTGCTATAGATCTGGAGGATGCATACAACAGGGTACCATTTGAATATCTCATGCATATGCTTCTCAAACTTGCGTTGCACCCCTTCCTCATTAGATGGATCGCCGCGGCACTGTTTCAGAGGAAGGTTATATTCAGATGTGGAAGTTGGTCTTCCGAAGCCAACATCCATTTGTCCAGGGCTGCCACAAGGCCCACCATTGTCACCAGTTCTATTTAACGTGTACACAATAACGATCACGGAACAACAGCTGAATGGGAGGGGAAGAACTATGACTTTTGCTGATGATATTCTGGTATATCGACAGGGAAGAGAAAGACGGGGAATCGCCTCCACAATGCAAGACGAACTCGATCGCATTTCTTCCTGGTGTGGGGTTTCAGGTGCCTTGGTTAATCCTAATAAAGCATCAGTTTCATGGTTCTCCCTTAACAATTATATCGTTAATACGACCACACTGGTAGTACGAATGGGAGCTGATGAGGTGACCAGGGAAATGTGGATGACATACCTCGGAGTTAAGTAAAGGTAAAGTACGAGACATGAACCGGCGTCTTAGCACGCGAGTTTACACCCATATGTGCTCGGCCGCCTATCCAGAAATGTTCGGATATTTCTGTATAGTGTAGCCTCAAGCATCGAAACTCAGATGCGAAGCGACATTCCTCACCTTCCCAGGATAATACCCTGGTACCCATTTCTGCCAACGGCTGGGTCGACCGTGGGGGTAATTTTTTTTAAAATTTCCAACCACGAGTACAATTCACACTGCTCCCAGCGGGAATCGAACACGGGTTGTCCGAACGTCGGTAGTCCAGTCGGGTGGTTTTCCCAACTAGGCTACCGAGGCCCCCGGAGTTAAGTTTGATCGCAGACTGTGTTTTCGGGACCACGTCCACCATGTGATAAAATCCCGCAAAAGATTAGCCGCCTTGAAGGCCATAGCAGCTGCCAACATCGAGCAGAGGCTACTTACTCTTCTGTCCAGGGATTAGTCCTCGCACCAATCGAGTATGCCCTGGCAATTCTTACTTTCAGTACTACTCAAATTGATAGGCTGGAGATAATACAAAATGAAGCCATGCGCATTATCTTGGGATGTACGATGGACACTCCCTGTGTAGCAATTATGTATCTTCTTGACGTTCCAACCATGGATGACAGAATCTAGAGAGCACGAGCAATCCTGAAGATTAGTACAGATACAGAGCATCCATTGCACCACGTGCTCAACACAATGAAAGGTGCCAGGCTAAAAAGAGGTAAATCATGGGTGAGCCGAGCAGAAGATGTCATCAAACAGGTCTGTGGGCTTACCTATATCAGCGTTGGTGAGGAGAGTATACCGGTGCCTACGTCATTCAAGGGGACTTCCTCGTGTATTGTCACACTCAACAGGAAAAGTAGGGAACATAACTCGGTCGTGGTCAATGCTGAGGTCAACGGTCTCATCTGCGATAACACCGACGAGAAAGATGCAGTCATCTATACAGACGGATCTGTAATACGACACCAAAGAAGTGCATGGCAATTTACAGCACGCTCGGATGGCAGCTCCACTATTTATTCTTCTATAATCCACTATCTATATATTCTTCTATACTCCACTATTTATTCTTCTATACTCCCCTATATATTTTCTATCCTTAACTATATCTTCTTCTATAACTCACTATTTTTTCTTCTATACTCAACTATATCTTCTTCTATACTTCACTATATGTTTCTTTATACTTCACTATTTATTCTTCTATACTCCCCTATATCTTTGTCTATACTTCACTATATCTTCTTCTATAACTCACTATTTTTTCTCCTATACTCTATTATATATTATTCTATACTTCACTATATCTTCTTCTATACTCCACTATATCTTCTTCTATACTCCACTATATCTTATTCTATACTCTAATATATATTCTACTATACTCCACTATATCTTCTTCTATACTCCACTATTTTTTCTTCTATACTCCAGTATATCTTCTTCTATACTCCACTATTTATTCTTCTATACTCCGCTATATCTTCTTCTAGACTATACTTTATCTTCTTCTATACTCAACTATTTCTTCTTATATACTCCACTATATCTTCTTCTATACTCCACTATATCTTCTTCTATACTCCACTATATCTTCTTCTATACTTCACTATATCTTCTTCTATACTTCACTATATCTTCTTCAATACTCAACTATATCTTCTTCTATACTTCACTATATCTTCTTCTATACTTCACTATATCTTCTTCTATACTCCACTATATCTTCTTCTATACTCCACTATATCTTCTTCTATACTTCACTATATCTTCTTCTATACTTCACTATATCTTCTTCTATACTCAACTATATCTTCTTCTATACTTCACTATATCTTCTTCTATACTTCACTATATCTTCTTCTATACTCCACTATATCTACTTCTATACTCCACTATATCTTCTTCTATACTTCACTATATCTTCTTCTATACTCCACTATATCTTCTTCTATACTTCACTATATCTTCTTCTATACTTCATTATATCTTCTTCTATACTCCACTATATCTTCTTCTATACTCAACTATATCTTCTTCTATACTCAACTATTTCTTCTTATATACTCCACTATATCTTCTTCTATACTCCACTATATCTTCTTCTATACTCCACTATATCTTCTTCTATACTTCACTATATCTTCTTCTATACTTCACTATATCTTCTTCTATACTCCACTATTTCTTCTTATATACTCCACTATATCGTCTTCTATACTCAACTATTTCTTCTTATATACTCCACTATATCTTCTTCTATACTCAACTATTTCTTCTTATATACTCCACTATATCGTCTTCTATACTTCACTATATCTTCTTCTATACTTCACAATATCTTTTTCTATACTTCAATATATCGTCTTCTATACTTCACTACATCTTCTTCTATACTTCACTATATCTTCTTCTATACTCCACTATATCTTCTTCTATACTCCACTATATCTTCTTCTATACTAAACTATATCTTCTTCTATACTTCACTATATCTTCTTTTATACTTCAATACATCTTCTGTACTTCACTATATCTTCTTCTATACTCCAATATATCTTCTTCTATACTCCACTATATCTTCTTCTATACTCCACTATTTCTTCTTCTATACTCCACTATTTCTTCTTCTATACTTCACTATATCTTCTTCTATACTTCACTATATCTTCTTCTATACTTCACTATATCTTCTTCTATACTCCACTATATCTTCTTCTATACTCCACTATATCTTTTTTGTACTTCACTATATCTTCTTCTATACTTCACTATATCTTCTTCTGTACTCCACTATATCTTCTTCTATACTTCACTATATCTTCTTCTATACTTCACTATATCTTATTCTATACTCAACTATATCTTCTATTATACGTCACTATATCTTCTTCTATACTTCACTATATCTTCTTCTATACTTCACTATATCTTCTTCTATACTCCACTATATCTTCTTCTATACTCAACTATATCTTCTTCTATACTCAACTATTTCTTCTTATATACTCCACTATATCTTATTCTATACTCAACTATATCTTCTTCTATACTTCATTATATCTTCTTCTATACTCCACTATTTCTTCTTCTATACTCCACTATATCTTCTTCTATACTTCATTATATCTTATTCTATACTCAACTATATCTTCTATTATACGTCACTATATCTTCTTCTATACTTCACTATATCTTCTTCTATACTCCACTATATCTTCTTCTATACTCAACTATATCTTCTTCTATACTCAACTATTTCTTCTTATATACTCCACTATATCTTCTTCTATACTCGACTATATCTTCTTCTATACTCCACTATTTCTTCTTCTATACTCCACTATATCTTCTTCTATACTTCATTATATCTTCTTCTATAATCCACTATATCTTCTTCTATACTTCACTATATCTTCTTCTATACTCAACTATTTCTTCTTATATACTCCACTATATCGTCTTCTATACTTCACTATATCTTCTTCTATACTTCACAATATCTTTTTCTATACTTCAATATATCGTCTTCTATACTTCACTACATCTTCTTCTATACTTCACTATATCTTCTTCTATACTCCACTATATCTTCTTCTATACTCCACTATATTTTCTTCTATACTAATCTATATCTTCTTCTATACTTCACTATATCTTCTTCTATACTTCAATACATCTTCTATACTTCAATATATCTTCTTCTATACTCCACTATATCTTCTTCTATACTCCACTATATCTTCTTCTATACTCCACTATATCTTCTTCTATACTCCACTATATCTTCTTCTATACTCCACTATATATTCTTCTATACTCCACTATATCTTCTTCTATACTCCACTATATCTTCTTCTATACTCCACTATATCATCTTCTATACTCCACTATATCTTCTTCTATACTCCACTATATCTTCTTCTATACTCCACTATATATTCTTCTATACTCCACTACATCTTAATTCTATTGCTGTGGTTTTGTTCGATGACCATTTCAAACTCATAAAATCGTTTCTTCAGCTCGTACTAAATTTGGCTATAATTTAGGGGGGGGGGAGGGGGGGAGGGGGTTGGGGCCGAGGGGGGATGTTCAAAAGCTCATTAAAACAGCCGACAGCTCATACAGAAACATTTAATCATAACTTTAATTGTTCTGTCACTCTTCAAACAGAGACTAGGACTTAAACTGGTTCCTAAGACGGCAGATTACAGCGAAGCCAAATGGTAAAAGAAAAACGTTTCAAGGAATGACTAATTTGTGCAAGAAGCCCATTGGTTAAAGCTAACGGAAGTTGAGTCAGAGGCAGACCCTACAACGACAGGTCTATATCTAATCTGCATAAACTGTTTTCTCTTAATTACTATTTGAAAATTATACAATTAAAATGAGAAATCAAAGCGCCTAATGTTATATTTTATGACCGTATGGTAGAGAATTACAATTAATTAAATGTAACAACAAATGGTTAGATTCACAAGACTACACCCACGCATTTATACTGAGTGATTCGATGAGCATGATTAAAAAAGTAAAGGTGGGCTTTGTACGCATGAATGGGTAGAGTCGTTGCAGAAATCCAAAATACGTGAGGTCACCTTTGTCTATGTCCCTGGACATGTGGGAGTACGGGGAAATGAGAGAGCGGACAGGTTGGATAGCTGCGCTGTCGTTGAGGACGGGCAACCGATGGATCGGGCGGACATCATCAATGCACTCCGAGATGTGGGAAGAGCACACGACTTCGACAAACACAGATCAACGTCACTTCTTCGGATGATGGAAATGGGAGTTACGATGGACACAGCCAGAAATGAGAAACTTGGTGGCCGTGTAAGAAGACTTATCAACCAACATAGAACTGGAATCGTCAGTCGCTGGACACTGAGGGAATTGCTGAGGAGGGGATCTGAGCACCTATGTTCGGAGTGCAATGATGATGACCCGCAAATAACTCAATAACTCAATTCCAGTTGTTCTCTTCTCATTACATGACCAAAAAATGATGATTGTTTCTTCCTAATATCGGAAATTAACTCTCTTTTTGCTTTGACCTCTTTTAGAACGTTTTGATTACTCTTCTTAGCTGTTCATGGTATTCCCAACATTCTTTTGTAAAACTACATTTCTACAGACTCCAGTGATTTTCTTATTTGTTGTCCTATTGTCCATGATTCACATCCATATGTTAAGACTGGTTCTACATAACATTTAAAATTCTTTTTTTCTTTTTTCTATTGTCAAAAATGGATTGCATAGCATCTTCCTTATTTTTTGTAAAGCTGCTTTTGCCTTAGTCATTCTGCATCTCACCTTTTTTTTCACATCTTCCGTTTAAGGTTAACAAGTTCCCAAATATTTAAATTCATTTACCTGTTTTAATATTGTTACAATTGTCTCTTATATATTATATAGATATAAAATTACTATTAAATATATCATGAACAATACAATGTACAACATATTATAGAGCTTTGTCATAACAACAAAACATAGATTATTAATAGCTTACATCTTTCCAATAATAACGTATGTCTGTGACACGTAGAGAATGGACTAAAAATTGAATATAGAAACAAAATATTTTCCTATCTACGTGGATGTAAAATTTCAATTAATGCGCATTTAAATTTTCGTTTGTTGTATTTTTTTTTTAAGATGACGGACTGTTATTGTTAATCCCATGAAAGTACTAATATAATCCAATAATTATTTTAGTCTTATAATTAAGACAACGCCACACATAAAGCGATTTACCACCTATGGCTTTGTTAGTGAGTTGAGCTCAATGTAAATAGAAATGTTGAAATAACTGTGGAAATCCTGTAGTGCGGTTTATTCAATATTAGCCGCTGGAACAGGTGCCAGATTATGAGACACTCGAAAGGAAGAGAATCTAAAATAAAATGGCAGTAGATGAAAACAATGTAACTAGTTGTAACAGATGGTGGAATAAATGAACTACGTGGGGGAGCTGGTTATAGAGACCTTTTTAGATGTAGCAGATGTTAGAGGCGGAGTCACTGCGCCTTATAAAGTTGGGGGTGATGAACTTTCTGTATCAGATACATGTTTTCATACAGAGAAAACACTCAGTTTGATAATTGGTGTTCAAGCTATTGGTATGTGCGTCTGTTCTAATGATCTCATTTGTTTAAATGTTAATGTGAGTTTAGGACTCTTGAGGTAACACTACTTACCCAGAAGTAACACTGAGCTCAATTATAATAAATTAAAGTGCAGTAAACGTAAATTAGACTTTTATCAAATATTATTTACAAATAATGAAATAGTTTAGCATTACATTACAAATGTTAAAGCCTTTAAATCTATAAATAATTGAATGCTATTGTGAGATGTAATGTTTCAACTTTGTTCCATTAATGTTTGTAAGATCTTAAAACAGTTTACACGAGGTATGTTAAGTTAGGATTATCATCACTGCACACTTGGCACGCCTATAGGTGATTTGATCTTCTCCTTGAAAAAACGAGAACTTTCGGAGAGAACCCTAAACCACATGACCGAACCGTTTCACGGCCTTGGATCCATTTTCAAGCAAGGTTGGCCACCACATAGCGCCATTCCGGTCTGTCTCTTGCAGTGATAGTGCTGGTTGTCATAGTCTGACTTGTCCATCTTTTGATGTTATGTTATTTGAAATTCATATCTAATTTATTTGTTTTTATTGCTATGTTTATTTCATTAATTAATTGTTGCTGATCTCCAGGATATTCTGGTAGGAATACAGTATCATCAGCATATCTTAGGTTATTAATTATCTTTCCATTAATGTTTTTAGGCTTCGCATCTCTGTGATAATTTTTTCTATATTTGCTCCGTGTATAGATTAAACAAGCTTGGTGATAGGATAAATTCTTGTCTTATTCCTATATTTATATCAGTAGGTGTAACTTTCTCTTTGTTACATTTTATTACTGTTGCTTACTCCCAGTATAAATTACATATTAGCCGTATGTCTTTGTCATCTAGATCTATATCCTTTTGAACAGTCTATAAGTTTTTTTCTATTGTTTATTCTGTCAAAGCTTTGGTGTTGTGTATGATTCAGGCATTTATTGTTTTTTTTTTGTTGCCTTTCCGTGTACTTTTCAATTAACGTCTTCATTTAGAATAAAGCTTCTTTTGTTTGTCTGCTTTTCCTAAATAAAAAAAAAAATGTGTTTTTTATTTTATATTGATTTCATTCTTAATTCTTCCTTTTAAAAATTATTATCAATATTTTTGTTACATGGCTTATTAGGCGTATCGTTCTTAAATCATAGCATTCAACTGCATTATTTTTCTGCAATGTGAATTGAAAGTTAGTTTTTTTTATTTCATTATATATATCCTATATGGTATATGTAGTTGCATATGTCTATGATCACATCAATGCCAAAATCCTCTAGTGTCTTTATCCTCTTTATCTGAATCAATAAAAGCACATATTAAAGAGATGAACCTTGACATTTAAATAAAAATAAAACGTTAATATATAGGACAACCGTTAATTAAACTAGAACATCTATATAGATTTATGGAATCACAAGTTGGAACCACTCCAGATAAAGATAACCGTTAATGAAATAAATAAATGTACTCTTATTACGGCCATCTTTACAACTAAATATTGGCATTTCTAGAATACTTCCAATATCTAGTGGGGTCACAAATTATAAAAGAGAAAAAAAAAATTATATAACCACTTTCACACATCTACAACACTGAATCAATTTCTAACCTCACGATTGTCCCCACAGAATATCAAGATGGCACGATTCTTCCTTATGTTGGCTTGTTTTGGGATGCTTTATGTCTCCGCCATTGCCTTCCATCAGTGGGGTAACAGAGATACATTTAACAGTCAAGAAAGAAACGGTAATGATTTTATATTCGTGATGCTATTTTCAATAAATTGCTCGTATTTACTCGTATACAATAACTAGATCTAGAATAACAAGTGCCATTAAGAATGTGAACTAAAATATCGATTCCTGTACCTCTATTACAGTAGACTAGGCTCCACACAAAAGAAATAAGGAAAGGATATATTAGACACAGAATAGTGCCAACATTGTGGTTATTGAGCAGAAAACTCGATTTTTTGTCTCCATCAATAGTTTCCATTAAACGACTGTCACGCCTGTTGTCTTTTACTAGAGCTGACAACATGTGTACCCTTATATCTGTACTCATATTTAAAACATGGCCCACTCGACAACACGTTTTATTCTCCTAATTGCATTGTTTTTAAAATATTAGTCTGGAGGCGTCATAAAGACCCAACAAGTGGACAATGTCCAAGTCTAATGGAAAGAAAGCTACTTTTTATTTGAGCTGGAATGATAATGGAAATGGAATTCTCAAGACCTAAAATTAAATATCACAGTTGATGGAATACATCTGGAGACAGTCCAGAGCTGCAACTACCTGGGTCATATTATAACCAATGATGGAAAATGCAAAACTGAAATAATCAAAAGAATAGGTATGGCAAAAAGTAATTTTATTGCCATGAAAAATTTACTAAAAATAAAAAAATTTCAGCAGGGCTGAAACTAAGAATGTCAAAATGTTACGTCTTCTCAATATTCCTGTATGGTGCAGAAACACGGACATTAGACAAGATAACAGAACCGAAAATTGAAGCCTTTGAAATGTGGATTTATAGAAGAATAGGTAGATTTGGATGGAAACAAAAGATAACAAACGATAAAGTTTTAAAACAACTGAAAATAAAAAGAGAACTTCTAAATACAATTAAGACAAGACAAATGCAATTTTTGGGACATGTTAAAAGACACAACAGCCTACTAAAAGTAATATTGGAAGGAGAAATACAAGGTAAAAGAGGCAGAGGCAGACCAAGACTAACATGCACGAGTAACATCAAAAGATGGACAAGTCAATCTATGTCAGCCAAAACAAGAAACAGAGTAGAATGGCGATCCATGGTAGCCAACCATCGTTGCGGAGAAGACACACGGTGATGATGATGATGATGATGATGATGATGAGAATGGTAAAGTGCTATTTGTTTCTATGTTTTACGTGCATCAAAGAAATCGCTCTCATTGTTCAAATGTTCAATAGCAACTGATGTAAACTAGGAACCCTGTGACTTTCAAAGGGAGACTTGGAATTTTGCGGCAGATCCATTCTTCCAAACTAAACGGAAAAAACCTGGAGAATCTTAACTAACGACGATTCTAGCACATACCTTTTCAATTGATATATTATCATTATTTCCTAGTACATACGTTTTCAATTGATATATTAACACTATTTCATAGTACATACGTTTTCAATTGATGTATTATCGTTATTTCTAAGTACATATTTAAGTGTAAGTTCTTTATCAGAATTAAAGTCTCTTAAATTATGTGTTTCATATTCTCTCCGAAACATTAATCTTAAATTATGTGTTTTCAGTTCCCTTCAACAGGGTAGGCTAAAATTATATGGTTTCTGTTCCCTCCCAAACGTTAGTCTTAAATTAAGTGTTTTCTGTTCACTTCAAAAGGGTAGTCTTAAATTATGTGTTTTCTATTCCTTCCCAAACGTTAGTCTTAAATTAAGTGTTTTCTGTTCTCTGCCAAACGTTAGTCTTAAATTAGGTGTTTTCTTTTCCCTCCAAAACGTTAGTCTTAAATTATGTGTTTTCTGTTAACTCCCAAACGTTAATCTTAAATTATGTGTTTTCTGTTCTCTGCCAAAAGTTTGTCTTAAATATGTGTTTTCTGTTCCCTCCCAAACGTTTGTCTTAAATTATGTGTTTTCTATTCACTCGCAAACGTTAGTCTTAAATTATGTGTTTTCTGTTCCCTGCCAAACGTTAGATATCAATTAAGTGCTTTCTATTCCATTTTAAACGTTAGTCTTAAATTATGTGTTTTATGTTTCCTCCCAATCGTTACTCTTAAATTATGTATTTTCTGGTCACTGCAAAATGTTTGTCTTAAAATATGTGTTTTCTGTTCCCTCCCAAACGTTAGTCTTAAATTATGTGTTTTCTGTTCTCTGCCAAACGTTAGTATTAAAATTATGTTTCCTAAAATGCCACTTGATGATTCAATGAAATAATATTTCCCATTATTGTTTTAAGCCAGGGCTGATGATAGTTCCAAATCGTAAGTCCCAACATTACGTCCATTATTTAACCAAGTTTGTGTGTTTTAACACTCTTGTCTTGCAACACTTCCAACGAACAATATTGCGAAGCTAAAAGATGCTTTGGGGTAATCACGCTAGAAGGATGGGTATTAATTTATTCCTAATTTATCTATTCATAAAGACATCCACAGAATAACGCGGAACTCTTGGTGTAAACATGATCAACAAAATAGCCCCAATCGCTTGCATAGAAGTGATCTCTACGCAGGATAAAACATTGAAATGAACAATCAAATTGTTAAATTGTCTAGTCAGTTGTTTATAGATCTATATCTGATAACGTCACGAATGTTGGAGGGTTTTCTGATTTTATTTTCTGCTCATGGGCTTTAGTAAATCGATAGATGGCTGTTGACTAGCTATCCCAACGACACAAACCAGTGACGTGTTACTCAAATAATATGTGATTTATTGTAACATGTAACGAGATTTTGAATGTTTTATCATTTTGTACTTTAATTAAACTAATCTACTGACAAATATCTTCATGTTTCTCCTATCACACCGTGCTTCATCCGTCCACCACACAACAAAAATCATCATGAAAAGAAGCCTATTTCCTCCACTTGTAAGTAAACGTGCTTTATACTCATTGTTATTTTGTTTAAAACAAACCCTTGATGGCTTGCTTTTCCTTACGTGGGTTTTTGGTTTGTTCTAATGTCGTTATATACTTACATCCCTCTACCTTCACGATGTGTAAACATAGACATACGTATCTTAGCAAAAAAATAGATCGATATTAAAAAGTAGACACATGATCTTGTTTGTCTTTATTTTCATTTTGAAATCAGACCTTGTTACTATTACAGAACCTTGCAATTAGAATGGTATTAGGGAAATGTTTCTTTTGATTATAGCAAAATAGACCATTGGGGACTTCATTAGTGCTTGTTGCGTTATGACTGGTTGCTTAGTTTTGCTTCCATTTTTGCGCTACGGTGTGTTGAGATATATATCTATTAGTATTTTCTTCGCTCTTCTATTTTGTGTCCATTTGTTTGTTTACTTGTTTGTTTGTTTATTTGATTTCCAAAATGTTTTCAGCTTTCATAACATTTTAATAAAGAAACAAAAGCGTAACTGACGCCAAAGTTTAGGAGAGTATTTGTTGGCAGGAAATGACTTCCTCAGGACCAGATGGTGTGGTCCAGTTCAAGTGAAGTTTGTTATCTCACTCCCCGTCATCATTGTATCTTAAGAGCAGGGTTGGAGTGTCTGTACGAGGTAGAGAGTGCACTGCAGTAAAGCTGTACTGAACTATTAATTTTTAGTTCACGTATGTAATGTACAGCAAAATCTGTTACGTATTTGTCTTCACATTGAGAAAATATGCATACACATTTTCGAAAGTTTAATTTTTTAATGTTTTCTTTTTTTTTCTTGTTACCGTTTTAGCTCCCAGTGGAGCATAGGTCTTCAACAAACACTTTCAGCTCCCTGAGGAGCATAGGTCTTCAACAAACACTTTCAGCTCCCTGAGGAGCATAGGTCTTCAACAAACACATTCAGCTCCCTGAGGAGCATAGGTTTTCAACAAACACTTTCAGCTCCCTGAAGAGCATAGGTCTTCAACAAACACTTTCCAAGTTGTTCTGTTTTTTTGCCAATCTATTAAGATCGTTCCATGTCTTCCCCGTCATCTTCATCTCTGCTTCTATCTGTAAAAAGTAAAAAAAGTAAAATACTCCCGTCACGCCAAGTGGCGTATAGGGAAATATGGTATTAATGACCCTATATTTTACAGACCTTTCAGCACATGATTTTTTGGGTAATGTGGTCAGTATTACGCCCGTGCTGCTTTACTTTCCCAGAAAAAAATCCGGTACCCATTTAAGGCTGGGTGAACCCGGAGCCGTCGGTTGGGATCGAACCCTACCCCTTGTCCGTGGTAGTCCAGTTCACTAACCACTGAGCTATCGAGGCTCCCCGCTTCTATCTGTCTTCTCCAAAAATTCCTTGGTCTTCCTTTTTGTCTTTTCCCATGGGGATTCCAAAAAAGGGCCTGTTGTGTAATACTTTCAGTTGGATTCCGTAGTGTGTGTCCTATCCAGCTCCATCGTCTTCGCTGTATCACTTTATCCACTGGTATTTGAATCGTACATTTCCATAATTCTATGTTAGTGATTTTGTCCTGCCATTTCCATCCTTTTATTCTGCGTAAGCATCCATTTATGAAAGTCTGTATCTTCGTGTTTGTCAATTTTCTCCTTCTCCATGTTTCACAGCCATATAATAGGAGTGACTTAACATTTGAGTCCAAAATTTTTATTTTTGTATTTAACCTAATTTCTTTGGATTTCCATATGTTTCGCAGTGCAATGAAAGGTCTTCATGCTTTTGATATCCTTATTTTGGTATCATTTTCTATTCCTCCCTCTTTATCTGTATTTCTGCCCAGATATTTGTAAGATTGTACGTCTAGTAGAGGTGTTTCTCCTAATTTTTTTTGGTTATTACCAACTACATTAATTCACATTACATTGGTTTTATCTATATTAATTTTCAGTCCTAGCTGTTTTGATCTCTCATTAACAGAAAATGAGAAAATGTGCATACACATTTTGGAAAGTTTAATGTCATTTATATTATCTACATCCATATTTATTTATTTAAGTGCAATGTCTTTTATATTATCAACAATCATGTTTATTTATTTCAGTTTCATACAAATATGTGAAGTTTAATGAGATCTATGTAAATAACTTTGTAATGTCATGGAAAGTAAATTGTTTTACTGGTGATTATGTTTGAGGCTTCCATGAACACTTCCCACTCACGTTCACAACACCAAATATAACAAAGATATAGAAGCTGCCATTGTCTCGACAATCTATTTAAACATTCGAAACATGGGCTTACACGATAAATGCCCTCTTCAATCTGTTAAACGTGAACTTTCTGTATTCCTAGGAACCATTCCCTGACCGGTTAAATAAACGGAATGATATGGTAAGTTATGTAGACCAGAAGGTTGAAAGTGTACAATGGAACACACTTTTGTAACTTTGATCAGTTTATCTCTTCATACTATTAAAACAGGAAAGTGAATGTAAATATCCGGGAACAATGTTAACTTCGGATGGTAGATGTAGAAAAGAGGTGAGATGCAGAATAGCTCGAGCAAATGGAGCTTTCCAAAACAGGAGGAAGATACTGTGTCAACAATTTTTAACAAAACGAAACAAGAACAAAGAGTTCTTAAATGTTATGAAAAGCCAGTGTTAATATATGGATGTAAATTATGGACAATAGGAAAAGTGACAAGAAAATGACTGGAAGCTGTAGAAATATTGTTTTACAGAAGAATATTGCAAATACAATGAACACCTAAGAACAGTAATGTAAACGTTCTGAAAGAGGACAAATAAAAAATAGACCTATTTTCAAAAATTAGGATGAAACAAAATGTCATTTTATTGTCAATGTCATGAGAAAGGAACAACTGGAATATATGGTGACGACTAGACAAATTGAGGGAAGAAGAGATAAAGGGATACAAATAGAAAAGATACCAGACAGCTTAAAAGAATGTCTTGGCAGAAGGTCAACAACGGAAATTATAAATAACTGTCGAGATCGAGAGTTGTTGAGAGACATAATCACTTACATCACTTGATGATGATGATGATGATGATGATGATGATGATGATGATGATGATGATGATATCAAAGTGGTGAATTTTCTCATCACTATTAGAAGGTTGAAATATTAACATCTGTTCTGGTCGCATGTTAGAGTGTGCAGACGGGATGTAATGGTCATCCACAGACGATCTCAATGTATAACAATAACTGATCGGTGGTTCATATAAACAAATAAACAATAATAATTGATGTTAAGACTAAAATAGATTTGTCCACCAGAAACACAATAAATGAAAGCAGTACACAATAATTAATCATATTAAAATGTATGACTTTTATTATTATTCATTTATTAAAAGCTGAACTTATTGGGGTACATTTATAAATTTGCAACAACAATTGAAGATCAATGCTTTTTGAAGGTGTTGAATTAGCTACTACCACTCTTGAGGGTCTGCTAGTTTCTCTGTAAAAAATAAATCAGATACAAGTAATGGGTCAGGCACAGAAATAATTCAAGTTCATTAGATTTAGGAAGACATCAGAAGAAAAGAAGATTTAAGAAGAAAATTAAAGAAAAAAAGTCACGATCATTGACGTTAAGGCAGTCAGGGGATAATGTAATGGAGTCTTCTTCTTCTATCTTTCAGCTCCCTGTGGAGCATAGGTCTTAAACAAACACTTTACAAGCTGTTCCTGTTCTTACCTAGGGTTGCCATCCGTCCCGCTTTTTCCGGATTGTCCCACTTTTTCATCAAAAATTAATTGTCCCGCCTAAGGGTCTGGGGGACAGCAATTTGTCCCGCTTTTTAATCCAGCCAAATTTTTCACCTACAAATTTTAATATTTTCTTAAATTATTTATTATTGGTTTGAGTTTTGTTACAAAATGAAGCTTCTTAGTCCGAAATGTCTATTTGTAGAGTCCTGCGCTATCGCTGTTTAATAATAAAGTTTGTAGATACAACTCATCTCATAAATACTCATTTGAGAATATCCAGCACAAAATTGTTAGTGCGGAAGGCGGTATTATTTAAAAATTTACAAAAGATGACGTCTTCGGCTTCGTCTTACTCTTAGGCGATTCTTAGCCGAGGCGCCGAGCCTTACTCTACCCATCTCACCGCTCACGTGATCTGTGCCTACGTGACAATCTGCCTGCATGCTTTTGTCCTTGTCGTATTTCTGTAGGCGCTAATAATTCATTCAACAACATCGGGCCATCCTCACCAGCAGCAAGAAGAAATTTTGGCTTCATTCTTTCTTTATGTGTTGGAGGCTGGAGGTTGCTTCCAGGAATCCAGTCTGTTGTTACCGGTGGTTGTGAAATATTAAATTTGTTCATTTTTAATTGAGCATTCTAATTTTGTGAATTCTTTTTTTGGATTTATTTTTACTTGGAAATGCCGAAGAGAAAGTGTTTTTTCCAAGAAAACTATTGGGAAGAATGGTCTTTCATAAAACAAGGTAGAAGTGAGAATGAAGCAGAATGCAAAATATGTCAATGTTACATTTCTATCGCGCATGGTGGGAGAACTGACATAACAAAACATATAGGAAGTGTCAAACACAAATCTAGAATGTATTCTGCAAACACTTCACGTACTATGGACAATTATTTTTTGACTAAATCGTCAGAGCAAGGTAAATTAGTGGCAGCGACAGAACTGACAGTGTTATCATATTGTAAAACATCATATGTCTTTCAAGTCAATGGACTGCATAAGTAAGCTAAACTCAAAACTGTTTAAAGATTCTCAAACTGCACAAAATGTGGAGCTCGGAAGAACTAAAACAACAGCAATAGTAAAGTCAGTATTAGCACCTGACACTACGAGGCAATTGTGTAATGAACTTGCTGGTGTACACTACTTTGGTATTGCTACCGACGCAAGTAATCACAATGCTGAAAAAATATTCCCATTAATTGTTCAGTATTTCACTCCAGGGAATGGTATGACTGTAAAATTACTTAAACTGGGTTCTTTACCAAATGAAACATCCTCTGAAATAAGCAAGTATTGTATCGAGGCTTTAGAAGAAAACAACATTGATAAGAACAAGTGTATTGCGTTTTGTGGCGATAATGCAAACTGTAATGTTGGTGGAATACGGCGTGCTGGCACCAACAATGTGTTCGCGAGATTGACAAGTGAACTGAATGAAAATCTTCTTGGAATTGGATGCCCTGCTCATATCATTCATCATTATGTAAAGACAGCCGCCGATGTTTTGAGTGTTGATGTGGAAACAACAATAATTAAATTATTCAATTACTTCTCTATATATACTGTACGAACGGAGCGATTAAAAGAATCTTGTGAGTTCGTGGAATTAGAGTATCATGCATTATTGTCACACACGAAAACAAGGTGGTTATCACTTTTAGCTGCAGTAGACAGAGTATTAAAATTGTATGACGCCCTGCAATCATTCTTCTTATCTGAAGAAAAAGCACCTAAAGTTTTGCTAACATTATTTCAAAATCCGTTAAGCGAGCCATATCTATGGTTTGTCCATAGTCAGATGAGCGTGTTTGAAAGACAAATACTTAAGTCGGAAAAGACTGATATCAGTGTAATAGAGGTAGCAGTAATTTTGAAGGATACCCTCAGGTTAATAAATGAACGTAAAGAAGAAAGATTTATCCCTATAAAGGTGAAGTCTATTCTTAAAAGAATAGAAAATGAAGTGTCGACAGATGATATTCAGAAACTTTATGCTGAGGTGGATGAATTTTATGAAACAGCGGCCGCTTATTTGCAAAAGTGGATGACGCATTTGAATGAATTTTCCACCATCTTTACTTGGATGCTACTAGACTCTAAACCAGAATGGACTGCAGTTCAGGGAACATTAATGTTTCTACAAGACAAAGGTGTGTCAATAGATGATTCATTGTTGTTTGATCAGTTCACATATTTGAAAGAGTTTATTGAATTAGAACTTTGTAAAAATGGAGATAGATGGAATAGTAAATCATGTCAGGAGAAATGGACGTTTTTCTTAAAAGACAATGTAAATGTGCGGATCAGTATTCCCAGTTATTACATTTATGTGAATTCATCTTCAGCGTTCCAGGACACAATGCTAATGTGGAAAGAATATTTTCTTTAATGAATGTGCAGTGGACAGATGAACGAAATCGGTTGCACGTAGCAACTGTTGAAGCAATAATGAAATGTGTGTTTAATTATAAACTTAGCTGCACCGAGTTTTATGACTACGTAATCCAGCGACAAGATCTTCTCACTCAGAGTCTGAAGTCAGACAAATATGAGATGCAGCCGACACCGACTTAAGAAGCTGGAAATCAAGGTAAACATTTTTTTTATTAATTAAAAAAATTACTGGTACATGTATTAGAATTATAATGTAATAATAATTAGTCTATGTGTGTGCTATCTCTGACTTTTCCTATGGCTATTATGCTTTACATGATGTGTCCCGCTTTCGCGTCTAAAAAAGTACCATTTGTCCCGCTTTCTGCTTCGAAGGTTCTGGCAACCCTATTCTTACCACTCTATTAAGATCATTCCATGTCTTCCCCATCATCGTCATCTCTGATTTCCACTTGCCTTGTCCAAGATTATTTTGCTCTTCCTCTTTGTCTTTTCCCCTGAGGATTGGACAACAGGGTATGTCGTTTAATAATTTCAGTTGGCTTCCGAAGTGTGTGCTTAATCCCGCGTCATCGCTTTCTTTGTATCTCTTTATCCACTGGTATTTTACTGGTACTTTCCTATAATTCTACGTTAGAGATTTTGTTTTTCCATTTCTTTCCTTTTATTCTGCTGAAACATCCATTAATGAAGGTCTGCATCACCGTTATTGTCCATGTTTGTGTCTTTTTGCGGTTTATTCTTTCACAGTACACGATAGCCAGTCCCATTCCCAACTCTCCTTAGTTGCCTCTTACAAACATGCCTGGTAGGGAATAGTGGTACAGTTCTTTACTCGCATTTCGGCCATCCTCAGAGCTCATATAACCTGAGGAAAGAATACTAAACAGCTTCTAATAGCAGAAAGATGTATTTTGAAAATATTGCATTTTTTTCCATTTTCATAAATATGACGCTTTTTATGTCTTCCATCAGTTGGATAACAGAGATACATCTAACAGTCAAGAAAGAAACGGTAATGATTTTATATTCGTGATGTTAATTTCTATAAATTGCTCTTATTTTCTCTTATTCAATCGCTAGATCTGGAATAACAAGAGCCATTAAGAACGTGAACTAAAATATCGATTCCTGTATCTCTATTACAGTAGACTTGACTCCACACAAAAGAAATTCGGAAAAGATTCCTTCAGTGTTGAGAGGAACCAGCCTTGATTTATGGCCGTGAACGATAAACAATCGGACAACAGACAAGAAAATCGTTGGAAGCATCGGAATTAAAGGCGCTTAAATTATGTGTTTTCTGTTCCCTTCAAAACGTTAGACTCAAATTATGTCTTTTCTGTTCCCTACCAAAAGTTAGTCTCGAATAATGGGTTTTATGTTCCCTGCCAAACGTTAGTTTTAAATATATGTTTTCTGTTCCCTCCCAAAAATTAGTCTTAAATTATTTGTTTTCTGTTCCCTGCGAAATGTTAGTCTTAAATTATGTTTTTTTTTGTTCCCTCCCAAACGTTAGTCTTAAATTATGTGTTTTCTGTTCCCTCCCAAACGTTAGTCTTAAATTGCGTGTTTTCTGTTCCCTCCCAAACTTTAGTCTTAAAATTATGTTACCTAAAATGCCACTTGATGATTCAATTAAACATTTTTCCCCATCATTGTTTTAAGCCCGGGCTGATGTCAGTTCCAAATCGTAAGTCCCAACGTTACGTCCATTATTTAACAAAGTTTGTGTGTTTTAACTCTCATGTTTTACAACACCTCCAACCATATACGAACAATATTACGAAGCTAAAAGATACTTTGGGTTAATCACGCTAGATGGATGGGTAATAATTGATTTCCAATTTATCTGTTTATAGAGATATCCACAGAATAACGCGGAAATCTAATTATAACCTCACTAAATACCAAATAGACTATTTCTGTATAAACACAAGGTTCTGGTTGTCAGTCCAGGATTCTAGAGCAGACATCAGTAGTGATCATAATCTCTGTTGCTATATTGAGAATCAGGTTAAAGAAAGTATATGGTCCAAACATCCATCTTCTTCTTCTATCCTTCCACTGCTGCCGTTGGCGTCGAGGGGAGAAACAATCTGCGATTATTTGCTCTTCTGTTGGCCTATTCTGATGTTATTCCTCCTAGTGACTCTAGTATTCCCTTTATCCATCTCTTACTCGGTCTTCCTCTTAATCTGGCGTTTTCGTAGCGTTTATTTAAGGCTCTTTGAGTCATTATTAGTTCTTTTTGTCTTGTTATGTGGCCGAACCAATTTATCTGTTGTTTCTTTATGTAATCGATGGCTGGTTCAATTTCGAGTTTCTTCCTCAGGTCAGTGTTTCTTACTCTGTCCTTTAAGCTGTTTCCTGTCATTCTTCTGACACATTTCATTTCGGTGGTCGTTATCTTTCTTATTGTTCTAGAGTCCAGCGTCCAATTCTGGCACTGATAGCACAGAGTTGGTAGAAAAATTGATTTGTATATTGCCCTTTTTGCTTCCGTAGTTATTGCTTTGTTTTTCAATAGTGTTGATACTTGGCCTATAACTTGGCATGCTTTGTTACACCTTACATCTATCTTTGTTTCTTGGTTATTGTCTTGTGTTAACGTGCTACCCAGATATTTAAAATTGCCTACTTGCTTCATAGTTATGTTATCTATTATGATGTTTAGTTTTTCTTTCTTTCTCGCTATTGCCATTACTTCGGTTTTGCTTATGTTGATCTTCATGTTGTATTGTTTACAAGTGTTGTTCAGCCTGTTGATATGTTCTTGTAGGTCCTCAGTTGTTTCATATATCAGAGCTTGGTCGTCTGCAAATAGTATTTCATTTATTTCTTCCTCTCTTCTGTTGTTTTCTGGTACGTATATTTCGTTCTCTTTTGTGTTATCGCTTGTTATCATCCGTGTTGGTATATTTCCTTGGATTGGGCATGCTAATTTGCGTATATTGTCCATATATGTGATAAAAAGTAAAGGGGAAAGCACGCAGTCTTGTCTTATTCCGGAGTTAATGGTGAAGTGTTTTGAGTAGCCTGCTGAAGATCTTACTGTAGTGCGACTACTTTCTGACCAAACTTGATCAACAAAATAGCCCCCAATCGCTTACTTAGAAATGATGTCCAAGCAGGATAGAACATGGAAATAAACAAACAATTTGCTAAACAGTCTATTCAGTTGTTTATAGATCTATATCTGAAAAAGTCACGAATGTTGGAGGGTTTTATGATTTTATTTTCTGCCAATGAGCCTTAGTAAATCGATAGATAACTGTGGATTATCAATACCAAGGACACAAACCAGTGACGCGTTACTCTAATAATCTGTGAATTATTGAAACTTGTAACGAGATTTTGAATGCTTTATAATTTTGTACTTTAATTAAACTAATCCACTGACAAATATCTCAATTTTTCTCCAATCAAACCGGGCTTCATCCGTCCACCACACAACAAAAATCGAAAAGAGACCTACGTCCTCCAATAGTAAGTAATCGTGCTTTATACTTATTGTTATTTTGTTTAAAACAAACTCTTGCTGACTTGCTATTCTTTACGTGGGTTTTTGGTTTGTTCTAATGTCGTTATATACTTACATCCCTCTACCTTCAAGATGTTTAAACATAGACACACGTACATTAGCAGAAAAATAGATCGATATTAAAAAGTAGACAAATGAGCTTGTTTGTTGTTTTGTTTCTTTTCATTTTGAAATCAGACCAGATTGGTGTTACAAAACCATGTAATTAGACTGATATTATGGAAATGTTACTTTTGATTATAGAAAAATAGACCATTGGGGACTTCAGTAGTGTTTGTTGCGTTATGACTGGTTGCTTAGTTTTGATTCCATTTTGACACTATGGGAGTTCAGATGTATATCTATTTTTATTTTCTTCGCGGGGCTTTTTGTGTCTATTTGTTTGTTTACTTGTTTGTTTGTTTATTTGATTTCCAAAATGTTTTCAGCTTCCATAACATCTTAATAAAGAAACAAAAGTGTAACTGACGCCAAATTTTGTGAAAGTAATTGTTGGCAGGAAATGACTTCCTCAGGATCAGATGGTGTGGTCCAGTTCAAGTAAAGTATATTATCTCACTCCCTGGCATCATTGTATCTTAAGAGCAGGGTTGGAGTGTCTGCACGAGGTAGAGAGAGCACTGCAGTAAAGCTGTACTGAACTATTAATTGTTAGTTCACGTATCTATCTATCTATCCATCCATCTATCCATCCATCCATCCATCCATCCATCCATCCATCCATCCATCCCATCCATCCATCCATCCATCCATCCATCCATCCATCCATCCATCCATCCATCCATCCATCCATCCATCATCCATCCATCCATCCATCCCATCCATCCATCCATCCATCCCATCCATCCATCCATCCATCCATCCATCCATCCATCCATCCATCCATCCATCCATCCATCCATCCATCCATCCATCCATCCATCCATCCATCCATCCATCCATCCATCCCATCCATCCATCCATCCATCCATCCATCATCCATCCATCATCCATCCATCCATCCATCTATCTATCTATCTATCTATCTATCTATCTATCTATCTATCTATCTATCTATCTATCTATCTATCTATCTATCTATCTATCTATCTATCTATCTATCTATCTATCTATCTTTCGTTCGCCTGAAGTATTGTCTATATCTGCAATGTCGTTTCCTGTATAAATTTTACTGTCTTTTGTAATTCTTGCAGTGGCCCATATAGTTTTGTCTGTAGTGTTGTATCTATGGGCCAATGGATTTTCCTCAGTCTACTATATTCAGTGCAGTCTTGAAGTATGTGTTCAGCAGTCTGGGGTGCCTGTCCACATGTACAAGTAGTTGATGTGCCGATCTTGAATTTTGTATACATGTGACTATGGAGTCGATTGTGTCCTGTTCTTAGGCGTATAATGATAACTTGTTCATATCTATTCATATTATGAAAGGCATCCTGATTTGGGGCTTGTGGTCCTCTGATTGATTTGATTATCTGTTTCTTATGATGGTATGTAACTGGTGTATCTAGTTGTGTGCCTGTTGAACCTTCCTTTGCCAACTGATCTGCTTTCTCATTTCCTGGTATTCCACAGTGAGACGGGATCCACTGCAGGGCAACCCTGTGGTGCTTGCAGAGTTCAGTCAATAAGGTCTGCAGATGTGGTAATTTTCTGGATTGTAGTGCCTGGAGTACTGATCTTGCATCTGTCAAAAACACTACAGGCTGTGGGCTAAGATTACTGTTCAGCAGTTTTTCTGTTGCCAACTTTATTACTTGTATTTCTGCATCATAATTGTGACAATATTTCCCTGTTGCTATTTTATTCATAACCCTAGTATTATTTGGGTACTCTATATATGCACCTGCTCCCCCATTCTTTACTGCATCCTGTGCTGATCCATCTGTGTACACACGGATCCATAGGTCTTGTGGGTATTCTTCATCCAGGAAACTGAGAGTTATTGTTTTTCGCTGTAGACTATTTTGTTCCTCTTTGTCAACTATTCCTTTCACTTCTGTCCGTATTTGAACTGACAATCCTGATTCATCTGTCCAGGGAGTCTGTTCTGGTATGGGCAGAAGGGGTTTAACAACTCTTGGCATGTCTGGTGTTTGTCTACTAATACGCTTGGCTTGGTGGATAAAGCTGCTTCTCTTAAGTCGTCCCAATGCATGATTTTGGAATCTGTCCTTCATTGGATGTCTCGGCATGATACAAATTTTTCTGCCTGTATCAGCACCTTTGTGTCTCTCCGTTCTCTCAGTGCTGGTATCCTCCACAATTTCTCCATCTCCAATATTGGTGTTGATTTCATTGCTCCTGTGATGACCCTAAGTGCCTGGTTTTGTACTTTATCCAGTTCTTGCAATGTGGTGTTTCATGCTGAGCACCATGCGGATGATCCATATTCTAAATGTGGGCGTATACTCTGTTGGTAAACTTTACTGAGTATTTTCCCACTCGCACCCCATGTGGTTCCACACAACTTTCTTAGAATAGCCAATTTCCTCCTTGCTTTTTTGGATTGCCTTATTTATCTGCTGTTTCCAAGATAGTTTGTTATCAAATGTAACTCCGAGATATGTAGCTTGTATGTCTTCTTTCACAGGCTCATTGTTTATGTAGATGGCTCCTGCTTTTTGTTTTGGGGAGAGTGTGAAAAGTGTAGTACTGCATTTGTCTGTATTGATGCTGATACACCATCTATTTGTCCATGAATTCAGTGCATTCATAGCTCTTTGTAGCAATTTGGAGGCCACTGTTGCATACTCCTCTGTGCACCACATTACCAAGTCATCTGCATACATTGCCACTTTGATGCCATGTGGTAGTTCAGTAACTAGGTCATTGATGTAGATCAGAAAAAGTGTTGGAGATAGTACCCCTCCTTGTGGAACGCCCTGGCGCAATAAGACCTTCTTACTCTTAAGACCATCCAGTTGCACTCTGGCTCTCCTGTTATGCAGGTATGCTTTGACCCATTTGTACATCCTGCCATTTACTCCATAATTTCTCAGTTTCTTCAAAAGCCCTTCCTTTCATACCTTATCAAATGCTTTCTTTAGGTCTATCCATGCTGCTAGTACCAGTTTCTTTTCTTGAAACGCATCTTCAATTTCCTGGGAAAGATACGTTGCTTGATCTTCGGTAGAGTAACACTGTCTAAAGCCTGCTTGTTGTGGGACAAGGAGATTTTCATTTTCCAGGTACCACTGCAGTCTGAGATTGATTATACGTTCCATTGTTTTACACAAACAGCTTGTAAGGCTGATTGGTCTATAGCTGGATGTCATTGAACCATCTTTTCCTGGCTTTAGTAATGGTATCATAATCGCTTCTCTCCATGCCTGTGGCACTCTACCTGTGATCCAGCAAATGTTGTAGATCTGCAGTAGTTTTGCTTTAGCTGCAGTTCCCAAGTTCTTAATCATTTCATTGGACACTCCATCATTGCCTGGTGACTTTTTCATTTTTAATTTGGATATTGCCAGCTCTAGCTCTCTTTGTGTAATGTGTGTTTCCATTACTTCATGTGTGGTCTCTTCTTGTCTTGTATTTTGTTGTTTTAAACGGGTCTCTTGCCGTTTTTCTAGGCTAATTTCAATATTATTGTCATTTGCAAAGGAGTCTGCAAAGTAATTTGCTGCATGTTTACCTGTTAGAATGTTTCCATCCTTCTTCAGTGTAATTTTGGTGTTCCTTTCTGTACCCTCATCATTCAGCTGTTTTACAAGCTTCCACACTTTTATTGTGTCTCGTTCAAGATTCAAGGACTCTGTTTTCTCTTTCCAGCTTCTCCGTTTGGCTTGTAGTTTAGCCCGTTGAAATTTGGCGTTAGCATGCTGGTAGTTGTTGTGGTGTTCTTGGCAAGGGTTATTTTCTGCTTGCTTTCGAGATGTTTCCATGTCATTGTGCAGTTGCTCTAGCTCACTACTCCAGTATGGTTTGTAGTGTTTCCGTGCCCCTCTAGGTATTGTTTCACTGGCAGCTTGTATTATTAGTCTACTGAATTCATCAACTATTTTGTTGATGTCTCTATCTGTATTTATATCTTTAGTCAGTACACTGGTGTAGTGTTGATACATTTTCCAGTCTGCCTTTTTGTAATTCCATCTGGAGAGAGTGCTGCTCTCCCTGATGGCCTTATTTTGTACCACTAAAAAGACTGGTCGGTGGTCGCTGCCTCCAAGTTGTTTCCCAACAATTCGTGTGATATTCCAATCCAGGTCTGGTGAATGGAAAGCAAGGTCTGGTGTAGATGTGGTATGCCATGATCTGGAGTAGAATGTTGGTGGATCTGTTGCCTGGTTTAATAGTATAAGCCCATTGTCATCCTGCCAATTTTCAAGCTCTTCACCTCGCTTGTCCATATGTTCATAGCCCCAGCTCTGTGAGTGGCTGTTAAAGTCTCCACATACAATTATTCTTTCTTTTAATGTAATTGTGTCTAGTGCTAGTGGGCGGTCACTCGGACAGTAGTAGTTAAGTAGATGGAAGTCTGTATTTCCTGTCCTGAGGTGCAGTATTTGATATTCCGCCCCATCCATATACACTTCAATCTGACATGCATTAATGTTGTTCCTTACAAGAGTCAGTATTCGACCCTTTTGTCTATTTATTCTGTCAGATCGGTAGCACTGGTATTCCCTAATCTTCAAGGCTATGTCGTTGTTTAGATGGGTTTCCTGCAAACAGCATATGCTTATTTGTTCTTCATGCAGGATATTTTATAATTCTATCTTTTTACTGTACCCATCTCTTTTGCTGTTGATGCCTTCAGCATTCCAGTGCATTATTTTTAGTGGTCTTATTTTGGATTGGCCAGTAGCTCTATTCTCTCGCCCCCTGACTCCACAGAGCGGTTGAGAAGGACATCCAGTAATAGAGGTTGGGCCCTTTCGAGGCTGAGGACCCGGCGCTGCTCCTGCCTGAGTGCCCATCACAGGGCGAGTGCCATATCGATTTGCGGTTATAGACACGTATATAGTTCACGTATGCAATGTATAGCAAAATCTGTTACGTATTTGTCTTCACATTGAGAACATGTGGAAACACATTTTGAAAAGTTTAATTTCTTTTATATTATCTACATCCTTATTTATTTATTTAAGTTCAATGTTTTTTTTAATATTATCAGCAATTTATTTAAGTCCCATGTCTTTTATATTATGAACAAATCATGTTTATTTATTTCAGTTTCATACAAATATGTGAAGTTTAATGAGATCTATGTAAATAACTTTGTAATGTCATGGAAAGTAAATTGTTTTACTGGTGATTATGTTTGAGGCTTCCATGAACACTTCCCACTCACGTTCACAACACCAAATATAACAAAGATATAGAAGCTGCCATTGTCTCGACAATCTATTTAAATATTCGAAACATGGGCTTACAAGATAAATGTCCTCTTCAATTTGTTAAACGTCACCTTTCTGTATTCCTAGATTCCATACCGTCGCCGGTTAAATAAACGGAATGATATGGTAAGTTATGTAGACCAGCAGGTTGAAAGTATACAATGGAACACACTTTTGTAACCTTGATCAGTTTATTAATAAACTCTTCAGACTATTAAAACAGGAATGTGAATTTAAATATCCGGGAACAATGTTAACTTCAGATGGTAGATGTACAAAAGAGGTGAGATGCAGAATAGCTCGGGCAAATGCAGCTTCCCAAAAAAGTAGGAAGATACTGTGCAATCAATTTTTTAACAAATCGTTCCCTGTCTTCCCCATTATCTTCATCTCTGATTTCCACCTGCCTTATCCAAGAATATTTTCTCTACTTCTTTGCCTCTTCCCCTGTGATCCATTCGACAAAAGGGTCTGTCGTGTAATACTTTCAGTTGGCTTCCGATGTGTGTGCCTTATCACGCGCCATCGCTTTCTTTGTATCTCTTTATCCAGTAGTATTTCACTGGTACTTTCCCATAATTCTACGTTAGTGATTTTGTTCTGCCATTTCTTTCCTTTTATTCTGCGGAAACATCCTTTAATGAAGGTCTGCATCAGCGTTATTGTCCATGTTTGTGACTTTTGCAGTTTATTATTTAACAGTACACGATAGCCAGTCCCATGCCCAACACTCCATGGTCGCCTCTTACGAACATGCCTGGTAGGGAATAGCGGTACAATTCTTTACACGCATTTCGGCCCCCCCCCCCCTTTCTGTGCTCATATAACAATAGAAAAGAATACTAGACCGCTTCTAACAACGCAAAGATGTATTTGGAAAATATAATTTTTTTTTTCAATTTGCATTCATATGACGCTTTTTATGTCTTCAATCAGTGGGGTAACAGAGAAACATCTAACAGTCAAGAAAGAAACGGTAATGATTTTATATTCGTGATGTTAATTTCTTTAAATTGCTCTTATTTTCTCTTATTCAATCGCTAGATCTAGGATAACAAGGGCCATATAGAATGTGAACTAAAATATCGATTCCTGTATCTCTATTACAGTAGACTTGGCTCCACACAAAAGAAATAAGGAAAATATTCCTTCAGTGTTGAGGGGAACCAGCCTTGACTTATAGCCGTGAACGATAAATATTCGGACAACAGACAAGACAATCGTTTTCAAGCATCTTATCAAGCGATGTAACAGAGACACGACATGTAGGGAACTTCCCCACTTCTAGTTGTAATCTTCCAGTAACAGATGCTCTTTAAAAATCCTCACAATGTCATGGTTGTCCATATTTATGGCCCATGCCCAATGGCAGACCCTGCCAACATGTCGGCTAACTCGTTGTCTTGAAGATCGGCGTGAACGGGAAATGTATTTAAGACTCTACGGTTTTAACTGATGTTCCAAAATCGTCGATGTAATTGTATAAGTTCTTGCATTGTACATCTCCTTGCTAAGCTCTGCTCAGTCTAGTTAGTAGTAGTTTTACCTTTGGCAATTGTGCATCAGCTTTTCGTGTGCTATTGGCTGCTGTTACTATAGTAATTGGGATATTGTGAGTTTAGCCATTGTTGCGTCAGCTACGTCATCAAGTTAGGTGCATATCCCTAGGACAGTCGCACTCTAATCAATGAATGACGGAGTGGGGTTTCGTACATGACTTTTCAGCATCGGTGAGACACCCGGAGGTTTGTGATAATTAGGAGTGTCTTATAGTCTGTTGTTTGATGTGTGATGATCTAATCACCAACAAATAATTACAGCAAGCTTGGGCAGATGGTGCTCGTAAACCTGGGAGGGCCGACCATCTAACGGCAGAATCCTCCTACAGACAAGACAATCTGCTGCCTTGCAGGAAGATTGGGGACAATCAAAGGCTAAGGATGTTATAGTTTATTTATTATCTTGACGTTATTGACTTTCTGACATCACAGCACATTTATTTTAGTTGACCAACACAACAAGTAATTCATGACAGACTCTTTCTCTGTATAAATAATGATAATCAAGTTCATTGTGTCGTACAGTAATTCTAGACATTACCTCCTTCCTTCCCACTTCTTTGTGCTACACCTACATGAACCTCTAATCCCTTAACTTGTTACTACAACTTGTTATTCTGCAAAATTTCCATTCTTTAACTTATGTCCTAACTACTGTTGGTCGCTACCATTTGTTACTGCTATAGTCTCTTGAGAAGCGGGTAACAACTAAGTTACCTGCCCCCATGCTCTCACTAACTCACTCTATTACACGTCTCCCTTCATTGTCTTAGATTTATTTCACAATAAATAAATCTTAGTACCATGACACACAAAAATAGTAATAGAGTAATGTACACAACATCATTGACTATATGACTTCTAGTCATAATAATTAACATAAAATTCTAAGTCTCTAATAAAATTAAGAAATAATTTTAAAAGGGAAATAATTTTCAACACACACACACACACACACACACACACATATATATATATATAAAGTTATGTCCCTTCACATTATTAACTACAGCAAAAAAATCTCAGTCTTATTGATAATTTATCTTAAACTAATTCTTAATAAATTAATTTGTAGACTGTGCTCTCGACAGGACTATGCATTACAGTCATCGCCACAACAGTATATCTTTCTGACTGGCATCTGTGATCCCGTATGACAATCTAAAATTAGCCTCATTAACAATTAAATAACATTGATTACAACATGCATTTTGAAAGGTATTGATACAATATTAACATTATCATCAAATCTTATTTACAAATGACATCTCTGACAGACGTCTAATTATCGATCTGAAATAGAAGTATTAAAATGTCTTCATTACTATCAGAACCTATTCTTCTTAATGCTCATAAACATTTATTGAACAATGACTGGATAATTCAAACATATCCCCGGAGATCACGATCACAAACACTTAGCTTGAGCAATATATATATTATATATATATATATATATATATATATATATATATATATATACTTCAGACCTAATATATATATCTCTATTGATTTCATATGTAAGCTCAGGACTACTATTTAGTCTCAATAAATTCTGGAAATTCTCTTCAGAGATTCATTTCTCTCTTCTCCCATCTCCTATTACTTCTTATAAGTCACATATAATTTTCTCATGTAACCTTTCACGAGTTATCACTCTGTTACATAATTTCACATGAGTCTCATTCTAGACTTATTTTCTTCATGATACTTTCTCTTAGTATCTTCTATCCATTCTCAAGATCAGAATTATATCTGGATACAGTCCATGTGACAGTTTATCTTATCAGTCATTCATTTATTCGACGCAGATATCTCTGTTTAATCTCTTGTAACCTCAGGACTACTATTTAGTCTCAATAAATTCTGTAAATTCTATTCCTAGATTCATTTCTCTCTTCTCACCATCTCCTATGACTTCTTATAAGTCTCATATAATTTTCTCATGTAACCTTCACGAGTTACCACTCTGTTACACAAGTTCACATGAGCCTCATTTTCTATACATTTTCTTCATGATACTCTCTTTTAGTATCTACTCTATATTTCTTCGTAATTCATCCCCTACTGGCAGTCTATCGACTCATAGCTACACAATCTTCTATACCTCGCTTAATCCTCTTCATTTAAGACATGGAGTCTCATCTGATGACAACCATAAGGTCGTATATTGCCTCGGTCATCCATCTCACGTGTCTCATACTTCTCTGATGAAACTTCAATCCCAGTCTCATGATCTTCCGATTTTCTTCTTCCGTTGATGTAACTGATACTTTTCTACACTCGTGATCTGATGGGGTTAGCCTCTAAACTACTCGTAGTTTGCATTCCGGTCTGGTGTGCAGGTCGTCGGATGAGTGCATCCTTGTTCTCTTTATTCTTCACCTTTTATCTGTTCCACTATATCGGAATTGTTTTTCGGTCTGTGTGACAGACTCTTCTCTATCTCTTGAGCCAGCCTGGCTTGACAACTCTGGAAGGGTTTCTCCATGTTACAATTCCAATGTTTATTAGAATTGTTATGTTTCTATCCTTGCCTATGACATAATTCCTTGATGCCCTATGATTGCTCTTGAAATTACTCTTGTGCATAAGTATTGTAATTGCTTTGGAATGTATTCTCTTGTATTTTGTCTTCTCCCACCATTGCAACTTCAACAGTCTCCTCTTCTTTGTCAACTTCAGCTACAATACAGCCTTTCTTTAATTTTATAGTCTTCCCTGTTTTATTGAGCAACATGAGTGGATTTGTATTATCTTTTCCGAGACTCACTAATCCATCTATGAAATCCACCCCTGGCTCATCCAATATAAAGGAACTCCTTAAAGTTATAGTTTTCATTATGGCACCTGCTTGAAGGTATGGGCTCTTTTTGACCCTTGTTTGTATAATATTGACTGTATGGGGCTTTAACACTACTGTCTTCTTGATTCTAACTAAGCTAGCTATATGTATATCCTCTTCCATGGACATCCATTCATGACCCATCTGAATCTTTTCAATGTCAAAGAACATTCTGACTCCCTGACGGTGTAAAAGATCCCGTCATAGTATCATAACTCGGTTACAATTTCTAGCTACTCTAAACTTCTGTTTTAGCCTATTTTTTCAGCTGTATATCTAGTTTTGTAATAACTATTACGCCTAGTGAACCTCCATTTACCGACTCGAGATTGTTTGCCGATCGCCACAATCAATTCTTCTGTAATTGCCTATATGCAGATTCTCTAATTACACTTACCTCAGCTCCTGTGTCTACTAATGCTCTTAATCTATGCCCGTTTACTTTAACAAAACAGGAACTTGGGTCTCCTTTCTTCACTTTTTCATCTTCAGGCCACTTATAACTTCTCTCACTCCTTGGGCCCTGAGTCCAAGAGCGCGGTATTAGTTTCCCTGGTTGGCTCTGTGACAGACTCCAGATCCATTGCTATATGGTAACCTCTGATCTCTTCGGTTATTCCCATTATATCTTTGTCTACATTTTCTCTGTAGATGACCGAGTCTATTGCAATTGAAACATCTTTTGTTCCCTGCTATTCTTCGTGGTGGTCCTTCATTTCTTGTTCTATTCCAACTGTGTCTAGTATGATCCAATTCCATGGATGTGTGTCCTACTTCTCAATCACTTCTATTCCTTCCATGTCTACTTTTATCTACCTTCATTAGTTGATGATTCCACTCCCTAGCTGGACCTACACCTCTGGTTTCTTGTGCGCTCTTTAGAGATGGAGTTATCTTCAAATGAACATCTTTTCATATGATTTTCTTCCTTGGTGGCTACATCTAAAGTTGCATTAATTGTCTTAAGATCCTTCCTAAGTAAATATAATTGTAATCCTCTGTTGGTTAATCCTTCAATAAAAATAGTTATGATCTGCAACTGGATATCATCACCCCTTACACAAGATTGCACAAATGACCTTTCCGCTAGCCCGATTAATCTGTCTCCGTATGTACACACAGCTTCTCCTTTTTGTTTCATCTTATGTAATTTCGCAAACAAGTCTTGCGAATTTCTTTCTTCTGCATATCTCAAACTTAATGTCTGTTTTGTGCTTTCCCATGTTTCCTCTGGCACTGATTCTACCTTACCTTCCTCTTCTCATGAATGTTGATACCTCATACGAAAAAGTCTGGGAGGCTGTACTCTTTAGGTCCCTGTTCTGTGCTAAGTAGGCAAACTTTTCTATACTCTCTATTCATCTTCTAAATTTAGGATTTCTCTCCTTTAAATGTGGGGATGCTAGTGCTGATGTTCTGATGGTTGATCGCTAGTTTCAGTTCAGTTAGTGTTTCAATTGTGGGGTCTAATGTGTTTGCCATGTTACACTACAAAACCTTCTCTCCTTTGACTGTTGATAGAACAAAAACAATGACAGTTTATTATTTGTTATTATAAATGTAAAATTACCAGAACTGTATTAATTCTGGCTTCAGTTTCTGAAACAAACAAATTATTATTAATTAATTTCCCTGTGGAATATAAACAATGTATCATATTATTAATAATTATGGTTATCTTCAATTTATAACAAACAGTAGCCTTCATGCAATTTAAACATAAACTATTTTTAAAAATGCAACCTCTCATTTAAAACAAAAATGGTTTACAATATGGTATGTCAAATTACCAATAATAATATTATTTTTAAAATAATTATTTATCCAAACTACATAACAAACATAATTAACTAACAACTTAATAAATGTAATTAATAAACTAACTACTTATTTATTCTAATTTAATTCTTGATTCTCTGCAGTGATGACGATCGGTCTCTTGTCTAAACTAATGTTAATATAATTATGTTTTAATCTAAATAACACACGCAAATGGCCATTGTAAAACTATTATAACACTAACAACTTATAATACTTACACTATTTGTTACTTGATTTGTTTATCTAATTAGACAATAGATTACGCCACATGAAATTTGAAATATCAATCACAATTTTCTTCAATTAAAATAACACATGGAATATTCACTTCTCAATAACAAACGTGTCGGAAAGTTTTCGTTGAGAGTTATGCCTCTTGAATTCCAAACTAACAACTAATGGCGATTCGAAAACAAACTGTAGCGGGTCACAGGTCAAAGGTCAGGCTAAATGAATGAAGGCTTGACACGATGTAAATTGTTGTGACTTTTGACACGACGAAAAAACAGGCATTGCTGACTGATAAAAATGACAATTTTCCCATTGATGGTCAGTTGTAATTTGACTAAAAATTCTAGTGCCTTTCTTGTCTTGACTAGACAGGTAGAAATTGCAATTCAAGGCTTGTAAATAGTTTTGACTTATTAACCTCAACGGACTTCTTATTGAAGACTGGACATGCTTCTTAGGTAACTAGTCACGTGCTTCAACTCTTGACTTTCGTCAGTTTGACAGTGTTAGGTAAACTTGTTCCTCCATTTAAATGTTTCTGTCATTCATTTATTCAATAGTGTTTTCTCCCAGATTTGATCTTACTTCGACGGACACCAAATGTTTAACAATTGTTATAGTTTATTATCTTGACGTTATTGAATGTTGACATGACAGCACATTTATTTTAGTTGACCAACACAACAAGTATTTCATGACAGACTCTTTCTCTGTATAAATAATGATAATCAAGTTTATTGATATCTCTCGGCACAATGATCTACTAGTGGTTGATGCACTTATCTTGAATTAATGTTAATTAATTCGGAACTTCTCTGAGACTACCGTTGATGTATATGATCAGTTCCCGGTGAATATTTTAGTAAAACAGTATTCAACTTACGTTTTTGTAAGAATATTTTGAAGCACAATTCTATGCATCTTTCAAAAACTCTTTCACAGCTTAGGTTCATATTATTCTCTATCAATTCTCTATCAATAATAACTTCTAAACTGACTTGAACTAAACTTGGAGATTCCAACCTCATAAATAACTGGCTTGCTACATCAAGAAAACTTACTAACTAGACTTGTGATCTAACTTGCTAGCTTGTTATTCTAACACTTCTAATTTTACTTAACTTCAAACTAGCTGCCTCCAACAGTTCGGCCGAAGCCGGACTAAGCTTACTTAGTCTACATTCTGACTTCTCTCTCTGTCTCTCTCTAACTTACTAATTCATGTTGTGTTGAAGTTTTTATACTTCAACCACTCTCTTCTTCTCAAAATTAGTGACCAATAAAAATCGCCCCAAAATTAAATTACCAATTGCGACCCTCTCCTGATCACCTGCAGTCCCGTGACCGAGACCTTAACTCTTGTCTCTCAACTGTCCCCTTATTTTACAATAACTTATTATTTTCGCGACTTCTATATTACTTCACGACTCTGACCTCTCCTGGTTTGATGTAAGCACCTTGTTTATCAGACGGGCCAAAGTCATGGGGTCAACGCATGCTATTTGCGTTATGGTCACTTTCACAAGCACCTGTTGTTGTGAAAACCTGCATGGAAATCGTGGAAATTTCCATTGACCTAAACTATTCATTGTGTCGTCCAGTAATTATGGACATTAACTCCTTCCTTCAAACTTCTGTGTGCTACCCCATACACTAACCTCTACTCCCTTAACTTGTTTCTACATCTTGTTATTCTGGAAAATTTCCAATCCCTAACTTATGTCCTAACTACTGCTGGTCGCTACCATTTGTTACTGCTATAGTCTCTTGAGAAGCGGGTAACAATGAAGCTACCTGCCCACATGCTCTCACTAACTCACTCTATTACAAGGAAAGCAAACCTGAATAAAATGCTGACTGAAATCGGATGCACTGGGCCTCTGTAGCAGAACACAACGCAACGTTTAAACAAGTAATCAATCAGAACGGATCAAACAGACTCTAATTATGATAGAAACTACCGCTGACCGGAAAGGCTTCAAGAAACAGATGAATATAATACAATGGAATGCGGAGGGTATATACCGCAAAAAACAAGCTCTTACAATCAGACTAGCAGAGGAGGAGATAGACGTTTCCTGCACCATGGAAACTCACCTTAATCCTCAGCACATATTTATGATCAGGGGCTACCAAACATTTAGACAAGACAGGGAAGGTCACAAGGGTGGAATTCTTATACTTATTAAAAATTCCATCCCAGCAAAACTGATAGAGGTAGTCACAAGCGGAGAGGCAGAGATCATTGGTACAGACCTATACATTAACTCCGCTAATATAAGGACATGTAATATACACTGTCCAAATGACAAATTACTGAAGCTGTAGTCAATGGAAATAACACCATCAAAGTGCCTGGTAGCAGGAGACTTTAACAGACAATCTGAAAGATGGGGATACAAGGAGTCCAATGTTCGAGGTGAAGAAGTGGAAGAATGGGAAATAGACAACAACCTATTCCTCATAAAATGTACAGAGGACCCCCCCCCCCCCCCCAACCTTCTACTCAAGAAGATGTAAAACAACTTTCACTGCCGACCTAGCATTTGCAACTGGAGACATATCCGTCAAAATAACCAGAAAAGTGCTAAACCAACTTGGAGATAGTGACCATAGACTAGTCAAACTTTCAGTGGTTCTTGCTCACAAACAGGAGTTGCAAATACCTCTTCCCCGCTGGAACTATAAAAGCGCAGATTGGGCAAAGTTTTCCAGGCTCACTGATGCATATACTGCGCCTATCAACACCCAGAAAAAGAAAAGAAGGTCCATTATATGATAGAACGGTTAACAAATGGAATCCTGAAAGCTGCTAAATAATCCATTCCTAGAGGAGCAAGAAGAAACTACAAGCCATACTGGAGCAAGGAAATACAAAGACTAGAAGAGGAACTGGACTCTGCCAGAGAACTAGCTGAAACAACACACAGCACAGAGAGCAACATTGCCTACAAAGCAGCCTCTTCCAAATACAGACGTGGGGTCATGATATCAGCAAGACAGAGCTGGATAGACAAAACAGGGAGCCTTAATCTAGACAAAAATGGTCATAAACTATGGAAACTTGCGAAAGTTCTGAGCGACGAAAACAACTGCCGACCTACAATATCATTAGCACACATTCAGAATATCCTCACAGGCAAAAGGGCAGCAAATCTACTGATAGAGGCTTATAAAAACATTAGTAGAATAAATATTCCAATAGAAAACAAACAGAAAGCTGCTAGACGGGAAAACAAAGATGCAAAACACATGCCTTTAGCACCAGAAGAGCATCAGACGACCATCTTTACCCCGACTGAATTAGATTTTGCCCTCAAAGGATTGAAGCTAAAAAGTTCACCTGGTAAAGATGGAATCACTAATGAAATGCTCCTAAATATGGGATAGATAGCCAAGAGCCAGCTTATAAGGATAATAAATGCTAGCTGGAAGAAAGGTCATGTGCCGGCAATCTGGAAAGAAGCTACTATGGTGCCCATCCTCAAGCGTGGAAAAGACCCACTGGACCCAAGTAGCTATAGACCAATTAGTCTACTGAGCTGCCTGAGTAAACTCATGGAAAGGCTGGTTAACAGAAGGCGTATGTGGCATTTGGAGACAAAACAACAAATCGTACCACAACAAAGTGGCTTCCGTCAGAACAGATCAACTGAAGACCTGGTCACCTACATTGCACAGGAAATAGAGGATGCACTACAAGAAAAGAAACACACACTGGCAGTGTGGGTCAACATGGAGAGGTCTTTTGATAGGGTATGGCGAGAGGGTTTAAAGAACAAGTTTTTTAGACTTGGCATCCAGGGTTGTTCATTTAATTGTGTCTCTCAATACATTCAGGATAGATCGGCCAGAGTAAAAGTTCAATGTCAACTACGTAAGAAGGTCTCAATCGAACAAGGTGTCCCACGAGGCGAAGTCTTGTCCCCAACACTCTTTTTAATTTTCGTAAATGGCATCGTAATGGATATTCCACCCTGAATACACTCAGCAATATACGCAGATGATCTGGCGTTATGGGCTCTTGAGGAAAGTATGTCGGTGGCTGGACCCAGGATGCCAGATGCCCTAGGTGAACTTGAAAAGTGGACGAACACCTGGTTCTTACCAATCAACTAAAGAAAAACTACATATACAATTTTCAACCTATCAAGAAACACACTCTCTGCAAACTTTAAGATAAAAGACCATACACTCCCTATTGATCAAAACCCAACATATCTTGGCGTCACTATGAACCGCAGAATGACTTGGAAAAATCAGATAGACAGAGCAAGAAAAAATGCTAGAAAACGAACAAATATTATGAAGAAATTGACAGGAACGGACCGGGTAGCAGACAGCAATATCTTGAAAAGACTATACGTAGGAAGAGTCAGACCATTTCTAGAGTATGGAGTCACAGCCTGGGCTATGGCTTCCAAATCACACCTTAGCAAAATTAACAGAACACAGAACCAAGCTGCCCGTATCATCACTGGTGCTATGAAATCTACACCTATCAAGACTCTAGAAACAGTAACAGGTTTACAATCCTTAAATGACAGACGGGTCACTAAAGTATTGCAACAAGCGGAGAAATATAGAAGGCTCCTTAGCCACCCCATGCACCAAAGAATAACTGGTTTCTGAATTGTACGACTAAAAATGAGCAGCTTCGCTGCAATTGCCTATGAACTAACTATTGGAGACCCAGTACATTCCTAAACAATATAGAAACACTTGGGCCCATCTGATATGTCTCCTCATGGAAAACATAAAATACCAGAACTTAAGGAAAATATAACAGGAATCATGAAAAAAGGCACCCAAATAGACACAGAAAGAAAACACGTATCAGAAAAGCACATACACGATACCTACCCACAGGACTCTTGGTCCCACATATACACAGATGGCTCTGCTACAAATATCACAGAAATAGAGGGGGAGGTGTGTTCTTGACGCTGAATAGCTAGGACGAGATCACCAAGTCAATAGCAACTGGAAAATTCTCAAACAACTTTAAAGCTGAAACTGAGACCATCAGAGATGCTGCAACACTGGCTACTCAACACAAAAATAACATGCACAATAAATTAGTGATTCTGACTGATGCACTGTCAGTACTATCAGCCCTAAAAAGCCCCCAAAAACAATGAACTAGATGATTTGAGAACAACCCTGACCAACTATGCAATAACTCCAGGAGAGTAGTCATCCAGTTGATACCATCACACTTTAATATACACGGGAAAGAACGCGCAGATAAATTAGCTAATAAAGGAGGGAAATTACCACAAGAGAATCAGTTATGAACAAGCCAAATCCATCATCAAAGGTCAGTTCTATGAAAAATGGAAACGAGAACACCCAAACCATAACGAAAGTGACGGATACCACCAACTATCAAGGAGGGATCAAGTCATCATACTTCGCCTACGCACTGGCCACTATAGAATGAGAAATCACAGGTTCACTAAATTCAAAATAGGTACAACCAGCCTATGCCACAGTACGCTGGACAATATGACTACAAAACATGTTCAACAGGATTGCCCCCAGTACACAGTCTTGAGAAGGGCAATGTGGTCCACACCCACCTCCCTGGAAGAGAAGCTATATGGGGCAATCGATTCACTTAAACAGACAGCTGACTTCATAAGAGAGTCTGGAATCCTACTCTGATTGAGTCCTGATCACAGAGAGGGAACCCTGTGACTTTCAAAGCGAGACTTGGAAATTTTGCAGCAGATCCATTCTTCCAAAAGTAAAAGGAAAACATCTGGAGAATCTTAACTATCGACGATTCTAGCACATACGTTTTCAATTGATATATTATCATTATTTCCTGGTACATACGTTGGAAATTAATTTGTTTCATTATTTCCCGAGTACATACATTTTCAATTGATATATTATAATTATTTCCTAGTACATATTTAAGTTTAATTTCATTATGGGAATTAAAGGCGCTTAAAATATGTGTTTTCTGTTCCCTCCAAAAACGTTAGTCTTAGATTATATGTTTTATGTTCCCTCCAAAACGTTAGTATTAAATTATGTGTTTTCTGTTCCCTCCCACACGTAGGTCTTAAATTATGTGTTTTCTGTTCCCTCCCAAACGTTAGTATTAAATTATGTGTTTTCTGTTAGCTCCCAAACGTTAGTCTAAAATTATGTGTTTTCTGTTCCCTCCCACACGTTAGTCTTAAATTATGTGTTTTCTGTTCCCTGTAAGAGGAGTAAGACAAGGATGCATCCTATCACCAAGCTTGTTCAATCTATACACTGAGCAAATCTGTAAAAACATCATAGAGATGTCAGGCCTACAAATTAATGGAAAGATAATCAATAACCTAAGATATGCTGACGATACTGTACTACTAGCAGAAAATCCTAAAGACCTACAACAATTACTTAATGAAATAAACACGACAAGCAAAAAATATGGACTAGATATGAATATCAAAAAGACTAAAACTATGATCATAAACAAAGAAAATACTGAAAACCCACAAGTGGATATCAAAATTGAAGGAATAGACCTTGAGACAGTTCAGAACTATAACTACCTTGGACATACTATAACCAGTGATGGAAAATGTACAACTGAAATAAACAAAAGAATAGGAATGGCAAAAAGTAATTTTAATGTCATGAAGGACATACTAACATCAAAACAAATAACACCAGAGCTAAAACTAAGAATAGCAAAATGTTACATCTTCTCAATATTCCTATATGATGCTGAAAAACATGGACATTAGACAAGAAAACAGAACAGAGAATTGAAGCCTTTGAAATGTGGATATACAGAAGAATAGGTAGAATTGGATGGAAGGAAAAGAAAACAAACGATGATGTCTTAAAACAACTAAAAATTAAAAGAGAACTTCTGAACACAATTAGAACAAGACAAATGCGATTCTTGGGCCATGTTAAAAGACACAACAGCCTACTGAAAGTAATCCTGGAGGGGAAAATACAAGGTAAAAGAGGCAGAGGCAGACCAAGATTAACATGGACGAGTAACATCAAAAGATGGACAAATCAACCGATGACAACCTGCACCATCAAAGCAAGAGATAGAGCAGAATGGCGCTCCATGGTAGCCAACCTTCGTTGCGGAGACGGCACTCAATGATGATGATATATATATATATATATATATATATATATATATATATATATATATATATATATATATATATATATTTAAAAGTAAAGTACCCCCGTCACGCCAAGATGCGTATAGGTAAAATGGTGTCAGTGACCATAAATTTTACGAACATTGAGCACATAATTGTTATGGTGATGTGGTCGGTATTACGCCGTGCCGCTTTATTTTCCCAGAAAAAATCTGGTATACATTAAAGACTGGGTGAACCGGAAGCCGTCGATTGAGATCGCATACTACCTCTTGTCAAAAGCTCAGAAACATTTAATCATAACTTTAATTGTTCTGTCACTCTTCAGCTGAGAATTAGACGTTAATAAGACGGCAGATTACAGCAAAGCCAAATGGTAAAAGAAAAACGTTTCAAGGAATAACTAAGAAGCCCATTGGTTAAAGCTAACGGAAGTTGAGTCAGAGGCAGACCCAACAACAACAGCTCTATATCTAATCTGCCGAAACTGTTTTCTCTTAATTAATATTTGAAAATTATACAATTAAAATGAGAAATCAAAGTCGCCTAATGTTATTTTTTCATGATTGTAAGGTAGAGAATTACAATTAGCAAAATTGACACAAAGTTACAAATGTTGCCTGCATAGGGAGCAAAATGTTCAGAGATGAAGACATAACATCAGAAATTATCACATGTATCCCATTCGCATCAAATGATTGCAACAAACTAACGAACATCTGGAGATCCAAAGTTCTCAGTAAACAAACAAAACTTAGACTGTTCAACTCCTGGGTAATACCAGTCCTAACATATGCATGTGGAAGTTGGAAATCCGCCAAGGCTTTAGATAGGACATTGAAAAACTATGAAAATAAAAGTCTGCGTAGAATCTCAAACATAAGATTGAAAGATTATATTTTAAGTGAACAAATAAGAGACGAATAAAAAAAATGAAGATACGCGTCGAACTTTATACGAAGAAGAGGACGTTGAAAATACATTCGTCATGTTCTAAGAATGAATAAAGAAAGACTTCTCCTTGAGGTCATTCAAGTGGAATCTATCTGGTGAAATAAAACAAGGTAGATCAAGAGATTCGCTACACAGAACAATTACTAGTGTAGGATCAATAATGGGGCTAAGAAACAACAAAGGACTAGAAGAACCAGCAGCAAAACTCAGAGGAAAATAAATGGTAGAGAAAACGAGCAATGAACAAACACATAAATCACAGAAACACGTGTCTAGTAGCTAATTGGAACGATTTTTTTTTCTGCTGGCCTTTGTTTTCTGAATATGACGTCATTTAACAAAAGAAATTGTATTTCTGATTTCACTATCAGCGTTTGTCTTCCATATTTATTTTATTGAATTATTTCCGAGCCATCATCATTGCACTCCGAACATGTCCATATATAGCCGTGTTCTAATTGTTCGTCGTATATGACACGACACCACACATTCAAGAATGAACAAGCGTGGTGTGTTATAAATAAATCATCATTTATTATATTACATACATATATATATATATATATATATATATATATATATATATATATATATATATATATACAGATAATATAATCTATCCTTCCTAGCGTCTCTGTAGATACTTGTTCGATCTATTAACATTATTGGCTGCTGAAGCACTTCGACTACCGTCGGTGTTGTACATCAGCTATTCGTATAGTGGATATTCTAGCTGTCTCTCTATCTAGCTCTATTTGTCTGTATCTTTTGTTTCTAACGTTCTCCAATGGCTGTCTCGATGTCTATCTCTAGTTCTCCGTCTCTCGTTCTAGTTCTCGTCCTCTAGTTCTGGTGCGTGGCTTCTAATTATCATCTGTAATTCTAATTCTGCTCTCCTGTAGTTCTAATTATTTAGTTCTAGTCTCTTCTCTAAGTTGAAGTTCTTCTGTGATTATCTCAGTTCATATCGGTCCCTAGTGCGTCGCTATCTCTGTGTGTTCCTAAGTCTAAGTGTGGAAGTCTCCTTCTCAAGTCTGCCCTCTAACTTTTATACTCCTGTCCTTTGACCGACAGTTAACCTTTTTCTCCTGCCAAGTATTCTTTCTCCAGATAACAATTACATTTGACCTGCTCCACTCCTCTCTACACTCAAGTGACCATCGATAACCATCTGCCACTTCTGTGACTAGCCCTTAGTTTATGAGTTCTACCATCCTACTGACAGCTAAGGTCATTCTAAGTGACCCTCCCTAACCATCTGCCACTTCTGTTGCTAGCCTTTAGTTTATGAGTTCCACATTCCATTTCCGACAGCTAAGGTAAGTTTACAACCAGTGATCAGTCACAGGGGCTTAACATGGTCTCTTAGTCATCCCTATGCTAAATTTGTCTAGTCCTGTTTTGTCCTCACTTAATTATGATCTAAATATGTATGTGGCATCATTCACGGTTACATACCTTCCCCTATTCTCTAGTGAGAAAATATGCCAAGATTTTCTCACTCAAAAAAAATATAACCGTGTAGTCTTCCATCCCTACCAATTAATGTCATCTGACAATATAGTCACACTACGTCAATAAAGGACAGCTGTACATCAACTGTAGCATCAAACATACACAGAGTATGTCAAAGTACATACTTAACGCATGCAATTTATCCAATATATCAAAGACATTTTCCTATAAGGAAAATAAAATAAATGAAGCATGACGCTTATCAAATAACTCACATATAAAATAAATCAAAGTCCCATTCCAAAAAATATGTCAAAGTCAAAACTCAATACATGACAATAACAAAATAACTCTCGAATCCGCTTCAAAAAATAGGCTCAAAAATCATTCAGTCCATTCTTAGCAACTTGTCTGTTCTGTAGGACCTGAATTCTGACCTAAACACTTTTCACTCAGCTCATCTCATAGCTCTTAAGTGTCTGTAACTTAAAAATATTGAGTCTGTAACCAACAACATCATTATATATGATACTATTACAACATGAACTTTGAAAGTATTAATACAAATATTCAAAAAATATATTCAACAACATCTCTGATATAATTGCAATATGCATTTTTAACAGATGTCTAGAACATGTCTGAAATGGAGGTAAACAAATTTACACAGGTCTTCGTGCATGTCAGAGTATAATATCCTCTCAATTTACATAACAACATATAACAATAAGTGGACAACTCACACATCTCCGGAGATCACAATCACAAACAAACAATTAGACCGAGCAAATAACTGACATCTTAGTTACGCCATCTCAATTACTTAAATTTCAATAATTATTTACAGTCATTCGACTACCGACACATTAGTCTCAATAAATTCTCTCATGAATTATCTTGTTTCTACTCATACATCTGTGTACAAGGTCCTCTAACATTTCTTGCACAACTCTAGTCATTAGACTACAGATATATGATTTTCTTCTTATTAACTATTTATCTCATATAATTTCTTATGATTACTCTCATATAACGTCTTATGATTACTCTCATATAACGTCTTATGATTACTCTCATATAACGTCTTATGATTACTCTCATATAACGTCTTATGATTACTCTCATATAACTTCTTATGATTACCCTCATATAATTTCTTATGATTACTCTTATATAATTTCTTATACGTACTCTCATATAACATCTTCAGGGGATTCTCACATAAATGTCTACGAGTTTCCACTCTCGTTACATAATTACTCTATTCACAATTTAACTTCCTTTAGGTCAACTCAAAACACAGGTTATCACCCTTGGTTCTCTTTTCTTCCTCTTTCTCACTTACTACATACACTTGATCTCTTGCAAACTTGGATTACCATCCAATTTAATAGTTTACTATTTCTGATCAACTTCTCAAGTCTGTATTCCCTCTGAGGCTATCACTCTTTTTCATCAGTTCTCTTGTCTACTCTTATTCTATACCTCTCCTCTTACAACTTGGAGCTTCTTCCGATGAAAATTCATACGGTCTTTTCTTTATTTGAACTTCTTCTTCTATCATTGATTCATCCACTGTCTCGTAACTATCTGATGCAACAGAGTCTGTTACTTTCATTTCATTACAACTTAAATTGTCCTTATCTTCTTTTGCTAGTCTGTTTTTCCTACCCTCTAAGCGTTGCCTTCTTTCTAGTTATATCCTTAACTGTTTGTTGTGTAAAAATGTATTTATTTCTGGTTACAACTTAATTGTTACTTTTCTTCTTTTTGTACCTCTTCCCTCTCACGTCACTAATGGTTGACATGTTTCCTCTTTCTGAACTATATTCTTATCTCAATCTGCTACCCCTATCTATTTCTTCCTTATGATCTAAAAATTCTTGCATTCGCCCCAAACGCTTGGCATAATGCATGTCAACTTTAAACCTTTCATCGTCTTTTCTTCTCTTTTCAGCAATAATATCATAATAGTGTTCCTAAAGGCCAACATTTTACTTGGTCTACTATTTCTACTTGGTTTTGCTTATCCTCATCACACTGACCTATATCTGCTATTTGCTTTTTCTTTACATTTTGTCTTTGGTCATTTACTAACTCATTATTGTTCCTATCTTGTTTCCTTACATTCTGACCTTCAGTTGCTATATGTTTCTTAGTAATCTCAAACTCTTTATTTATGGCAGCAATCCTTCTTTCTTGTATTGTAAGTATTCTGTCATCTGTTTCAGGACATTTCTGGCTACATTTTACCCCAGCTATTACTTCATTAGCATGTCTCTGTTCTACAGTTTTGTGTTTATTCTTTGTTTCTTCACCTACCCTTTGCTTATCACTCTCCTCCTTTATCCTTGCAATTTCTTCATACAGTTGAAAATTGTGTCCTTCTAATCTGATAACTAGTATAGTCAAGTCTTCAATATCATCCATTAACTCCTTGTTCCTGTCTGCCATATCCTCTAATTCTTTATCCATATCATCAGCATATCTGTCAGTTTCTGCCTTCTCTAATACACGGAGTTCTTCCAGCTCTTTAATTTGCTTCTCTGCATTTTTATTTACAACTTCCAAACTATTGATGTCACTGCTGCGTTCTATCCTATCAGGTTTCCTTTTCTCGATTTTCTTCTTCAAGCTTCCTATCGTAGTTTCCATACTACTTACTTTATCTGTCAAACCTACTATTTTTCTATGGTTTTTTTCATTTGTTTGCTTTATAATCCTAACCTCGTCATCTCTTTTCTTCAGTTTCTCACTCAACTCATATATTTGTCTGTCCTTTTCTATGTCTTTTTCCTGATCTTGTTTTAACGCAAAGAACCTTGTCTCTTCACCTTTTTCTGTTTGTGTAATTTTATCTTTATGTTTTGTTTTTCCTCCGACTTCTAGTGTCTGTGTTTGTGCACAGCTTACTGGCGTCACTATTACCTCTCTATCAGCGCCTTCTGTTTATGTAGTTTAATTTTTAATGTCTACCTTTCTTTTGAATTGCTTTATTGAATTTTTCTTCTTTATTTCCTCTTCTGCTGTGCTATATTCCTCTACGTCACTAGTTTCTTATGATTTACTCTCCTCCCACTCACGTTCTTTCCTTATGCGTTTGTTAAAATGTATAGCATACAACCTATTACTCTCATATCTCCCCTGTCTTATTTCTGATATCTGAGGCCTGTCACCGGCTCTACAATCACTCTGGCAGTACTTCACTTGACCATATTCTTGATATCTGGACTCCTTTCTATGTCTGTAAGGGTTAGCAATCTCTACCTTTAAATCATTGTGTGAGAGTAAGTGTTCTCCTTGTCTAAAAATATTTTTAATGGCATCTGCATTTTAAAATAAAATAAATGCAATCTTTCCTATTTTCCTTATCATCAAGTTACAATAGATAATTGATCCAAATTGTCCAAAATGTTTCCTTAACTCTTCTGCCGTTATTTTCTTACCTATATTCATTAAAAATAATTTACAAAATATAATGTCATCTATTTGTCTGAGCGTTCCATCATTATGTCTTGCTAACCTTACTCACTCCATCTCCATCTTTTATGATACTTAATATATATTTTATCTACCTATGACTCCACAAGCTATTAATTTATTATGAAAAATAAACAAGTGATTAAGTAATATTGCTGCACCTCATGCTCTGGACTTCTGTATCTAAGATCTATAACACAAGAATGGCAATTAGTACATGTGTATTTTATTTAATTTATAGTACTACAGCTCCTCCGTGATGAGACCTGTAATAATAAAAGGAAACACTTATAAATCTAAAATACTCTTAAATGATGACGTCTTGTGTTGGCGTCTGTGAAGTCTAGACCTGTTAAGTAGTATATCAGATCACTCTGACATAAATTCTTATTACACAGCAACAACATTCTCAAAATAACAAATTCAAAGATTAAATTGTTACTACGTAACTGTTTTGTCCTCACTTAATTATGATCTAAATATGTATGTGGCATCATTCACGGTTACACATAGTTGTTCGGTTCCCCTTCTCATCAATGCCACAGTGTCCAGCGACTGACGACTCCATTTATGTGTTGGTTGATAAGTCTTCTTATACGTCCAATAAATTTCTCATTTCTGGCGGTGGCCATCTTAACTTTCATCCAAAGGAGTGACGTAGACTCATGGTTGTAGAAGTCCTGTGCCCTACCCACATCTTGGAGGGTATTGATGAAGTCCGCCTGATCCATTGGTTGACCGTTGTCAACGACAGAGCCACTAGCCAAACTTTCGGCTCTTTCATTTCCCCGTACTCCTGTATCTCCTGGGACGAAGAACAAAGGTGACCATACGTATTTTTTGAACTTCTGCAACGTTTCTACCCATTGCATGCGTACAGAAAGCACCTCCACTTTTCATATCATGCTCATCGAATCACTCAGTAAACAGGCATAGGTGTAGTCTTGTGACTCTAACCTGATGAATGTCTTGGTCACTGCCATCACCTCCATAGTCATGCTACTCGTGGTCATAATGTCTGCACTACTGTCTTCCGTGACTATTCTGCCTTCTACCGAGGGTGCTGTAAGTGCTCATGCATTCTTTTTGTGTCGTATAACGGATTCGTCTGTATAGATGACTGCATTTTTCTCATCAGGTTTTATCGCAGATGAGATTGTTTACCTCCCCATTGACCACGACTGAGTTCTGTTCCCTACATTTCCTGTCGAGTGTGACAATACACGAGAATGTCCCCTTGAATGACGTATGCACCGGTATCCACTCCTCGCTAGCGTTGCTATTGGTAAGCCCACATACCTGTTTGGTGACATCATCTGCTGGCCCACCCATGCTTTGCGTCTTTTCTTTTGTAAGCCTGACACTTATCCTTGTGTTGAGCTCGTGTTGCAATGGATGCCCTTATCTACACTTATCTTCGGGTATTCTAGTGCCCTCCAAGATCTTAATCATGTCATCCATGTTTGGAATATCAAGAAGATACATCATTGCTGCACAGGAAACGTCTTTGATATTGTCGTTTAGGCTTCATCTGAATACTTCTTGTCGTAATTGTTAATTTTGTCGCTGAAATTCGTTTCTGTGGATGGTCTAGACCAGGATATCTGGTTATTATTTCAGGCATGCCCCTTATGGATCTTAAAATAATATAACTATACATATTAAACAAATATGGCGAATGCACATAAGGTTGACTAACACCCTGTTTTACTTGTTGAAACATTCCCAATTCATTTCCAGTTCTTATCACCGCTGTTTGTTGCCAGTACATGTTCTTTATTATTCTTAGATCTTTGCTGTCTACTGTTATGTCTTCTAAAATTTTGACTATGCCTTGGTCTGCCTCTGCCTGTTTTACCCTGTATTTTCTCTTCTAATATTACTTTTAATTTGCTGTTGTGTCTTTTAACATGCGAAAAAAATCGCATTTGTCTTGTATGAATTATGTTTAGTAGTTCTCTTTTCATTTTTAGTTGTTTTAAAACTTCATCATTTATTTTATTTTCTTTCCATCCAATTTTACCAATTTTTCTATATATTCACACTTCAATTCTCTACTCTGTTTTTTTTGTTTAATGTCTATGTTTCTGCACCATATAT